>VZQC01010872.1:57458-102641 GCA_009823505.1 Rhizomys pruinosus
TTGTATACTCTGGAGATCAATGCTTTGTCAGATGTATCTGCAGTGAAGGTTTCCTCCCACTCTGTGGGTTTTCTCTTCACTTCCTTGATTGTTTCTTTTGATGTACAGAAGCTTTTGAGTTTAATGAGGTCCCATTTGTCAATTGTCAATCTTATTTCTTGTGCAGCTGCTGTCTGATTTAGGAAGTCTTTTCCGACACCTATGTCTTGTAGTCTGCTGCCAAGTTTTTCTTCCATCGCCTCCAGAGTTTGGGGTTTCACGTTGAGGTCTTTGATCCATCCAGAATGGAAGATCCATTTTGAATTGGGGGCTAGTTCTCAACTAGCATCCCTCAGGGCACTACGTGGATGGGAGTCAGGAGATTTCTCCCACCCCACCCCAAGAAGATGAAGACAACGTGGCCCAGGTGCATGATGCTGGGTGGGGCAGCAGTGTGCAGTGACACGGAAGTGAGGGCCTGTGATTGGCTCTGGGAGTTGACCTCATTTGGCTTATAAAACCAGACTGTAGAAGGCAATAAATTGAATTCTCCATTACCACCATTACGGAATTCCCGACCATCATTTTTTGCTCACATACAGGCCAAAGCAGGCCTGCATTTCGTTCGAGTCAGTGGGCTGGACAGTGGTCCTTAGACCACCAACCTGGATAGCTGGTGTGGTGAAGTGAATTGTGAGTGGACATAGGCTGAAGATAGGCCATCAGCCATCAGCCTGAAATTCCTATCCAGGGGCTAGCAGTCTCTGGGCAGGTGGGAAATCACGGCTAAGAGTGGGAAAAGTTCCGTTGTCCCAGGCTAAGGACCTGAGGTAGAAGTACCTCTCAAGTCGGGTTACAAAAGTAGCCTGCTGACCTCTGTGTCAAGAGGTCAGTTCCCTACAGTGGCCGTAGGCAGGTACTGTGCTCCCCTTTCCCTTAGCAGGGCCGCATTATACTTGCTCGTTACAAAGGAAGCTTCCTACATCTCTGTTTTCTCACAGAATGTAAGGATTATTTATTTCTCATCTTTCCTGTCTAACTCTTCCTCCTCTCTCCCAAGTTAAAGCGCCCCTATTTCCTCCATTTTCCCTTGATAACACTTGTCTCCTATTATCGCCTCCTCTCTTGAGCAGCTTCTTCCAATTTATCCACCTGCTTCCTTGTATAAAATATGTACATACAATACCTGAGCATGATAGCATGTATGTAGGTGAAGGGTATATAATAAGAGACACAGTGTCAGAAAGGAGAAACTTCCCTTCAAGTCATTGATCAGAGTAGTCCAAGAGGCTCCCAAAATAATGCAGGTGATTCCCACAGCCCTTGATTACCTCCCAGAACATGAAGGTAAAACCATATTGCTGAGGACAGGACATATTTGAAGAAATTAAGCAGGAACTGATCTGGAAGCCTCCTTCATGCAAGCTGGCCCTCACAGTTCTAGAGGATGCTATGCAATCTGCTAAGGGAGAAAAAAAATCAATCAGTGGTCCATCCCCAGCTTTAAAGCTTAATGACCAGGACAATGACTGGACAGCAAACCATAGCGGTACAGTACAGACACTTTTTTTTTTTTTCTTTTTTTTTGGGGCCTAATCAACAGCTATCTAATTGGATTTAAAGCTCTCTGGATTGGAGGGAACACAGGTGGCACTGTAAGCATAACCAAATACATATGGCTGGAGAGGTCATAAAACCTAGAGAAAGCCTACCTCTGTCATCTACCTAGACTAACGTAATATCTTGGTATATGCTATATATATGGATCCTTATATTTACAGACAAGGATACCAGTCACCACTAATCAAAGAAGCATCTTTTGGGGACAGATGGAAACTATTACAGAGTTCTACAACTGCTCACACATATAAAAATAAGTGTCTGTGAGATACCCAGCCATAAATGACACATCTACAATGCAATGTCTACATCCAAGGCTCATGGAACATAGTAGAACAGGGGATAGAGAGAGTAGTAGTGCATCACTCAACTCTTACCAGGAAAACTTTTCATGCAACAGAGGGTGATGAACACAGCCACAAGTGACAAATTTGGAGAGAAAAAGAGACTGCAGAGTTGTATCCCTAGATACTACTCATATTAAAACTCACCTACTCAGGGCTCAGGGGCCATTGAATGAGAAAAGGCTGAAAGATTGGAAGTGCTAGGGTTGGTGAGAAACAGAGTCTTATAGGCCTCTGGGAACTTCCTCATATACACTTACAGCAATGGTATCAACATGCACAAGACTCACACAGACTCCATTAGACAAACATCCACCACAGAGCTGGGGAAAGGGACAGGAGGGACAAAGTTTAGCAGAGAAACTATTGGGACCTGATCACCGCTGGGTGAGGGAGAGTTGGTCTTCAACGGAGTGACATTGGATAACCCGAACAGTCTCCAATGTATGAACTCATATGAGGGATATCTGGGTACGCAAATGACTCAATAGGCCTTAACAAATATGACAGAATGCATGCAATCCTTGGGTAGGTTATGGGGTAGGGGAGGGGCCTAAATATGATTAAGATATATTATATGAAATGCATAAAAATTCAATGAAATATACGTTGAGGAAAAGAATATTTTAATATAGATTTAAATATCAGCATTAACATGGGGGGAAAGAACGATGTAAAAGAACATGCCCAGATTAGAGACACATGTTTCTGAGAGGTGGTGCCAACTCTGCACCAATATTACAAATCTAATGTTATAATGAGCAATCTTATTTACATAGTGTTTGTGTGTTTATAAAGGTAATTTCACTACATATATTTGTGTTCTCTTTATCTCCACTGTTATTGAGTTATATAAACCAATCTACGAAAGTTAATAGCTTTTGAGGAAGTTCATGTATCAATTATATGAATGTTCAAAGTTAAAGATAAAACTCTGGCCAGGCGTGGTGATACACGCCTTTAATACTAGCACTCGGAAGGCAGAGGCAGGTGGATCTCTGTGAGTTCAAGGCCAGCCTGGTCTACATAGCGAGCTCCAGGCCAGCTGGAACTTAAAGGGAGACCCTGTCTCAAAAATAACACCCCCCAAAAAAACCCTCTGAAATATAATGGCCTCACAGATCTTCTCAAGGAAAGCAAGTAGAGTATAGGCACATTCATATTCAGTTATGTCACATCTACACCAGCCATCTGGGTCATAGGTGAAAGTGGCTGATGCTAAGAGAAAGACATTCCTTTAACATACAAATGCATCCCACTGTGAAGTCATCATAGTGGTCAAATGTCACTTTGTAAAGCTTGTTAATTATGCTTTCAATGCTCTTCAATTTAAAAACCATAGAACAATGGAAAGTAAATGTGTTCTTGAAACCACTCTCAGCTGATAAATGCAGCACATGCTCTGAGTAACTCCAACAGATACAGATGTGCTCAACTAAAAATAAAAGACACTCCTCTAGGAATTTTAAGAATGCCAAGGAGGTCAGAAGAGGGTGTCGTATTTCCCTGGAACCGGAGTTAAAGATGGTTCTTAGTTGCCTTGTGGGTGATGAATTCATAGATGACCATAAATATTTCTTAAATGAAATTTTGGAGAAGCAATAATTTGGTCTCAGGCTAAAATATTCAGGCAAAGCTATTTGGTTTTTCAGGCATATTTATTTAACAGAGTCTAAATTTCATATATATATATATATGATTCCCATTTTGATAACCCCAAATTTAAAATCCCAAATTTGCTTTACTGACATGCACTACAGGAAGTGAACTGCACTGCTGTCAAAATCCCAGGCCTGGGAGGGCAGAACTAACAGGATGAGGAGGTTTTATGAGAGGACAGACTCTCCATCACAGCTGTCAACCAAGGTGATCTTTTGATTCTATTTAAGCAATTCCCTTCTGGAACACCATCACTCCAAATCACTTCAGTAATATTTCTCACCAAGCTGATTTTCCTTGATGAGATTCCCCTGCAGTGTGAAGGAATCTTGCTGCGACACCACCTGGGGAAGCTTCTTCTTTGTCATACTTCAGAGTGCAGAGAGGAAGGCTTGCTTGGATGGCTGCCCAGGGAACCAGGTCAGAATTATACTTGCTTCCTCTCAAGCACATTGTGTCCTGCCCTCATCATTGGGGTGGGGTGTGGGTATGGATGAATATAAACTCTATGTTTCTAATTACTTTCCAACCTGAAAGAAACTATTCTTTGTTTCATCAACCATGAGGTATGAAAAGTGGCTTTCGGAGCTGGAGAGATGGCTCAGCGGTTAAGAGCACTGACTGCTCTTGCAGAGGACCCAGGTTCGATTCCCAGCACCCACATGGTGACTAAGAACCCTCTTTAACTCCAGTTCCAGGGGAATCCGACACCCTCTTCTGACCTCCGCAGCATTGCACGACACGGGTGCACCAACCTACATGCAGACAGTACACTCATACACATAAAAAAATAAATTAATTAATTTAAAAAATGGCTTTCATGTTAGATTTTATTTATTTATTTATTTATTTATTTATTTATTTATTTATTTAGGTCTTTTCGAGACACAGTCTCTCTGTAGCCCCAGCTGTCCTGGAACTCTGTAGACCAGGCTGGCCTTGAACTTACAAAGATCCACCTGCCTCTGCCTCCCAAGTGCCAGGATTAAAGGCGTGCACCACCACACCCGGCCTCATGTTAGATTGTATTTGCTATGACATTATTGCTTATCTTCTGAAATCCACAGTATGGCCAATATTTTGATCATGTTCATTGACCATAACATATAGTAAATGACATTTTTCTGTGTAATGTTTTTCTCATTTTAGTCCATACTATTGTCTTGTTTGTTTCCACTTTTTTTTTATTTTAGTGGAAATGGCTTAAATAAACAAAACACTTATCCATAAAACAGAAGATTGTGTATAACATATCACTTTATAAGAGCATACAAAGTTGAGAATAGCAATCTAACACAGTAGGGCTCTGATGTTATGGCAGGAGATTTATGGCATTAGCAAACAACATGATAAATTATACATGGAAATCTTAACAAAGGTACATTATTGATATATACTGCCCTGTTTCCAAGCAAATATGCAAAGCTTTGCTGATAATAAAGAATCCATGCTTCAAGTATCTGTTTATATCCACAAAGGTTTATATTCCCTAACACTTAAATACGCTTGCATTTAGTCTTAGATGACTAAATATCCCAGTTTAGTATCAGCTTGAACAGAGGAAGGCATGGAGCTCAGATATTGCACCAACATGTTTATTTGTTGTTTTCAATTTTTTTTTTGTTGTCAACAAAACAAGAAGAAAGGTACAAAGAGGGAAACTTACAGCTGATTTTGTTAACAGTGGCAGAGATGTGTAAGAAAGGCAGCCAAGTTGATCAAATGAGTGTCCAGTCTATATTGTTGTAGTTTTACCTTTCACCCCAATCGCAGCCCTTACATTCTACTGCACCTCCTCTTCCGCAGATTGTTCCCTAGGCTTAGAAAAGGGGCACACGTGGATGAGATGCAAAATAGTCTACTTTCTCTGGAGCTGTTTTCTTGGTCTCTAGTCAATTCTGGCTGTTTTCTTTCATGGGCTGCCAGCTTGTCCAGGCATAACCTTTCAATCCTACTAATGAAGCACATGCAATTAGATATATAGGTATTTAAACAGTATAATATATAGCCTTTCAGTCCTACTAATGAAGCACTCGCAATTGGATATATAGGTATTTAAACATTACTAGTTGTTATGGTGGGTTACATTGGTATAGACAAGATGTTGGAGGGTAAATGGTTATACAAGCCCCCCCCCCTGTTGGATAGGTGGGACCCATGGAGAGCTGTTTGGGTGGGCACAACTGCTTGCAAATTGGTTTGACATAAGGAATGCTTGTACTCACAAAATTATCACTTATTGTAAAAAAAAATGAAACAAACAACAACAACACAAAAAAAAAACCAAGAAAGATGCAGAAAAGTACGCAGAATGCATGATTCTGGGGATGGGGTAGGGTGGGGTGGGGTGAAGGGGAAGGGGGATATATGCCTGACTGAAATGGAAAATGGATGTATGATACAGCAAACATCAATAAAAAAAAAAAAAAAAAAAAAAGAAAGGCAGCTGGATGTGATAGCACAGAACTGCAGGTGGCAGAGGCAGGGAGAGGTCAGCCTTGGCTACCTTATCTCAAAGGAGCAAAAGCAAGTGAAAAAGCACAAATCTCTGTATGGCTCATAAATCCAAAAGAACGTCAATGTTGAAATTTCAATGGAACAAAAATAAATGATATTTACTGTATTCCCATAAGTACTTAATGTAAAATCTAGGTTACACAAGTCTGCACAGCTCTATTTCCAGTTTTCTTTCAGAACCTATCATCTCAGCAACGAACCCTGGATTGCAGTGGTCACCAGCCTGGCTGGGTTCTTTGGAGAGCTGCCTCAGGCTCTGTTGGGCTAGAAATCATTTGGTTTTTGGGGTTTTTTTTGGCCATAAGCAGGTCTGTGGGAATTCATCTAGGTGTCTTAGTGACAGTGTTACCAGGAATCTACTGAGACATGCCAGCCATTTAATGGATCAATAGACCTTAGGGTTGTGATTCTCCACAGATAAACTGGAAGTTGAACCAAGATATTTTCATCTGATGTTATTTTATTTATACTTTGTTAGTAACCCAGGAAAAGCCTGAGCTTGGAATAGATATCTAAGGTATTGGGTCTCTGACATTTTATTTTATTTAACTTTTTTAAAATTTTATTTATTTTATTATGTGTATGAATGTACTGTCTGCATGTAGGTCTGTGCACCTGTG
Source organism: Rhizomys pruinosus (assembly GCA_009823505.1). NCBI lineage: Eukaryota > Metazoa > Chordata > Mammalia > Rodentia > Spalacidae > Rhizomys > Rhizomys pruinosus. The sequence goes on from VZQC01010872.1 coordinate 64,198, forward strand.
TCGTGCAATGCCACGGAGGTCAGAAGAGCGTATCGGATTCCCCTGGAACTGGATTTAAAGACCCCCCTGGAACTGCAGTTAAAGTAATTTTGTACAGTAATTAAAAGTGTTCTAAAAACAGTAAATAACTTTCTTGCAGGAAATAAACATGCTAGCACATCTTTCCTCTGTCCAGAAATAAGTCATTTCCATTTAAAAATAAAAACCTAATGGTAAAAATCTCTTATTTTTATAACTAATAATAAAACTCGATTCATGACCTTCCTGTCAAAATTTATGATGTTCAAAAGTAGGTGCAAAATGGTAATACCCTGTTGACTGACATTGTAGCTCTTTCTATGGTGTCCTATGTTGATTTTTTTTTCTTTGTTTTTTTTCTAGACACGGTCTCCCTGTAGCCCCAGCTGTCCTAGAACTCACTCTGTAGACCAGGCTGGCCTTGAACTCACAAAGATTCGCCTGCCTCTGCCTCCCGAGTGCTAGGATTAAAGGCGTGCGCCACCACACCCGGCCTATGTTGATTTTTAACATGGATAGTGTGTCAGCCAATTTTGGCTCAATATTTATTTCTTGGAATACATTTTTATAGAGGAAATTACTTGATTCAGCTTAAGCACAAGGAGATGTCTGATAATTCATTTGTGTATCTTTTCCATGAGAAGTTAAAGCACAGAGGAGGGTCCAGAAGGCTGCAAACTTATCTCCTAATCATGGAAAATTTCTAACAGGGATAATTTTCATGTGTTCTTGCCCTTCGTCATGTAGAAAAAATTTTGTTCACAATTACTTCGATGAGATATTTCTAAATATCTCTACCTTTGCTAAAATATAAACTATGGTATACCGAGATTAGATTCTTGAAGAAAATAAAGATTTCCTATGGAAAATTAGAGAGAATCAGCTTCATATATAATATCAGGGCCTAACTGTGTATCAGCAGGTTCCCCACCTTTCTGGACAACTTTGAGACTTCCATCTCTTTCTAAGATATTAGTTGTGAAATGGGAAGTTGAAATGAATATATATATATATATATATATATATATATACATATATATATATATATACTCACTAATGTACATTAGAGAGTCCCACAGTGAGATTGTTTTACTTTCTTATAGTTTATGATTATAAAGTATCTGGGGGGAAGTAAACAAAACTTTTAACATTTAATTTTTTATAAGTTGTGCATGAAAATACAGAAGGAATGCTTTTTCCCTTTCAAGACAACCATCCTATGGTTTCAGGTTTTTCTGCCTGTCAGTACTTCCCCATGAAGATTAATAGTCACATTATTTCTTCTGTGCAAGAACTAATAGCTTTTTAATTGTTTTTAATGGGACATTTTCTCATTGCAGTACTTTTTTTTTTTTAGCATAGAGCCTCTGATTTAATACAGCTCAGTATCAGCTGGTAAATGAAATTGTCTTTGAAATGATGATTCATTTTAACCAGATAGCCTGTGAGTATTTTAGCATATATCTTTGGCTTAAGTATTAGTAGCATCTAGTTTGCAGCAATATATTTACATTCTTCCCAAAGTGACACTAACATACTGGGATTGGATTAAAATTTTCCTGTGTATTTAGCCCAAAATGTTGCCCAATTTTAATGCATGAAGAAATAAAGGAAATGGCAGTGTGGTAGACTCTGGGTAGAATTCAAGAGCCAAGACGGTCAGAGCAGATTAGCTAGCAAATCATTTACTTTCTGTTATTCTGAAGTTGTGTGTCCTCCTTTAAAATGATCCACGGAAGAAAATACTGATTGTGAATCCCAGTGTGCAGATGTGAAACAACTTTAGCAGTATAGAACACGGAGGCTGAGAACCGTCTGAAACTCCAATTCCAGGAGAACTCCAGTTCCAGGGGAATCCGACACCCTCTTCTGACCTCCGCGGCATTGCACGACACGGGTGCACAAACTTGCATGCAGACGGTACATTCATACACACACAGAAATAAATAAAATTAATAAAAAAATAAAATAAAAAAAAAGAACACGGAGGAATACGACATCTGGGTTAATGTCGGAATGGGAGTAGCCACTCTGCTTCATTCACTGAGGGTGCAGTGGAAATCCTTCATTCATTAAAGTTTTGTTTCCTCATCTGGTACTACAAATCCTGATCTCTCATACTTCCTCTTATAGACAGACCTCAGAACCTGCTTCCACTGACTGTGTCATCCATATCTAATCAACAAGTAGACACATAACTCGCCCTGTCCACTCGGTATTGTCCATCCTGCCCTCACATCCGCATTTCTACCTCTGTGACATCTTGAGAACCTTCATTGTCATCTCAGAGTTTTTGGTTCTGTTTTCTCCGACGCTCTTTCGATTATCATTTTATTCCCATTCTGATGCTTCCTGTTAGAAGAGCTTTCCTACCCTGCTTTAACTATTCCAAGGTGCATACTCATCTCTCTCCATTCAAAAAGCATAAACTAAGCCGGGTGTGGTGGCGCACGCCTTTAATCCTAGCACTTGGGAGGCAGAGGCAGGCCGATCTTTGTGAGTTCAAGGCCAGCCGGGTCTACACAGTGAGTTCCAGGACAGCTGGGGCTACAGGGAGACCCTGTCTTGAAAAGACTCCCCCCCCCCCAAAAAAGCATAAGCTCCACAAGGACTGGAGAGTCCCTCTCTTATTCCCTGCTGTCTCTCAATGACAAAGACAAGGAAATGCATAGTAGGAAATCACAAGTGTGTGGTTGTCTGGAGGTGAGGTTGAGACAGGGTCACATAGCCTAGGGCAGCCCGGAATTTGCTGTTACCCTAGTTGGCCCCAAGTCCAAGTGACCTTTTGGTCTCAGCACGCAGAATGATGGGTTTATAGGCATGAACCAAGTTTGTGATTCAATAAGAAAATTGGATTGGTAGTTTAAGGGTTGTTTTTGGTTCTGATATTTGTAAATTCTTTATGTTTCTATTGAGGAAACATGGTAATGGCTTTTTCTTTGCCCATTTACTTTCCAATTTCTTTTAAAAAATATTTTATTATTCTCATTTTTTATGTGCATGAGTGTATTGCCTACATGTACGTAAGTGCTCTCATATCATGCATCTGACACCTGTGGGTGTCAGAAGAGGGTGTCAGATCCCCTGGAACTGGAGTTACAGGTGGTTGTTAGCCACCCTGTGGATACTGGAAACTGAACCTAGGTCCTCTGAAGGGCAGCAAACCAGTTGAAGTCTTCCCCTTGGTCCTCATACTCTTAAAAGAATGAATTCAGCTGATAGCATGAGTGTAGTTTTATTCAGCAATGTGATGGAACAATCTTAAGAGAAACTGGAGTGGGTTGAGTAAAGATGTGGGTGACTCTGGGGGCCATCGGCTTCTGCGCTGTAGATTTTTCATATTTATGAGATGAGTAGCATATTTAGGAGGATAAAGTGACCATTTTTCCCTCCTAATCACAGTGGACCTGATCTTTCCTGGTGAGTCTTTGACTCATCCTCTTGAAAATGCACAGGGAAGTATAAACCACAAAGTAAATGATATACTAGGTGGGGTTGCACACATATCCTCTGTCACATGTGTGGGGACTGGGATGGCCACCTGCTGCTTTAGTTTCTGATATACCATGAGCAGTAGAACTGCAGCTCCCAGTACTTAAAAGACAACATATTCTGACCAGGTGGCAGCTGCACTTTTCCTTAGTGCCTTCATGCCTGACGACTTGCCTTCCAGGTCTCAGAGACAGTGTCATACGGGACTATAAGAACATAGAGGGAGATGAGAAGCAGTTGAGGCCAAGGCTGGGGATCAAGAAGGAAGATTATCTGAAAATAATAGTCACTGGTAAAAAGAAAACAGTCTTTCACATAATGTTTATGAAGTGTTGACTGGATTGAGGAGATGGCCCAGGAGGTATTTTTTTAAATTTTATTTATTTATGTATGTGTATGAGTGTACTGTCTGCATGTAGGTTTGTGTACCCATGTCGTGCAATGCAACGGAGGTCAGAAGAGGGTCTCGGATTCCCATGGAACTGGAGTTCTCCTGGAATTAGAGTTACAGACGGTTCTTAGCCGCCATGTGGGTGCTGGGGATCAAACCTGGGTCCTCTGCAAGAGCAGTCGGTGTTCTTAACCGCTAGGCCATCTCTCCAGTCCCCCAGGAGGTATGTTTTATCTGCAAGCTAAGGACCTGAAGCTGAAACTCTGGCACTTAAGTAAAAAGCCTTGGGTAACCCAAATATGGAAGCACAGACATGTGAACCCATGTACTTGTATGCATTCACAACATGCACATGTAGCTCTCTTTCTCTCTCTGTCTTCTCTCTCTCCCTCTCTCTCTCTCTCTCTCACACACACACACATACACAAATAAAAATATCTGACCCAATATCATTCTACTGAGCCTATGTTTGTTATGTGTTGGAAGGACAGGAGAAACTGAGCATTTACTTATGGCTTCTCACTTTCACAAGGTAGAAACTAAACAAAAGTGGTCCAAGAAAACAACAAGATTGGTAACTAATATATGACTTAAATGTAACAGAGCTGAAATATGTATCCTACTTTTGTCAAAGGACTACCTATTTTTGTGGTTCAAAAACACAAAAAGGCAGGTTATTAGTTGCTTTCTTAACTATAACAGCTGAATTCATTACACATCCTGTGGTGGTTTGGATGAGTATCCCCCATAGGTTCTAGGTATTCAGACATTTGTCTCCAGTTGGTGGCGCTGTTTTTGGAGGTTTAGAAGGTGTGGCCATGCTGGGGGAAGTGTGTCACTGGGGGCAGGCTTAGTGAGTTTTAACAAGCCTCGTGGTCTCCAGTCTTTCTCTCTGTTTCCTGTGCTCTTTGCAAGATGTGACCCTCGGTTTGCTGCTCCAGATCCAGCCGCCANCCATGTGGGTGCTGGAGATTGAACCCGGGTCCTCTGCAAGAACAGTCGGTGCTCCTAACCACTAGGCTATCTTTCCAGCCCCCAAACAAGCAACCTTTAATTTTGTATTTATTTTTTATTTTTTTTATTTATTTATTTATTTTTTTTTTTTGGTCTTTTCAAGACAGGGTCTCCATGTAGTCCCAGCTGCCCTGAAATTCACTCTGTAGAAAGGCTGGCCTTGAACTCACAAAGATCCACTTGCCTCTGCCTCCCAAGTGCTAGGATTAAAGGTGTGTGCTATCACACCCTACTTTTTTAACCAGTCATAATGCAAAATGTAGAGTCTTGAAGCAAATACACAGATCTGAGACCTTGGGACTGGTGCCTTGGGACTTTGTGTGCCTTGTAGTAAAAAAAAGAAAATACAGTGAGCATAGGAGCTTAGGAAAATACACACATAGACAAATTATACTGTAAAGGATCATTCTCAATATACAAGTTTATGACATAAGCAGATCTTGGGATCTACTCTGTTCCCTGAAGTTTTTATGCCTTTAAGAGATTGTATGCAGAGGTTCTATTGAAGGATACTATCCTGGGGAACTGCTTTTTGGAGTAAATTATGAAATGAGACATGAATTAGTAGGCTACCTTGCTAAAGAGTTTATAAAGAAATGACAGTCAGAATGCTGCAGGCTGATCCAAAGACCGCCCATCACACACTAATCACGAAGGGCTTTCCTGAGAGAACAAAAATAACGTTTTGCTGAGTAGTGAAAAAAATGTGGGTCACAATTTATCCTTTCGGCTTAAGGTTCCATTTTAAGCCTAGTAGTTTTCAGTTCTCACTGTCAAAATGTTCTGAGCTGTGTAAAGAAACATCTTTGCCATCCAAAAAACTTACATCTTTAAAACCCATTGGATATCTTCCCAAAATTATAATACTGAAGGTGTAGTGTCTTCAGTGAGAACTAACACCTATATACAAACACTCTTAAGTGTCATTTCCCATATTAATACATTACATTCTTTTTTTTTCTAGAAATAAATGTGCTAAATACATTACATTCCAAAAGCAACCCTTCTATGGAGGAATATTATTTTCCCACATTCTGGACAGGACAGATAAACGGAGAAGTTGAATTATCCATTCATGTTTCTGGTTCTCCGAGCCTTCTTTTTCACTTCTCATCACATGCCAGAATTCCTGTCTGACAATATTTTGCTGTTATTCTCACTTCCTTGTGAAAGAATAGAAGTTGGTTTACTCCCATTTTATACATGAAACAAATACTCATATTAGAGAGCAATGCCCCCTCCCCTTTCCCCAAATGATTATGGTTGAAGCCCAAATTGAAGATTATAAATTAATAGTTTACATTTTATTTTTCCCATAACATTAAGCTATAATATCTAGAAATCTGATTTTCCTATTAAGAAAATCAGCTAGGTCAGTGTCATGAGATTTTAGTGCAGAAAAACTAATAAAATGTGATTGTAGAATCCCAGAGAACTGCTGAAGTGTGCAGTCTGTTATGCTTTCCTTTGCTGCTGTGTGTTCCAGAAATAAATAAATCAGAGAGACATTCTGTGTTTATTTGAGGTGGGGCAGAAGCAGCATCTATTATGCATTGTTTCCAGAGTGAGACACAGACCAGCCAGCAGTGCCACAGCCAGATCTGAAATATTCATGGGGCTGTGGGTGGCTACCCAGAATAGGATTCTTCCCATGGAAAAGCAGCCCACGCCTCCTGTCACAAGGTGCACTTTGTAATCACATGGACAGCAACGTCCTACAAAGAGGGAAGCCCTTAGCCAGTTTCCATCGGCCTCTGGAAGCTTCTGCTCAGAATTAGTAGCAAAGTGTGGGAGGAATTTCCTTTGCAGACAGCTGAAGTTTCATACTGGGCTTTTTGCCTAATTCCCATCATTCTCTCTGCCTATAAGTCTGGTGCATGTCTTTCAAAACACCCTCAGTGGCAAGGGCAATATTCATGACAGCTTCTCAAACATTACCAGAGAACAGACATTGTATGGTTATTGTGATTTTGTTATTCTCTTTAAAAGAAATTGTGTCTATCAAATGATGCTTTTGAGTCTAAATAACAATGGCTATAAGATTCTAAGAAAAAAAATCTTATAATAATTCAGAATATTCCAAATTGTTCAAATACGGTAGATTATGCTTTAAATTAACCCTTATATTTTAGTACATGCAAATAAGCGTGATTACTAAAACACCCTGTACCAGAATAAATGCTAAAGACAGAGTAGATAGCTTCCTTATATTTTTATTACTTTTATTTTATGAATGATTATATTGCCTGCACATAGGTAGGTTCACCCAGGCTGTACAATGCCAGTGGAGGTTAGAAGAGGGGATCAGATCCCTTGGGACTGTAACTAGGGACAGTTAGCCACCATGTGGGTGCTGGAAATTGAACCCACACATCCTCTGAAAGAGCAGGTAGTGCATTTAGCCACTGAACCATCTCTCCAGCTCCTACAGGAGAGGGAGACATCATTAACTGCTTTATAATTTGTTCAGTGCAGCACAAAGTCAGATCATATCCCAATTTTTACAGCAATGGTGGTACATGACACCAAGAAAGAGAAATTAACAATTGTTTTTTTCCCACCAATTTTACCTTTACTCTTTGTAATGTACCTGTGTGTTTTTCCTATTGTATTTCACTTTATTCCATTTGATTCTGTTACCAAAATTATTGTTAATGGTTCCTTAAATTGATGCCACAATCTACCATTCTCTCTTAATCTGCAGTCAATAAAGATATATAATAACACCTTAAACAATAAGATACAGAATAAACTCATTCGATGTATGTATTTCTAAACTTCAAATATGCAAACCCATTTTTCTAAAAGAACAGGATAGGACACATTATAGTGCCTGACTTCCAGCCATACCTGTAGTAAGCAGAGCAGCATGGCCCCACAGACAGATAGACAGACAAGTGAGGGAACCAAACAAAGACCATGCAAGTAAATCTATGGATCTCTAGCCAACAGATTTTCAAGAAAATCAACAATTTGCAATATATAACAATTTGCAGAAGATTAAGGAGAGCCCATAGGATGAATGATAATGAAAAAATGTTTATCAACATGAAGAAGGAAGACAGAAAACCTCTATGTTCCAAATCACATTAAAATGGATTATAGACTTAAATGTAAGGCTAGAGACTATGAATCCACCAGGCAAATATATAGGGGGAATGCTTCAGAACAAGAAGACTCTGAACAAAACTCTGAAGGTACAGGGAAGAAAAGTAAAACAGCCAAATAAGAAAACATCAAGCAAAAACAGTACTACACAGGAAATGAAGAAATCAATAAGATATCAAGAAAAACTACAGAAAGAGAAAATATTGGGAAATTATACATAGGATAAGAAGCTAAGATCTAGAATAGCTAATAAAACTGAAAAACCTCAAAACCTCAATAGCAAATACATAGTGTAACAAAAAACAGGTAATAGGTCTAAGTATGCATTTTATTTATTTATTTATTTTTTTGGCTTTTTGAGACAGGGTCTCCCTGTAGCCCCAGCTGTCCTGGAACTCACTCTATAGACCAGGCTGGCCTTGAAGTCACAAAGATCCACCTGCCTCTGCCTCCTGAGTGCTAGGATTAAAGTATGCATTTCTTAAATGAAGACATAAATATTGTTAGACAGTTCATGAAACTATGCTCAGTATTAATAATTATCAGGAAAATACAAGTAAACACCACAGTGAGATACCTCATTCCTACAAAAAATGGCGTTAGTCAAAGAGACAAATGAAAACAAGGACATGGTGAAGATGTGGAGAAAAATACAGACTTACAATGTCAGGAGAAATTAAAATTAGTACAGCCATTATGGCAGTACAGTATGGAAGCTCATCAAAATTCAACACAGAACTTTCATGTATCCATCAACCCCACCACTGTGCATATCTATAAAGAAAATGAAATCAGTGCATCAGAGACATCTGCACACTCATGATCACTGAAGCGCTGTTCACAATAGCAAAGAAATGAAAGCAGTATCTATCAGCTGATGAACAAAAGAGGAAAATGCACGTGAATACATAAAATCTGTAAAATCATGAAATTCCATCCTTTATGACTGAGAGGATGGACTAGGAAATCATTATGTAAAGTAAAACAAATCATGTACGGAAAAGCAGATACTATGTGGTCTCCCTCATGAGTGGAATCTGAAATTTGATCTTCATGGAAGTTGAGAAGAGAGTGATGGTGACCAGCAACTGAAGACTGGATGTGTTGGGGGGAGCTAGAGAAGTGTTGATGCAGAGAACTGAATGAGAAAGTTAAAAGATAGGGCCTGTAAGATGATTCAGTGGGTGACAGCACCTAACACATAACCCATGACCTGAGTTCCATCTTAGAATTCACAGAAAAGTGGAAGGAGAGAACTGACTCCACAGTGCTGTCCTCTGACCTGAGCTTGCATGATGTGGCAATGCATGATGTGCATTGCCCCACATATCCACCATGCACACACAATAATAATAAATAAAATATAATTACAAAATATACTTAAAAGATAGTACCAAAAATGGAATTCGCAATCCTCTCAAACAGTAAACATCAAAATGGCAGGTATGAAATATTACAGGCTATGAAGGTGACAGAAGGAGATTCTGCACATAGAACTCAGGTTTCAGAAGAAGACCAAGAGAACAGAATTGAGGAAAGGCAATAGTCAAAGAATTAATGGCAAATTTCAGTCCTTTGGTAAAAGAACACTAAGTGAGACAGACTCTTAGACAACACTGGCCATTGGCATTGTACTCGTGATCCACTAGAACTTGACATTTAGAACCTACTGTTGAAGACACTATGTACCTGAGTTACAGAACAAACAGGAGGAGGTCTAGCTGGTATTGAGCTTGCAGTTCGATAGCATTCGAAGTAGTAGAAGATGCTATGAATGTTATTAGAAGTGAACACTGAGAGCTATAATGACAACTGGCTGGGCAAAATATGCCCTCTGGAGACTAACCAACCACCTTCTTATTGGATTTAAGGTCTACTTCATAAGATGGAGTGGTTATATATATGGTCTTTAGGCTTTTGATATTATTAGGAGTATTTATTTTAATGTTTATAAATTTAGTAGATGTGGAAATTTGGAATAAACAAAGTAGTATCTATAAATAAGCAGTATTTCAAGTATTACAAATACAAGACAGAAGATTTTTTTGGTGTTTTTGAGACAGGGTTTCCCTATAGCCCCGGCTTGCCTGGAACTCACTCTGTAGACCAAGCTGGCCTTGAACTCACAGAGATCTGCTTGCCTCTGCCTCCCAAGTGCTAGGATTAAAGGCATGTGCCACCACACCCGGCTGACAGAATTTTTTTTTTTATTTTTATTTATGCTTATATGTGTATGAATGTACTGTCTGCATGTAGGTTTGTGCACCTGTGTTGTGCAATGCCAGAAGAGGGTGTCAGATTCCCCTGGAACTGGAGTTAAAGACAGTTCTCAGCCACCATGCGGGTGCTGGGGATCAAACCTGGGTCCTGTGCAAGAGCAGTCGGTGCTCTTAACCGCTAGGCCATCTCTCCAGCCCCAGATTATTTTTTAATGTACTTAAAACACATAATAATACCACATGAAAATTCAGTACACATACATACAGACCCAAGATAATCAGTATAAATATAATTGTTTGTAGTAGTTTAAATTCTACAGCAAAGTCTTTACTACTCTCCCTAGTTAGAGCAGGTATTTGTATTTCCTTGACTGAGAATCGTCCTCCTCTATTAGGAAGCCCATCCACTCTCACAGCCGTAACTCTCTCTTTGGAAGAGATCATTTGTTTCTCCTTGAACTGAGTTCGTGTTAATGGGAGCCTGCTGGCATAAAGAGTCCAGCAATTTCACAAAGCAGACAGCCTGATGCTGAGGCCGTGAATCCCAGAAGAATGTGACCTGACAGCTACACCATAATTCCACCTGGGTGTTTCAGCCAGGGGAGCTCCCAACTGCTTGAGTATATTCAGTAGCATATGGAATAAAAGACCTGCCTGGCTGAGTTCAGTAATCCTGAAGAATCATAAAGGATAGCAGGTGGTTGGTATTTAAGACCCAGACTTTTAAGATGGCAGACCAATAGGTGACTGAAACAGCTAAAATTTCCAAATATTATGCCAATAGTACCAACAGGATAAAGGAAACAATATTCAATGTCATACTATAGACAAAGGACATAACTAAAATTATCACTTAATATAACACTTTCTGTGACATATGCTTCAGCATGCGGCCCATGTGTGATATAAGGATAATACTATCCCTACACTTTGTAGATGAGACAATGAAGTTATTTATCTAACCCAAGATCATTTGGCTCACAGGATTCAGAGTCAGATCCTGAGTCTACATCTGGCACTCCTAACTGCATGCATGCTACATCTCTGCAGCTGGAGACACTTTTTGTCAGGCCCTCTTCTAAAATCTTGACATTACTAACCACAGCAGCTAAATAGCTTCTTTGAGGAGACAATGAAGGAAACAGTTTAGAATAGGAAAATATACATTCTGCCAATACCAAACAAAATCAAGCAGGGCAACCTGATGTCTGAACTACAAAGAAGAAAGATTACTAAGGCAAAGCGGACCATTATGGATTGATAGAACTGCTAATAAAACAGGAAATGTGATATTTCTAATAACACAGACTCAACATGTAATATTTTTTTGGTCTTTTTGAGACAGGGTCTCCCTGTAGCCCCAGCTGTCCTGGAACTCGCTCTGTAGACCAGGCTGGCCTTGAACTCACAAAGATCCACCTGCCTCTGCCTCCTGAGTGCTGGGATTAAAGGCGTGTGCCACCACGCCCAGCTAACATGTAATTTTTTAAACAAAACTTTAAGGTCAGAATTATATGACATGGATTTATTATAGCTATTTCATTAACTTGCACATCAAGCAGATAGCAATAGAGTAAAGCAACATCTGTCAACAGTAAAATTACTGCCAAGTGTGATGATACAGCCCTTTAATTCTAGCAATCAAGAGGCAGAGGCAGGTGGACCTCTGTGAGATCTAGGTCAGTCTGGTCTACGTAGTGGTTTCCAGGCCAACTGGGGCTACTACTGGGTGACCCTGTCTCAAAAAAAAAATAATTAAGCCATTAAAATTTAGATAATTCATGTGCATATATAGAGAAAATATTGGCCTAACAAATTGGAAATTATGCATTCTTTTCAAGTTTATATTCAACATCATAAAGACTGGACACATGTTAGGCAATACATTTTAAAAATTATTAAATTTCAGCTAACACCTTTTTACCACACCACAATGAAAACAAATATCAATTGCATAAGTGTGAAAAGGAAAAACCTCATACATTTGTACAGTCTTATTCATGGATACAGGCTCAAAATACTTTCTAAAAAATCAACATGAAGCTGGATTTTTTTAACAAGGAAAAAAATCAGTTTTAATGCATACTCATTCTATGTGGTTAGTGAGAAGATTGTACCAGCTTATGGAATGGAGTTGGGCTTTTTCTCTATCTTATCATCTGTAAAATGCTGACACTACTCTGTTCTAATCCTTACTGCAGAAGATAATCAATCAAAAGGGATTCTGTGGTTGCAGCTGTGTCTGTCAATTGAAATCCACCATAATAGTGAAACTTATGTTTATATACACAATCGTTAATCTTTTTCTCAGATTATATTAGTCATAGTCTACTGTAAAGATGGCTCAGTGGCTAAAAGCTCTGACAGCTCTTGCAGAGGACCCAGGTTCGATTCCAGCACCCAGAGGGTAGTGAATAGCCATTCCTAATACCACTTGCAGGGGGATTTGATACCATCTTCGGACCTCCACAGGCATGTGCAATACACTCATACCCATAAACTCAAACTAATAAGTAAAATATAAAAAAATAAAATAAATAACCAAGAGCTACATAGAACAATATGATCAATAGAAGGAGTTTATTATGCTTATAAAAAGAAAGTGAAAAACACAAGAAAATCTAAACATTTCTGTAGAGTGTGAAAATAATAAACAACTTTTATATATCACCCAGGTTATGAGATGGTTTTCTACTATTCTTTCCTACCTAATGAACTCAACCACAGGCCTTAAATTTATTTTCTTTGCCTTTCATATATTAAATCTATGACTCTGTCCCTATCTGTTCATTTACATAGGTGTTTCCTTAGTTTTGTGTTTTGCGAGTTTTTAACTATTAGGATCTAAATGCTGCATATGTGCATGAATTCTTTTAAAATATTAATAATTTTCTGGTTTGATATCTACATATATAGCTCATTAGTATTTCACTTCTATGCACTCTTTTATTGTACACATATATAAAATAGATGTCCATGGGATTTCTTTGAACTAGTTTGTGTTACTCCTTCAAACAATGCTACCTTAAACACTGTTGCTGATTGTTTGCTGCTGGGTGTGAGGTGGGAAACTGTGTAGATTTTATCCCAGGTACTGAAACCATTGAATTACAAGTTGTTCTATATTAAATTTATTTAAAAATTACCAACTTCTTTCCAGTGCGATGACTTTGATTTATGTTTCCATCATCCCTGAGAGTTCATGTTAGGGTAGACATTATAAAAATTAAAGTCAGCCGACATTTCAATAATTGTGACTACAAAGAATTGATAGTGTTTCCTATTAGACTCCACCTGGCACTTCCCTAAATACAAATACAGTTAAGTATATTATTATTGGTTGTTTATTTTCTCTTTAGTGAAATTTTGCCCCTTCTTGTATTATAGAAGTTCTATTTGTAATGCTTTTATGAAACATTTGTATGTACAAAATGATATTTAGGGCTGGAGAGATAGCCTAGCGGTTAAGAGCACCAACTGCTCTTGCAGAGGACCCGGGTTCGATCCCCAGCACCCACATGGCATCTGAGAACCGTCTGTAACTCCAATTCCAGGAGAACTCCAGTTCCAGGGGAATCCGACACCCTCTTCTGACCTCCATGGCATTGCACGATGGGTGCACAAACCTGAATGTAGAGAGTACATTCATACACGTAGAAAATAAATAAATAAAAATTTTTAAAAATGATATTTAAGAGCATGATGAAGATATTACTAATGCTAGCCGGGCATGGTGGTGCACACCTTTAATCTCAAGACTCAGGAGGCAGAGGCAGGTGGATCTAAGGCCGGCCTGGTCTATGTAGTGAGTTCCTGGACAGCTGGGGCGACAGGGAGACCTTGTCTCAAAAAAGACCAAAAGAAAAAGGATATTACTAATGCTAACAATGAATATTACTATTTAAAAATACCTTGGAATTTCCTGCATTCCATCATTTCCTTCCTGATTTTGTACCATTCCATCTCCCATGAATATAACCACTCATCTAACTTGGATGCTTGTTGTGTTTACTGTTAAGCCTGGGCATTTTGGTTTTCATTTGTTTGTTGGTTGGTTGGTTTGTTTATTTGCTTTGAGACAGGGTTTCACTACGCAGCCCTGGAGCCCACTATGTAGAGCAGGCTGACTTTGATTCCTAGGGATAAAGGCATGTACAGCCATGTCTGACTCAAGCTTTAGCCATTTTATATTACATACATAAGACTTAGAAACTTGTCTGCCCACCCTCATGCTATATGATACTTTTTTCCCTGATAGGTTTAGTGAATGGTTTAGGAAAGTGATTAAAAAGTGTTACACGGAAATCCTGCTGCACTTGCCCTTCAGTGGATTACAAAACTCTGCCCCTCTGAGCAGCTGCTTAATTGCAAATCAGCACTGCAATTCAAAGAACCAGCTCCATTGACATTCCACAGGGAGGCTCTGCTTGAATTGATCAGGTACTTAATTCTCTCTCCCGTTTGTATTTAATATGCTGCATAACATCTAGTCTGATGTCAGGTCTCACGTTCATCTGAAGAACTAACACCAAAGTGTGCTTATGGTCTTGATGTTCTTCTTACTATATTATTCCATATATATCTCCCAACAACTGCCAGAAAATATTGGTTTGCAATCAAGCCACATTTTTTGCTCTTTTACTAATTATTATTAATATTATTCTTATTCATTAGAGTGTTTTTCACATAAGTCTACCACATGCACGCAATATCTTCAGAGGTCAGAAAGGTGATAGGTTCCCCTGAAACTGGAGTTATTGATAGCTGTTAGCCTCCATGTGGGAGCTGGAATGTGACCCCCAGTCCTTAGCCAGTGCTCTTAACTAATAAGTCATCACTCCGTCCTCCACATTCTTAATATATAATTACCAACATGTCAGTTTTTTTTTTTTTAAACTGGCAAGTGAGATTTATTTAAACAATGATAAGTAACAGGAACAGGATCTGCTATGACCATCAAGGTCAGGGTGTAGGATGGGGCTGAGGCTGGAGATGATGACTACCCATCCCTCAGAAGGCTCCTGGGCTAGAATTCAGCTTCCATCTGGGCATAAGCATTCGACAGATTAATAGGTTATCTCCTTCAAACCCAGCTCCTGTCAGTTTTTTTTTTTTTAACAATCTAAGAGATGACAGCCCAGAAGGATCACTCTCCTAGTAGAAACATGGAAGTGGCTTTATGGGTTTTTTTCTCTTTCTTGGATTATTGATTGACAGACATAATCATGGCACTTTTAGTTAAGTCTTGTATTTTAATCTTGTAAAATTTGTGTTCTGGGATATGTAATGATTTTAAACTAAACACTCTGTGACACAGGGAGTCTAGGAACTCCTACAACTGTATGTTTAAAGCTCCCTTTCCAGGACTAGAGTGCACAGAGCTTAGATCGGGGATTTTCCAGGACCACCTGAAGCACAGGTAGGAGCCAGGCACTTCAGCCCAGCAAATTGTTGGATAATCCTAACTGGCCTGTTGGATAATTCTCTCATTGGTTTGATTAAATTGTTGTCTTATCTTGTGTGGCTATGGGGGCGGAGTCGTCCTCCTAGCTGGTATAAAAGGTGGGCCTGTTGCCACTGTGAGACTTGAAGCTTAGATCGGGGATTTCCCAGGACAAAAGAAAAATAAAATAAAATAAAATTAAATTAAATTAAATCTCCATTTCCCATTAACAGTTAAAATAGGGGGAGTCTTGTCCCTCTTAGGCAGGGACTCTGGCCATCATAAGCATGGAAGTGGATACAGAAGATGATTGATCATTGCCCTTCTGTATTCAAAGTGACTTTTTAATCTTTTTTTTTTAATTTTTTATGTGTATGAATGTACTGTCTGCATGTAGGTTTGTGTACCCGTGTCATGCCATGCTTCAGAGAGGTCAGAAGAGGGTGTCGGATTCCCCTGGAACTGGAGTTCTCCTGGAATTGGAGTTACAGATGGTTCTCAGCCACCATGTGGGTGCTGGGGTTTGAACCTGGGTCCTCTGCAAGAGCAGTGGGTGCTCTTAACTGCTAGGCCATCTCTCCAGGCCCAATCAAAATGACTTTTGTAATCACAGGTCTCAACAGCAGGTATGATAGGATAGTGGGAACTAAAACGATTAAATCACAATTAGCAAGAAAAAGAAACGACTTTATAGATGAAGACTTGAAGCTTGTATACACTGGCATCATCTAATGAATAAAGCATGTACAAAACAAAGCCTATAAAATGTTAACTGGTGGGGGGAGGGTGAAAAAGACCCCAGAGGCTATAGACCTGGGGCTCTTTCCTTAGCTCACTAGCTCATTTTCGATCTTGGAATTACTTTCTAAAAAAAGTTTCTTAATATGTTGTCTACTTCTGCTCGATGCCTAACTTAAAAGGCCTGATGTTTTCTCTATCTCCTGCCAGTTGCCTGGATCTCCACCTCACCTGTGCTGATTTTTCTTCTTAAACTCTAAGAAAAAATGTGCACACATAAGCTTCAAAATGTTGGTTTATTAACTTATATATTTAGCTACAATGTATTTAGGACACAATCTACCTTCCCAGGGAACTAAAAGATTTTAAGAGCCAGAGGTGAGAGATGACTACAAAGAAATAATATTTTTCAGACAGCATGGAAGTGGCATGTACATACTCACAGGAGTTATTACAAGATGCACATACTCGGGCGAGGTGGCGCATGCCTTTGATCCTAGCACTTGGGAGGCAGAGGCAGGCGGATGTTTGTGAGTTCAAGGCCAGCCTGGTCTACAGAGTGAGTTCCAGGACAGCTGGGGCTACAGGGAGACCCTGTCTCGAAAAAAAAAAAAAAAAAAAAAAAAAATGCACATACTCAAGCCAGCAAAAGTGTGTTTGGGGAGGTGGGGAGGTGGGCAAGTGGGAGTCAGTTTTCCTTAAGTTTGTGATACCAGGTTGTCTGAGCAGGCTCCAGTGGAAGCACTCACACTGAAGAACACAAGCTGGATGTAGTAGAACGTTCAAAAAGAAAATTAAAATATAGGACATGAATTTGGGGCAAGGGGTAATATGGTGAGGTTGGAAATGGGGGAAAGTTTCTGAATGAGAGCCAGTGCACTGTATGAAATTCTCAAAGAATCAATAAAAATATTTTAACAGAAATAAAAGCATCCACTCACACAAACTAAAACAAGATGTATTTTCTTTTTTAAAATTTTATTTATTTTTTGTATGTGTATGAATGTACTGTCTGCATGTAGGTTTGTGCACCCATGTAGTGCAATGCCACAGAGGTCAGAAGAGGGTGTCGGATTCCCCTGGAACTGGAGTTCTCCTGGAATTGGAGTTACAGACGGTTCTCAGACGCCATTTGGGTGCTGGGGATAGAACCTGGGTCCCCTGCAAGAGCAGTTAGTGCTCTTAACCGCTAGGCTATCTCTCCAGCCCAGGATGATACATTTTTTTCATGGCTAAATTTTCTTCTTAGCATTCAGGTTCTTAGCTGCCATGTGAGTGCTGGGGATCGAAACTGGGTCCTCTGCAAGAGCAATCAGTGCTCTTAACCGCTAGGCTATATCTCTCCAGCCCCAGACAAGACATATTTTCAAGATCAAAAGACAATCAAAGTTCAAGTGAGAACTGGCCACCAGGATTGAATTTCCAGACAACTCCCTTAAGGCCACTCACACAGCTACATCACAGAAGTAGAAGGAAGGCTATGGAAGAAATGGAAAGATGGTAGTACTAGCCATAAAAAGAAGACAAACGAAATAACTACAGGGAAACATTCACAAAATAAATAAAGCAAATCATCTCACTAGCAGAATGTAAACAGCAGAGAAGAGTCCCTAAAATTGGTTAAATAGAAATGATCATTTTCCTTCTACCAGAAAACTTATTTCTGATGATCCTGATAAGGCCTTTCAACTTCTGTTTATTATGTCTTTGCTTTGGCTACTTCTTTTAAATGTTATAACATTATAAACTGGAAGCTTTTTTCCCTTCAGTGCTCCAAACCAAAGCTTCATGTAAGTCATGAGCAGGTGTAAGTTGCATATAATTGAATGTGGAAGTCTGAAAACATTGTTAATAGTAAAAGGTTTCTGAACCTGTGGTGACCAAACATTAATTTAAAACCAAGCAAAAAGCAAATCTGAGTATTTTCTGGCAGTGCACACCTGTTTTGCACCTTTCAACTTTCCTGCAGCCTTCGATATGAACACAACATTAACTCACTTTCACCCTGTGCATGATCTCACACCACACACACACAACACCAACAAAAGCTGCCTGGACCATCTCAGCACAGATTTGAAATTATTCTGTTATCAGCTATTGTGTTTTTACTGTATATAGGAAGATTTCTTCTCCTGTAGAATAATAATAGCATAATTATAGAATATAAAATGTTTTTGACATCTTTCTCCCATCAGTTCTCTGCGTATAAGTATCAGATGAATATAGTTTGGATTGTACCTTGCTAGACAAACAAAAAAATGAAACTAGAAACTTATTTCCCATTAATATGCAAACTTGCTTGCATCTTTAATTACTGAAAAATAAATCTCCACCAAAGAATTGTTCTGAAATAATTTTTTTGTTATTTATCACTAGATGTTTGATTTATGTAGGCTATTTGATATACCTCTATATCTGGGTTCACACAAAAATTTCTCTGCCAAGAATAGGTGGCAAGTTGTAAAAGTTAAAAAAATAAAATAAAATAAAAAAGTAAACAAAAGCTTAAATAGCCCTGCCATAAAAGACCAAAAAAAAAAAAAATCAGGAATCTCCAGAGAAAACTACTACAAAGCATCAAAGAATGGTTGATGGTGATAGTCACACAGAAAGATGGAAAAACATTCTGTGTTCATGGATTGGAAGAATCAATATTGCTAAGATGTCCATATAAAACCAAGCAATCTACACATCCTTTCAATCCCTACCAAAATAGTATGACATTCCTCATAGAACTAGAAAATATCCTATAATTTGTATGGAACTGTGAAACATCTTAAATAGTGAAAGAAATTTTGAGTGAAAAGAATTAAGCAGTAGGAATCATTGTACCATGTGAATTCCACACACACTCCAAACCCATGCAAATCAAAACAGCATGGCTTTGAGAATTCAAACATACAAACCAATGGAACAGGATAGAAGGTTTGGAAGAACTTGCATATCTACAGTAAACAGTTTTATTTTTTAAGGGCTGAGATCAAATCTCAGAGAAACAACAATCCTTCACTTCGATCAAAATAGGAAAACTAAATATCCATATGCAGAAAAGTGAGAGTAGGCATTATTTCTCATCAGTTACATAAATCACTTCAAAATGGAGTAAGGACTAATATGTCATATGAAACCACTAACAAAAATGTAGTAAATGCTTAAATATCTTTGGAAAGGGCAAGAATTTGGGGGGAACAGATTATAAAAACTAAAATAAACATAGAACAAAAGCCATGGGAACTTATAATGCTCTGATGCTTCAGAACAGCAAAGGAACACAAAGCACTGACAACGCAAAGAGGGGACGAGAAGTTCAGCAAAGCGTAGATCTAGGTGCAAGGAGCCAAAAAGTCAAAAACAAATACGCAGATAGGCTTCTTTCTCTTTAAAGATCAATAGATGCAAACAGGGGCCACCGAGATGGTTTCATGGACAACGATGCTTTCCACAAAGTTTGATGACATGAGTTCGATCAAGGTGGAAAGAGGGAACCAACTACTCTTGTCATTGATAAGTTGTCCTCTGACATCCACACACAACCTGTAGTAAGTGTGCTCCCTCAAAATAATTAAATCTAATAAAACACAAAATAAATGTAAACCTTTTCAAGAGAAGATATATTAATAACAAACACCTCCATTTTATAATGTTTGGGGTTGACATTCATCAGGAAATATAAACAAAAATCACCAGGAGATATCCCTTCACTCTAATAAAAATGACAGCTATACAAAGAGCTAAAAATAATAAATAGTGATGAATACAAGGGGGAAAGGGAACACACGTATACACATCAATACTGTTGAGAATGTAAATAATACATCCATTACAGAAAAGTGTGGAAGGACCCCTCAAAAAAATATATCTTCCATGCAATCCCTTAGTCCTGTATGGGGTGTGTCTCCAATGGATATTAAATCAGCATGTCATTGACATCAGGATTTTACTGTTCACTACAGTGCTGTTAATAAGAACTAAGAAATGGAGAAAATTAAATATCCATTAGCTGATGAATCAATAACAAAACTATAAAACCAGATTCATGAAATATCTGTGAGCCAGAAAGAGATGGAATTTTGTTATTTGAAACAATGTGGATAGAACAGAAAATCACTGTGTTAAGTGAAATGAGCCATATAGATGGACAAGCACCATGTAATATCAGACTTATCTGGAAACAATAAGCAAGAAAAAAGCTACAGAATTTGAGGAGTAGATTGGTAATAAATAGAGGCTAGAGACTACAGATGAATGAGCAGTCACAACAAAAGTTTACCATTGGGTGCTAAATTATGGTTATGTCAGAGCAAGAGTTTCTGGTGTGTTTTACCCACAGAGTAACTATAGATAATGGCAATAAACTGTACATTTCAAAAGCTGTAAGAAAGGACTTTTATTGTTTTCAGTACAGGGAAATGATAAATGAAAAAGTGGATATGTTCACTGTGATTTTTGTATTGTGTGTTGTGTGCATGTTTTGAAACATCACATGTTATTCTAAAGACAAATATGTATATACTTTTAATGCATTATGTATTAAATTGTAATGAGAATAAATTAACCTCTATTAATCCAAAGAAAACCATTGGCCCACTGTGTAAAGTTGTTGCCTAAAAAAGCTTGGAAACTAACTGAATGATAATGGAGTTTATCTTAGGCTATATTAGCGATGCTAATGGAAGCTCTCCTGAAAAGAACTGTTCATTTCACTGAACTTTTTGCAAGGCTGATTAGCTGATTACAACTTCAATGATGCGGAAATGTTGAAATACTCCAAGTCCACAGTCTAATTATCATGGGGCAGCTTTAGCCCCTTTAATACCCATCTATTGCTCTCCTCTGTAGGTGACATAAGATCTTTCTGACCATTCGGTAAATCCTTTAGAATATGTGAACAGACCCCTAGTTTCCAGCCAGCCAATGGTCTAAGATGGTTGTCAAATAGCATCTGAGACCTATACTAGAGTCTCCCCACTTTGCCAAGATCCACTTTCCTAATGTTTCCACTAATGCATTTGAAAAGTGCCTTGATGTAGAACTTCCTTTGTTCTGTCATCATAAAACTTCATCAAACTGTTAGCACGTTGGAACATGCAATTTGAGGCTGTGTTCTGAACAATCTGAAGCTATGTTCCTGGACAGGCTCACTCATATTTCTCTGTAGAACAAGCTATTATTTATCTCCTTTAAGATTAGAGCTTTTTTGTCATCAATACAGGAAAATAGGGCATATTGACTAACATAATCTTGTGGGAGAATGCACAGCCATCAATGAAAATGACTACACCACTGTGATGGCAATGTTTAAATAAAAGAAAATGATGATGCACAATTTTCTTCTTTGCAGTGTTTCCTGTATGTAATTTATGTTTCTCCTTATCATTGTTATTTTCTATGTAATTTGACTTTTCTTCCTCTCAATGCTCTTAGTATTTTGCCTTTAGTTAAGTAGTTATGAGTGTCATTTTTACCCCCATGGGCATTTGGAGATTATCATTTTCATCATATCTGAAATTGCTTAGCCATTATATCTCTGTGTGTTGTATTTCTCCTGTTGATCTCTTATATTGCTCAGAACTCAGCCGTAACGGTTGCTTGGCTGGCCGGTTGAAGTGATGTCATTTATAAAACCATTGCTGTTTTTCATCTCATATATTTTCCTTTCTTTTTATTGCTCTATCTTCACATGATCATTGCTTTTGTTTTGTCTAATCAGTTGTTAATGCTGTGTAAAGTCCATATTCATGGTTTGAAGTTAAATTTGGGATTTTTTAAAAAAATATTTTGTGTCCATTTGTAATAGAAAGATAAAAAGTAATCTTATGTCCCCACATGCTTATTCTAATGTGCCTTGTTAATTCTGAGTGGGTTCCCATCGATTAAGTTTCCCATAGTATGGATTATACTCTTCTCTGATATCTCTAACTAGAAAAATAAAAACAAACCTTATGAATTGTGTGAGTTGAGTAGTGATAATTTTGTATTCCTGTGCCTCTTCTTGTGCTTTTTTGTAGGCTGGTCTTAAGTTCCTTTAAATCAGTTAATCCTTTCTGGTCTTGCTTTTGTATATCAGTCCATTCCAAAGCGAGGCTCTATCTAGGGATACATAGTTCCCAATCCTGTTGTAAGTCTTCACTGAGGACTCTAAATTTTTGTAATATCTACCATTCTAGTGGTTGACAGCATAGCTATTCCTTCCTGTTAGACCGTAATCCACTAGTTCTCACAGGAGCCTTTCCTGGCAGATGGGAATTTCCTAACATCTCCCACCCCACCCCCGCCCCCGCCTCAACACACACACACACACACACACACACACACACACACACGTACGCAATGGGGAGAAAAAGCATCCCCTAAAAGGTTCTTAGTCTCATTCACAAAAGCATTTAAGAATGGACCCAAACCAAAGCTTTGGGACAAATTTATTAGAATTTTCAAAAAGGTAGGTGAGCTGGGAATCTCAGCCGCTGCACTGAGGAGGAGAGTGGAGAGGAGAGGGGGAAAGACCATCTGACCATGCAGACCAGAGCCTGCGGAGGTCAGACATGTGACAGATTGGCAGCCATGTGGCAGGACGAAGGGAGATTTAGAGAAAAAGTGAAGAAACACAAGAATGGCAGGGAAGCACACGACATTAAATAAAGCATGTTTAGAAAGGGGTATGAGAAAGAAAAGGAGAGATCACACTTTTCTGAAGAACTGAGAAAAGCAGGCAGATTTACAGAGACCTCCATGCCTGTGGCAGGATCCGGAAGCACTGCACTGGGGGGAGGGGGGGGGGACGACGACTCCAGGTGGGGAAAGTCTTCTATCTCATTAACACACTAGATATTCCACCCTTCTATTTAGCATGATTTAAGGTGAACATGCTGTAGAAGGCAAGCCACCTGTCTTGAATTACCTGCCTGCTCCTCATCCCCTGTACCCACCCCCTGACCCCACCCCTGACCCTACACCCAGGTGAGAACAGCTCCTGAAACAAGCTTGTCAAACAAGCTCCTGATGCAGAGCTCTTGATGCAGGGCTCCTGTGTTCACAGAGCGTGATGCAGGGGGTCTGGGATTGGCTGCAGAAGATGACATCATTTTGGCTCTATAAGTGATGCACTGTATACAATAAACAGATCTTCATAACCATCTGACAAGATCTCCAGGTCCATTAATTGACCTGCGGTTTAGGTGCCTGCTAATTATGGATCGACCCACAATTGGGGTCTCAGCTAGCTCAGTCACTTAAGGGGGCATCACTCCCTAAGCCAGAGGTAAAGCTCTAAGGATAATCAATCCTTTAGCTTGGGTGAGGCTACGTAGAGGGTCTTGAGCAAGGGGTAACCAACCGTTAGACCAGGTCTGGCTACCAGCATGAGGCCTGTGGAGTCACCAACTTCACAGCCCATGAATTACAAAATAACCAGTTTTGTAGTCTTCAGCTGCTGCTGAAAGGTCACCAGCCTTTCAGAATAGCTACTCACTTTGTTGGCAGTCTTAATCAGCAACGGGGTGGGCAAGCAACCCTCACGTCACCAGCAGTGCCAGACAACTGGTGCCTCCGTTAGAGGCGACGCCAACAACTTGCCTTCCCAGAGGTGGTCCCCTGACTAGAAGGTTGACTAGTGAAACTAGAAACTTAGAACTTCCAACACTCTAGAGATTGTATAGTGTTGAGCACTTAATCTTTTGGAACTACGTGCCACTCTAACAATATCAACTCTCGTATCACACATTACGAAGTATACATATCTACACATCTATATGCATATATGTGGGTTAGATAACGAAAACAAAATAAAGAGGATGTGGCAGAGTTCAAAGGTTTCAGAAGTGGACTGAGAAAACATTTGTATTGGTAAACTCATGAAGCAAACCTGTGCCAGAAGGGTGCTTCTCCTGGAGCTGCTGAAACCAGGGTTTGAGGACAAAGCTACGGTATTCAACTGTGAAGTGAAGGTGGATCAAGAGCCCAAGGGGAAAAACAGGAGGATGATAAAGCAATCAAGTAAACCACGTAAACCACACAACATTGGGGAACCAAGCTGAGCCAACACTCTGGCGACCTTGCTGAACCAAAGCTTTGGAGATACAGTATACTGTTCTCAACACTACAAAATAAGCATATCACAAAAACCTCTTGCCAAAGAGGAAGGCTCTGTATGTGTCTCCCTCCAAGACTGACCTGAAGCAGGTCTTCTATAAGCCTTCACTCTCTGAATGGTGCAGAAGCCCCAGTCTGTGGATCATCATCTTTGACTTCTAAACTTTCTTCCTGTTACCACCCTGTTCCCTCCTCTGGAAAAGTGTTCTTTCTTAATAAATTGTCTTGTTTGTTTCCATTATTCATATCTATTTACAATTCATTGTGCTGAGCTATGAATCTGGAACCCCTCCAAAGGCACCTACAGTTCCAAATCTCTACCAATATCATGGGGTTTTCTCTCTGTTCTGTCCTTCTTGATGAAACTAGTATTCAACTTCTCATACCTACATTTTAGGGAGTCTCAGATTTTATTTCTCAACTCATCTGTGCTTAGACTCAGTTTTAGTTCTTTTGTACTTTGCAGTGGTCTGGATACACTCTCGGGGGGCAAGTTGGACAACCAAGGTCAGTCCTAAGGCTTGTTTCCTACCTTGCCTGATATGTAAAATCATGAAATAATTGTTTTATCCCAATACATATTTGTTGGTATGTTTTAAGGTTATCTTATTGACGTGACAGGCCTTAATACAAAAGAAAGAATGTATGAATCCCAGTGAAGGGGCTACGGGAGGGTACCAATGGGGGAGGAGGTATAAACATGATTAGGCTTCATAAGATATTCTTTATCAAATACACAAAAATTTACAAAAGTATAGCACTGTGGCCAGGCATCATGGTGCAGCACTCATGAGGTAGAGGAAGGTGAATCCTTGTTGACCTCCAGACCAGAATTTCATACACATTTTGATCACATTTAGGCCAGCTCTCCCCTCGCCAATCCCTACGTTCCCATTTCCTGTCCTACGTTATCATCTGTCCCTTTCTTCTTTTCTTTATTTCTTTTCTTTTTCTTTATTTTTCAAAAAATTGGCTTATTATTTTATGGTATGAGTGTGTTGCCTGAATGTAAGAGCACCCTTGTAGTGCAATGCCTGCAGACATCAGAAGAGGGTGTCAAATTCCCCTCCTCTGGAACTGGAGTTATGGGAGATTTTTAACAGTCATGTGGGTGCTGGGAATCAAACCAAGGTCCTGAGGAAGAGTAGCCACTACTCTTAACTCCTCTCCAGCCCCTCTTTCTTTTTTTTACTTTTTTTTTTTTTTTTTTTTTTTTTTTTTGTCTTTTCGAGACAGGGTTTCCCTGTAGCCCCAGCTGTCCTGGAACTCACTCTGTAGACCAGGCTGGCCTTGAACTCACAAAGATCCACCTGCTACTGCCTCCCAAGTGCTAGGATTAAAGGCTTGTGCCACCATACCCTGCTTACATGTTTGTTTTTTAAAGGTCTATGGATTGCAATCTCTGCCTACAGATTGCTTCTGGGTGTAGCTCCACACACTGAACGTAGCCTGGTCAACCTGCAGGTACCACACTGGGAAGAATAAATGACACTTCCTCACCATCTGTAAAGTATCAATAGATCTTCAGCTAGGGCTGAAGCTTCCTGACCACCTCTTACATCCATGCTGGAGCCCTGTCTGGCTTTGTTTACACGTCTTGTGCAAGCTGTCATAAGGGCTGTGGGTTCATATGTACAGCTACCTGTGTGACTTGACAGCCCAGTTTCCTTGTGTTTATCTACCAACTCTGGCTCTGCAACCATGTGTTTAATTATATATTTAATATATTTTACCTACTCTAGATTGTCAAAAAAGCTGCAATAAAATTTTACTAAGCATCATAAATTCAAGAGTATGACCTCTGAACCATATGAGTGAAAGCCCAGTACTAGAAAAATAAAAGAGTATTGAAAACCTCATTAAACCTGGAGAGACTGGTCAGCCATTAAGAGCATTGCTTGCTCTTGCACAGGACACCAATTCCCAGCACCCACATGGCAGCCAACAACCACCCATTACTCCAGTTCCAGGGGATCCAACACCCTCTTTCTGAACTCTACAGGCATTGCATGATACGGGTGCACTTACATACATGCAGGGCAATACACATAAAATAAAAATGATAATAAAATATTAGAAAACAATTTATAATGTTTCTCTGATAGCTAATTTGGTCAGGGTTTTATCACAGCAACTGAAAGCAGACTAAAACAGGTTTGAAATCAGAAAGAGTATGCACTGAGCCTTCTGGCTCTTTTCTAAACTCTTACTGATTAGATACAAAAAAACAGCCTGGAAAGCAGGAGGTGAACACAGAGCGAATTCAAGGCTGGGTCAGATAAGGACATGTGCTGAATGAATTTTTGTCAGTGAGATGTGAGACAGGTCAAATAATGACACCTCCTGAAGGACAGAGATCCAGGGAGTGTTCAGGACAGTTCTTTATCCTCCAGTAGCTGCAAGCCTGCTAGTTTTATAGCTACTGTAGTTGTGATACTGTTGATTTTCAATGATACCACAGAGCTGAAGAAATGGAGAGAAACCAGGCCAATGTGAAAATGCTAAGACACTTAGAGTGATTACTAAAATCCAGCTCTTGGTCTTAAATGGGATGTTTCAAGTCTCAGGTTGCTGTCCAGACTTCTAAGGTGACTGTGACTGTTTCTCCACTGTGCTCATTTGCTCTGATGGAGAAATCTCTTTTCTGAGGGTTTTCTCTGATGTTCCAAAAGTACATCTCTACCTAGTCAAAATCAAAGCCTCAAATCCCAAATATTCGCCTCTATATTTAATATATTTAATTTTCCTTTCAAGTTCCATTTACTATTCTTATTGTTCATACAGAGATGATTTTCTTTTGTGTGTTTAAAGTTGGAGAATCTCTTAAAAATACTGTCTTTAATTCTTTCAAGGTATAATATATTCATGCATTTCCAATCCCAGAAAAGTCAATGGATAAATAACCCATTTCCATTATATTAATGTATAACAATAAAATTTTAAATGAAGGAAAATGTTATTTTAACCAAAATGATTTGAGTGCCGCAAAGAATTATTAAGGGATGTGATAAATTACAAAGGTTATAACAAAACTCTTGGCTGTATAAGAACAAAACTAAACAAAAACAACCTTTTGATGAAAATAGACAGACATACACAAAAGCATGTTAAAATCATAGGAAGCTAAAGACTATTTTGAGGAGAGCTACTTATGAAAGACTGTGCTCTGTTGTATATTTTCTCTGTAAATAAAAATCAGGTATGTCTTTTCTCAAAAAATATTTTTAACAAAGTTAAAGTCATTCATGAAAAAGGGGAAAGAAATTGAAATCACAAATGTGACTGATTGAGGTCAAGATTCAGATTCAAAGAATGGTGGTTTGTAGGCTTGGTTTTGTGGTGACAGCAGAGATTATAAGTCAGTGGTGGCAGAAATATACATGAATGTGATATATCATAGCACTTGGGTTCTAGAACCTGGGACTCCAGCTACATAGAATCACTTTAATTTTTACAAACCACACCCTGTCATGCCTTGTTTAATGACATAGTTCTCCATGACATGAAGACTCTCATTCCCATCATCATATGCTTGATTTTCTCCAATGGAGATGTGTTACCTGAGAAATGAGTTGTAAAACGCCTCAGCCTATGCCTGGCATAACTTCATGCTAGTTGGATCTCCAATGACTCTTATAGCACACTGCCCTGCCCTGACAGAAGCACACTCTTGAGGTGAGGTTGATGCAAGTCTTAGTATATCTGATTCTGATGTGTTCAGATAAATTAGTTGACTTAGTAGATAGCTAAAAATGACTGTTATGGCTGAATCAGGGTCTTTTATCCAGGTAAGAAGACCAATTTCCACCTGTATATTTCATATTGTATGTATTTTCATCAACTATTAACAGTATTCATTCACATAAATTTCTGTGCACTAATAGTATTCTCAGTGAGTAGGTCTTTTTTTATGCTTAAAGGCAAATTGAAAGCACTAAATATGTTGTCTGATTGAATTCTTGGTATTTAACCAAGTGATGCAAATACAGTTGGCACCATGTAATTATTGATGGTAGCAGAGGGCTATCTCCTTAAAAGGAGACCCCTCAACTCTCTAATAATTTAATGAATCTGCAAGAAACTGCTGAGCAACCCACTGTACTGTGAAAATTTCACAGGATAATAGAATTCAGTACAGATGATGCATATAATTTATTTCTGTATGTCTAAAAATGATTAAATGCCAGAGTTTGCAGAAACCTTAAGAATCAAGCACTCTGGCTGGGCATGGTGGTGCGTACCTTTAATTCCGGCTTAAGGTAGACACAAGTAGATCTCTGTGAGTTCAAGGTTAGCCTGGTCTAAATAACAAGGTCTATGCCTGCCCCTGCTCCCTAAAAATCAGAAACCCCAATTAAAAATATATATTTACACATTTCTATGTTATAATTTCTAATATTTATTGATGAAATAATAATAAATATATAGACATTCTTCAAATGTGCTTTTGTTGATATAAGTAGATGTTTTATGAATATACATATAGTAAAAATGAAGTATGTCATCTATTAATATTCAGATAATTTAAGTTTAAATATACTTGTATATGACAGGTATATCCATTGTGTACATCTCTTTTCTGATTTTGGGATGATTTCAATATCTGTGGGAACTCCCTGCCCACACTCCTTGGCTTTCTACCTCTGTCCTGCCTCTTCCATTGTTTGTCTACAATGTGAATGTCCGTTTATAGCCTGCAAAGTATCGTATTTCTCTCAAAATACTTTACTTGCTGTATTAGTCACTTTTCTGTTGCTGTGATAAAGCACCATGACCAAGGAACTTATAAAAGGAAGAGTTTATTTGAGCTTACGATTGACAGTTCCAGGGAATTAGAGTCCATTGTGGCGGGAGGCATGGCGGCTGGATCTGGAGCAGCAAGCCGAGGGTCACATCTCACAAAGAGCACAGGAAGCAGAGAGAGGGTGACTGGAGACCTCGAGGCTTGTTAAACTCACTAAGCCTGCCCCCAGTGACATACTTCCTCTAGCACGGCCACACCTTCTAAGACCTCCAAAAACAGTGCCACCAAGTGGAGACAA
Organism: Rhizomys pruinosus; assembly: GCA_009823505.1. Taxonomy (NCBI): domain Eukaryota; kingdom Metazoa; phylum Chordata; class Mammalia; order Rodentia; family Spalacidae; genus Rhizomys; species Rhizomys pruinosus. The sequence continues at coordinate 93,751 of VZQC01010872.1, forward strand.
ATGTCTGAATACTTAAAGCCTATGGGGGACACTCTTCAAACCACCACACTTCCTTACCAAAAAGTAAACAAAAGCCACAAGCACCACTCCTGCTCACCCAGGTTCTCCAAAGAACATGGATGTGTTTCTGAACCAAACCAAGGATTTTGTTCTTTGGCCCAGGATATTATTGAATATTACTATCCAAAGATTCATCCTGGGTTGGGGATTCAGATTTTAAAATCTAGGAAACAAATTTGTGACACATAACATTAAGTTAAAATTTCAACTAAGTATTTATACTCTGTATTTATCAGTAATGATTTCACCTAACCAAAGAGAAGTTGATACTTTCAAAAAGCCGCTCTTTTCTTTAAAAGGAGGGCATGAGAAAGTAGGGTTCTGATTGGTCAGAGTACAACATCGGTTCTCTTGAGTACTATTTTCTTTCTGTCAACTCTTCACTGGAACATTATGAAGCTGGCTTCCTTCCAGTTACTTTATCTTTTATACAGTAGCTAGCTCCCCCCCCCACTCTCCTTTTTTCTTTGAAACGTAGCCTCTCTATAGCCCCAGCTGGCCTGGACCATGTTATGTTGACCAGTCTTACACAGACCTTCTGCCTCTGCCTCCCAAATGCTGATATTGTAATTTGTGTGTTTGACTTTAAAATACATTTGCAAGGTCAAATCATGTAGGTGGTATGACATCGATTCAATAAGGTTCTAAATGGTCAAATGCTACAAAATACAAATTCAGAAGGTTAATCCAGTTACTCCAGAATTCAAAACCTATTAACATGACAGCAAGAAAATTTCAATGGAAGTAAATACATAGGAGTGGAGGATACCAGAAATTCAAGGATGTCCTACAAAGTTAGGAAGAAATTAATAGCATGGAATTGTTTCAATAGGTAAAAGAAAATAAACAGGGAGCAAGAATGCCTTTAGAAAGCTCAAAAATTAATTGAAATTCCTCATCACCAGTGTGGGTCTATAAGAGTTAACATATTAATTTCTTTGTAAAGGAAAAATGAATATTTTACTGCACTCATGACATTTTGATATATCAATGAATGTAAAGCAATTAACAACTCAGCACTTAGCATTTACGTTGAGCCACATAGTTATTGTATGAGAATGTGTGTGTGTATGGTAAGAACCTTTAAGATCTCTGTGCCTAATTATTCTTAAGTATACAAGAGAGTATAATTAAGGACAATAACTACCCTGTATATTCGTACTCCAAAAGTTACTAATCCTGTCTATCTCTGTACCTTTTGACCATTTCAATCTTCTCTCTATACTCCAATCATGAATATTTGCAATTTTTATCCTTCTGGGTCTTCCTTATCACACTTAATATAATGTCTTTGGGGTTCATCAGCATTGCACAAATGGTAGGAGTTTGGGGTGGCTGTAATAGTGTTTTGAACTCTGCCATGTTTTATCGATCCATGCATCTCTGGGCACTTTGTTGAAATCCATACCAAGGTTATAGGGAATAATACTGCAGTAACAGTTGCTCTAAATGGAATCTCAATGGAAGAACTAAGCATTCCATGTAGGCAGCTTTTCTTTTAACTTCGGTATTCATCATATAACTGTAGTTCAGTTTTCCACACTTTCTTTGAATCTTCATTTATGTGATGTAATATGATACAGACAAGTAAATAGCTAATAGTTCCTTCTTTCACTGTGAGATAAAGAGCTGTTGGTATGAACTGGGTGAAAGCTATGTTCTAAACATTCTGCTCTCTTTCAGTAATTTTCCTCTGCAGAAGCAAAGTTCAATGTAGAAAGGGATGAAAATCAGAGTTTCAGTGGCCAGAATCGGTGAACAAAATTTTAGGAATTATATGAATAGTAATTTCTACAATGTGTTAAATGGGGCAAAGTTTGCAAGTTTTTTGTCACATGTTTGAAATTGTTTTCTTTAAGGTAGGTGTTGATCTGAACACAGGCAGCACCTCCTGCTTTCTAAAAAGTGTATGTGGCCGGGCGTGGTGGTGCATGACTTTAATCTCAGCACTCAGGAGACAGAGTCAGGTGGATCTCTATGAATTCAAAGCCGTGGTCTACATAGTGAATTCCAGGACAGCTGGGGCTACAGGGGACCCTGTCTCGAAAAGACCAAAAAAAAAAAAAAAAGTATATGTGGTTTCCTTTGTCATTTTCTTATGGAAATTGTATGTATTCGCTTTCATGTGCAACAAATGCATTTCCTGAGTTAAATTCAAACAATGATTCCATTTTTCAAAGAGAAAATGGTTTTCTCTAATGTCCATGCTACAGGAGAGTATGTCTTTTCAATTTACAGAAGATAATTTGCATATTAATGTAAATCTTAGAAAATGCTTGAACACTGTATCAGTTTTTTAATCTTCAAAAAGCCTTCAAGGATTTTGGAACAGGGCATATTTTTATCTACTGTATGGAAAACTTGAAACATTGGGAAACGGATTTATTGAGGGGCATTCATGCAGTATTAAATATGAGGTGGAGATGTAATCCTATTTTCTGCTCCTGCATAGAACCTAACACAATATGTACCCTGAGATGAATTACATGCCATATATATATATATATATATATATATATATATATATATATATTAGAACAAAGTCCCTTCCTTAAAGGAGGTAGGTCTTGGGAAAAAAAATCTTACACTTCTATTGAAATTTAAGAAGAAAATGTACAAAAAGAAATGTTTATTCTCATTCTGCTCATAGGTGATTCTTTCCTGGCTTCTCACCTCTTCTCTTTGAGTTTTCTTTTATTCTGGGACCCAGGAGGAAGAATATCCCTACCTCCCAATTATGTTTGGTATATCTTTAGGCCATGGGACTGAAAAGGAAGGAACAAGCAGAGACTTAGGATGGCTGTTAGGACTTTATCTGTAGAGTATATTATGCTTCCTAGTAACCATGAACTGAAATACACTACAAGGGCAATATCGCATTAATATACTTGTATATGAATGCTTCCTGTGGAGGCTATGGTAAGTAGTATTTTCAGAGAAGTAGAAATTAATGATTGAGGAATCTGTGGTCTGGAAAAGATTTCTTTCTTGGTCACCAGAATTAATTTCTCACTTTCTTTCACACAAAATATTCTATTTCTTTTACACAAGAAAAACACACTTATTTCATTCACTATGGCTTTCAATTATAATTACATGATCATTTTTGTTCATATGTTATGCACTTTTGCAGTCCCAAACCTATGAACTAATAAGACAAACTTCATTTCCTCTCAGAGACTAATATAATATATTTTCAATCATGAAATGGAAAATCTGCATAAGCCATTCAACTATACAAATGTTCAAATCCTTTCAGACAAATATTAGGAAATTCCATACTCTGAAAATGTATAATATGGATTTATTGGTATTAATTCTTCTTGCTGTAAAAGGTTCCATGGTTTTGTGCTCCTTAAATCTTGGTCCATAAGAGTTCCTTTTTTTCTCTATTTGTCTTCCTTATTCAAATCCAAAGAGAGCACTGAAGAAGTTGAGAATTGATTGACTTTCTCAACACATGCACGCATGTACACACACACACACACACACACACACACACACTTTCAATCTCATATATGTATCCTGGAATAACTATGCAAATACTGTATGCACATGTCCACGTACTTGTCTGCATTTGCTTGTCACCATCATTCATCATACTTTTAAATTCTGCATCTTTCTACCTTCAAGTCTATGCTTGAGTATTCACAATACATAGAAACAGCTCAAAAGTTCTTTACCTGATGAATAGTCAGACAGTGTAAAGGAAACCAAAATCATGGAATTTGTTGAGAAATGAATGGATTGGAAATTATTGTATTAAGTCAATTAAACCAGACTCAGAATGACAAATATTGCATGTTTTCTCTCATATATAAATAAATCATATGTGTGTGTGTGTGTGTGTGTGTGTGTGTGTGTAGGGGTATAGAGGAGACTAAGAGGGTAAAAGAGGTCCTTAATAAAGAGGGAAAGGAAGAATAGAACATATTTAATATGGAAGTGGAAGGGAGCTGATTCAGTTTATAGCTTTCTGTCACTGTGAGTAATACTATGTCCAGAAGCAAACTGGTGAGAAAGGGGTTTATTTAGCTGATGGCTCACAGGCTGTGATCAAGAGAAGCAAAGGAAAGAACTCAAGGCAGACAGCAGGAAGCAGAAGCTGAAGCACGGACTACAGAGGAACACTGCTTACTGCCTCACTCTTCTGGCCTGTGCTCAGCCTGCCTTCTTATATAACCGAGACCACCTGCCCAGAGGTGGCATCACTCACAGTGGGTTGGTGCCATCTTCCTCACTCAGCATTCAGTAAACCGTCTCATAGGCCCACAGGCCAGTTGGACTGATGAAATTCTGCATCCGAGATTCTCCCTTCCCACAAAGGTCACAGTGAAAACCAAAGTTATCAAGCAAGGGGTTGGACGCCCGGGGAAAAGAAAGGAAAACTAACAGAAGGGGGCAGGGGGACTGGGAAAGGGAGTAGGAGAGGACAATTAACAAAGGCCAAGTAATTAAATCCTAAATTTTGAATGTAAAATAAAACAAAAATAGTGCAAAATACATAAATAATTTTTCATCTCACTGAATATAATTTTAGGGTTTCAATTTTAATCTTATTTTCAGAAATGGGATCAAATTTAAAAAATGAATTGAGGGCCACACTGTCTTCATACAGCTATTCATAAATACAACTCGACTGTGCTTTATGCCTTGAGAATAATTCTGCTGTTTGAATATTTACTCAACTTTTACATATTGGACAGGCGAAGCAGTTTTATACTTGATCTCTGAAAGCTTAGGAATTTGTAGGTTCTTTGGTTCTCTTTACAGCTTTGCTTACAACTGGGCAGGCTGTCTTCTGCATGCATATAACAGTACTTGTTGTGTGGTACTTGTTAAAGGCAGTTTGTGGGGATTCCATTTGGCAGAAGCACTTAGGAAGTCAGCCAGCAACCCCCAGCCCTCAGGTCAGAGTCCTGCTGATCTCCTGCTTGCCTTTGAAACCTGCCTGGCGCCAACTGTCTTTGATGCTTTGGGCAAAGCATTGTCACATTCCTGTAGTGACCTAGAGTATATGGTGTGAAATCCTGTATGCCCCAAACCCCACAAGGTCCAGTATAAATACTCCGGATTACAGTAATAAAGCTGAGGTATTCTTTTCTGGAATTCCTCCCAGTCTCGTCCTTGAGTCCATCCTTTCCTTGTCCTTTCCTTGTTCTTTCTGTCTTCCTTTCTCTCTCCGGGCTGCACTTCCTCTCTCTGCCCCCTCTCTACCAGGGCTAAGGCCCAGGTCCTTAACCAGCTGACTGGAACTATCCCAGAGCTTGCAGTCCTGGGAAACTGCGAGCTCTGGTCAAAGAGAGGAAGAACATCTTGGAAGGCTGTAGAAGTTAATAATCAGGCTCTACAGGAATATTTCAAAAGACTAACTTCTTGTGATGCATGCCCGTTATGTCAGCATTCATGAGGTTGAAGCAGAAGGCCCAAAGCTAGCCTGGGCAATGTAGCAATCCCTGTCTCAAAACAACAAACAAAAGCCCCTTTCCTCCAAATTCCACTAATCTACTAACCATGTTATTCAGCCTTCAAACTCTTAAAACTTTTAGTCTCCCATGTTTACCATAGCATGTCTGCTGTTGCCATTTTCCCATCCTTCAGTAATTCATCATTAACAGAGTGTTCTTCACGGTGATAGAAATCAAGGTACATTTTTAGGTTGACAAACTTTTCTAGGGCTTCTTTCTTTTGTAACAATCAGTTTGGGTACATAATAAACATTAAAACAGCAGAGGTTCTCGGTCATCGATTTTCCTATTTATGTTTCATGTAAGTTACTGTGGTTCCTGTGAATAGATCATCTCTGTTCCATGTTAGTTTTCAATATCATTAATGTTCTCCAAGCACACTTTCTATATACAGCAAGTTCATTCTCATGTCATAGGGGAAGATCAAGAGGAGTTGTTTGTTTGTTTTTTTTGTTTTTGGTCTTTTCAAGACAGGGTCTCCCTGTAGCCCCAGCTGGCCTGGAACTCACTCTGTAGACCAGGCTGGCCTTGAACTCACAAAGATCTGCCTGCCTCTGCCTCCCGAGTGCTAGGATTAAAGGCATGCGCCACCAGGCCCGGCCAAGAGGAGTAATTTTTAAAGACTTAGTTTTCAGGATACAGTGGAAGAGTTTTCTTGATTTTCAGACAAATTTCTTATGCAGTAACAGTTACTTGCTCTACAAGTGACCCTATCATCACGTGTTCTTTATAGACGGGCTGCAGTGCTGCACTACCCTCATTTTATTTTATTATCAACAGTCCCTGGGTGTTTCCTTCAATGAAATGCCACAGGAGTGAAAGGCACTGTGATTTGCAAGGGTTTTTCAAATATTTGTTTTGTTGGAGATGACAGGGGTTATCTAGGTAAATTTATTACTGTACCAGTGAAGAATTCAAAGGGTAAAGAAGCAACTGGCCTCTCAAATTAAATTAAAGCTTAAACAAGACAGAATTTGGTTCATCTCACTATTCTTTTGGGGTTTTACCTATTTCTTTATGCTTCATCCTTCAGAAGAAACATGGATTTGTTTAGTGAAACCATTGCTTTTGTTTTACATGCCGTTGTTAATTTACAAAATAATGAACTTCATCTTTTCTTCAGCTCCATCTTCATATATAACTGTCATCTAGGCTAAATTGTGCAACATGTTTGTGTCATAACACAACAAGGTTGTTATGTTACAATAACAAATGACCCCAGGACCTCATTCTTAAATCAACAAAGATTTATGTCCAGTGATGCTTGTAGACTGTTTAGTTTCTTCCGTGTTGCTGTTATAAATACCCTGACAAAAGCAGTTTGAAGAGAAAAGGGCTTATTTCAGTGCACTGTTCAGTTTACTGTTACAGTCTCAGTGGCAGGATCTTGAAGAGCCTGGTACACTACATCCTTAGTCAGAAGAGAGCAATGAATGCATGCTCTCCACTTTTACAGTTCTGGATCTCCTGTCCTGGTAATGGTTCCCTTCATCCTATTTAAATTAATGTAACAAGATAGAGTCCCCCAGAGGCCTATAGCCCAGTTGATTGAAATTGCTATACAGGTAACCCTCTCATCATATGTTGTTTACAGAGAGGCTGCAGTGTTGCACTATGCCTGATTTATTTTATTATTATTATTTTTTTGAGAAAGGATCTCCTTGTTTCCCTGGAGCCCCACTTGGCTTGGAACTTGCTAGGTAAACTAGGATGTCCTTGACCTCAGAATGAGGCACATGGCACTGTCTCCCAAGTGCTGGGACTAAAGTCGTGTACTATCATGCCTGGTTCTATGCCCATCTTATTCAGAACTAAGAATGAGATGAAAATGCTATCAGTGATATCTCTACTTCATTGAAATAGTACATTGAGATGATGGAACCATGAGATTTATTTATTTATGTATTTACTTAGCTGCAATTTCTTCAGGAAACTTCTACTTACATATTATTGGCCAAACATCATGTTGATGAGATTGATTCAATAATCCATCTGAGGGCAAGTGTTCACTAAGGAAGGGAAGAAGCAAGTATTTTCTTTTTTTTTTTTTATTTCTGTATGTGTATCAATGTACTCTGCATGCAGGTCTGTGCACCCGTGTTGTGCAATGCCGCGGATGTCAGAAGAGGGTCTCGGATTCCCCTGGAGCTGGAGTTCTCCTGGAATTGGAGTTTCAGACGGCTCTTGGCCGCCATGTGGGTGCTGGGGATCGAACCCGGGTCCTCTGCAAGAGCGGTCGGCGCTCTTAACCGCTAGGCCACCTCTCCAGCCCGCAAGTATTTTCACCGTGGAATAATTTACATAGAAATACGCTGTCTTAAAGAAAACAGTATGTCTGTATTCAGTATTTTCTTCTGTTGAGGCAATATTTGTAAAGGATATTTTGCTTGGGAGGCAGAGGCAGGCGGATCTTTGTGAGTTCAAGGCCAGCCTGGTCTACAGAGCGAGTTCCAGGACAGCTGGGGCTACATGGAGACCCTGTCTCGAAAAGACCAAAAAAACAAAAACAAAAACAACAACAACAACAAAAAACAAAATAGAGATCCTGCTGGCTCTGATGACACACCCACCAGATTCTGCTTCTCGGAGGGGGAAATTAGCTTCTACTAAAGGAATCTTCCCACAGACCAGAGCTACCTGAGAGCACTGGGTGTGGGAGCTGCACATGCGTGTCTGGGAGTGAGTCGAGGCTGGGAGCTGCACATGCGTGTCTGGGAGTGAGTCGAGGCTGGGAGCTGCACAAGCTTTCAGCCTTCAACACACTGAAAAGGCATTTGTGATTTGAATCACAAAATGGAAATCCACATGCCAGGGACACTAAGAAGGGACAACCTGGGAAAGGTGCAGGATAATTCCACACCAACCTCTACCAACCCTGTAGGAGATAGGTACAATGGGATCCGCTTGGAGGTGACCCCAGAAGCAGACCTTAGAGGAATAATTGCAGACCTATGCAGAGAAATTAAAGAACATAAAGAAGAATTCAGAGAACTAAAGGAAGGGATTGACAAACTCCAGAAAGAACTAGAGAGAAAAAAAAACACCTTAAGGAAGTAGAAACACTGAAAAAGGAAGCCAACCAACGAAGTAAGGAGCACGAAGAAGAGATTGAGAAACTCAAAAAGGAAATGGATATATTAAAGAAATCACAGGATGAAATGAAAAAGGAAATAGAACACTCATCCAATCAAGAAGAAAGGAAAGGAAAAAGCCTCAGAAATAGAATGGAGGAAGCAGAACAAAGAATATCAGATCTGGAAGATAACACAGAGCAACTAAAAAGCTCAAATAAAGATTATGAAAAATTTAAAAATACACAAAAGTGGAACAACCAGGAAATATGGGACACTATGAAAAGATCAA
>VZQC01010872.1:109654-197964 GCA_009823505.1 Rhizomys pruinosus
TGATCTTGAAACTAACAATGGGAGGAGAATTTTATATTCCCACAGGTAAAAATCACCAATCTAAATGCCTGAAAACATACAACTTATGGCTATTCAGGATGGACTGGGAAATGCCAGCAGAGAGGTTGACCCATCTGAACATTAAAGAAAGAGGAACCTCAGACTGCCTGAGTCACAGACACTGAGTATCTCTCTGAATAATATTGGGGTTAACTGTTTATAATGGGCCCTAAGGAAGTTTACCTTCCAGATACTGAGAAACCTTCCTACCTCTCCCCCTTTATAGGAAAAAGAAAAACATGATGGTAATGAAACCACTCCCTAAGTGTAAACCAGAGCCAATTGTTACAGTGATAATTTCCTATAAAACAGGCATAACTACTCTTTATTAATTGACTGATAGGCATAGGAACTGTAAAAGGATATTTCTGTATCTAGAGCCAAATTCAATAGAAAAGTGTTTATAAGTTGTGTAGTTAAGCAAAATATATTACTACAGGAAAGCTCTGACATCAGCAATAAATTATTCTGCCTAGGAGATGTTGGCTAGGGGATTCAACCCCCCCCAAATTATAAAGTGTCTTTTGTCTATAAGTGGGATATATGCAAGGAGAAAGGCAGTAAGTCCCTGTTGTCAAAGACCTGGTGTGAGCATGAAAAATGTTAGAGACATCACTTGCTAGTGTACAACTAGCCTCTGAAATGCCAGAGAGCGTTACCAAAGGCCACGAAAGCAATACAGCAAAATATTGGTCGCCCTGAGACAAGCAAGACTCCTCCATCAATATCAGCTATACCTCAACAGCCTGGAGATACTGTGCAACAGTGGCAGGCAAGTGTCTATATATATCCCAAATCTATTTGGCTATTTGCTCTCTCCTTGGAGGAATAACTCACAGCGGATGCCACAAACTTATGTCCTCTAGTGGTTAGGAGATGTTATAAGCCGCAATAAGAACTTGTCACCCCTTATAGAGAAACCACAGTTTGCGGATTAGCATACCATCCAAGCATCTGCATCTATGCTCACAGCTTAGCTTGACATAATAATTGGTACTGCTTAAATGCCTGTACAACCAATAGCTTGTGCTTTGTTAGTATGACTAAAAAGGGTATCACTGGAAAAGCTGTCAACCCATGAAGGGAGACAACCTAAACAGACTGGAGTCCAAAATGACAACTCCAGAGAAATTAGACTGTTTTCTTCTCATCTACTTGTGCCCCTTTCCCAAAGCCCAGGGAACAAACTGCAGAAGAAGAGGCGTGGTAGATTGTAAGGGCTGCAGAGAGATAGGGGTGAATCATGAGACTACAGGAATATAGTCCGGACTCCTAACTGACCAATATGCCTGTGCATACATGCTTAAAGTCCTAGAGGGAATTGGACTGGGGGGGGGATTTTTTCTCAATGTAATCAAAGCCATATACAGGAAACTCATAGCCAACACCAACCTAAATGGAGAAAAGTTAGAAGCATTCCCCTTAAAGGCAGGAACATGGCAAGGTTGCCCACTATCCCCACTCCTCTTCAATATAGTGCTTGAAACAATTGGTAGGGCAATAAGACAAGAAAGGGAAATTAAAGGAATTCTAATTGGAAAAGAGGAAATCAAGGGATGCTAAAAACCCCATCAGGAAACTCCTAGAAATGATTAAGACTTTAAGTAAAGTGGTGGGATACAAAATTAACTTACAAAAATCAGTAGACTTTCTTTACACCAACGACAAGCAACTGAAGAAGGAATATACAGAGACTGTCCCATTCACAATAGCATCAAAAAACAACAAAATGCCTAGGAACAAAACTAACCAAAGACACCAAAGACCTCTACTGTGAGAAGATCCAGTTTGAATTAGTGGCTAGTTCTCAGCTACCACCCCTCAGGGCACCGTGTGGGAGTCATGGGATTCTTCTGACCCTGCACCAATAGGAGCAAGTAACATGGCCCAAGCACATGGTATATCATGGTGTGTAACTGGGGGTCTGTGATTGGCTCTGAGAGCTGATGTCATTTTGCTTATAGAAGTGAATTGCAACAGGCAATAAAGTGAATTCTCCATTACCATCATTACACAGAATTCCCAGCCATTATTTCTGCATGCATACAGGCCAAAGCAGGCCTGGATTTTGAGTGTCATAGCAGGTGGATTGGACGATGGTCCATCAGACCACCAACCTGTTAATCTGGTGTGGGACTAGACAGAGACCTATCAGGTCACCAGCTGTGAAGTGAATTGTGAATGGGTGTAGGCTGAATTAGGCCATCAGCCATCAGCCTGAAATTCTTGTCCAGAGAACAGCCGTCTTTGAGCAGGTGGAAAGGATGGCCACATGGGAAACATTCCATTTTCCCAGGCTAAGGACGTGAGTTGGAAATACCTCTCAGCAATATCAATGTTATATACCCCTTTCCTTGAAAGCAACTGTATTAGTCACTTTTCTGTTGCTGTGATAACACCATGACCAAAGGAACTTATAAAAGGAAGAGTTTATTTGAGCTTATGATTGACGGTTCCAGGGAGGCATTGTGGCGGGAGGCATGGTGGCTGGAGCTGGAGCAGCAAGCCGAGGGTCACATCTCACAAAGAGCACAAGAAGCAGAGAGAGAGCGACTGGAGACCATGAGGCTTGTTAAACTCACTAAGCCTGCCCCCAGTGACATACTTCCTCTAGCAAGGCCACACCTTCTAAGACCTACAAGAACAGTGCCACCAACTGGGGACAAATGTCTGAATACTTAAAGCCTATGGGGGACACTCATTCAAACCACCACAGCAACTGTGCTCTTATAATGTAAATCACTTAATAGGCTCTAGAATTAACCTACCACTTATTTTTAGAGTTTGTAATCCTGGTATATGGGTGAAGGGTATGTAGGCATATATTAGAGTAACAAAAATTTAAAAAGAATAAATGTGAATCCTGAAATATGATATGGAAATGACAGTTTGTGTACAGATTATATAATTTTAACATAGGTGTGACCTATATATGCATATGTTGAAGCAATACAGATTGCAGGGAACAACAACAGAGGAACCGAGACAGGGAACAGACCCAAACAGTAAAGTTCCCCCCAAGGACAATAATCCTCTGCTTTGAAAAACTTTAAAAAGAATCAGAAAAAGATACAGGGAAAGAATGGCAGGGTGCATGAACTTGGGTGGGTTGGGGGGACATGGAAGGGGAGATAAATGTATACTTTATGATTACATCTTTCTTCTCACACCCAAGTGATAATAAAATGAAACATTTAGTCCTTAATATGTCACTTCAGTTGGAATTATTTGCTTTGAAAGCTATATCATGAAATTCCTTAAATTTAAAATGCTGTGGAAAGTGACACTTTACAGAGAGAGTGGGTTTAGTACCTAGGTATGAATTGGCCAGCCAAATGTGCTAACTGTAAAACCTATTCTTAAATGTTATATGTATGACAAGCGATATGGTCACTACAAAGTGAAAGTGTGTATGAAGAACTTGATGTATCTTGCTTTGTCAAGCTCTTTGTTTCGCTTCTCAGTGTCCTTATGTTTCTCGAATAATAAAAAATGACCTAACATTAGCAACAGATACATTCAAATAAAGGCATTTGCATAATTGAAAAATCATCTTTTTCCAGAGCAAGATGAAGATTTCTACTATCAATAACCCAATCCAAAATCACTTTATGGACAAAGACAGAATACACAATGATCAGTGAAGCAGGAGGAAAACTAAGGTATCAGCCCCAAAATTACCAGACACTGGATTTATCAAAAAGGACCTTAAACTGAGTGATAATTATGCTCAATGAGGCAATGAAAAATGTTATAGCTAGGAATAAAAATAAAATAATTACACACATATATAATGGATATACATACATATATATATATATATATATATATATATATATGATGGGATACAAATCAGTTTAAGATTTGATAAAACTGCAAGACAGGGTATATAAACATTCTTCATTGGCCTGATCATTAAAATAGATTAAGCCCCCCAAAAATCATCTAAGTGAAACTGCATGCAGTTTAAAATATCCAATTTGAAGTACAGAGAAGGAAAAAGAAAGACTAGGCATAACACGAGCCTCACAGATCTGTAAAACTACAAACAGCCTTTCCCATAAGAAAGAGATTTGGAGTAGAAAATTCTTCACAAACTATGACCAAATTTTCTCAAATGCAGTGAAAGATATACATGTGGTTTCTAAAATGATTGGCATATCCCAAAAAGTATATTGAAAAACAAGCTTAAGGGCAGGAGAGATGGCACACCAGTTAACAGAACTGACTGCTCTTTCAGAGGAACTGGGTTCGACTCCCAGCACCCACATGATGGCTAACAATCCTTTTTAACTTCAGGTCCAGGGAACGTGATGCCTCCTACTGACCTCCACTGGCACTGCATGACAGAGATGTACCTACCTATATGTAGGCAATACACTCATACACATAATGTAAAAATAATAAAATATAAAAAACAAGTATACACAATAGATACTCATTGTTAAATCACTGAAAATCAAAATTAGGGGGAAATCTTAAAAGCAAGAAAATAATGTATATCCAGGACATAATGAGTGACATGATGATGAATATGAAATTAGAAACAAGAGTAATCATTAGTAAGGCAGGATATGAATATTGACAAATATAAAACATTACTCTAGAATTCTGTCATTAGTGCACATAGGATAGGATTAGAGACAACTTCAGATAAAGTAAACTATGGAAAATATTTTTAAGATTCTTAAGGTTGGAAGTAGAAATAAAGTTCAAAGTTATAAATATTTGTTTAGCATAAAATTATTTTTATAACATTCTCAACATATAAGATGAATAAGGACAATTAATCATGGAACATGAATTTTAAAAAATTCAATATACATTCAATCGTCCAATCATAAAATGCTAACTGTAATTTGTGTGGTTTTGGTGTGTGTATGCAAGAATGTACTTGTGTCAAAATGTATGAGTGTGCATGCATGGCTGTTGAAGTGCATGCTGAGGCCAGAGGACAATGTTGGCTGTTGTTTTCCAGGAGCTGACAACTGTGTTTACTTGGGACAATGTGTATCATTGGGACCCAAGCCTGAGGCTCACCAAAAACGCTAAGCTGGCAGCCAGCTAGTGGCATTCAAAATGTCTGTTTCCTCCAGAGCCAGAATTGCAGGCTTTATTAGCTCTAATAATTTTAGACAGTATATTTTGATCATATTCTTCTGCTCCCCAATTGCTTTCATATCCAACCTTCCTTACCTACCCCCCCAACTTTATGTTCTCATTTTTTAAAAACCCCATCACATACATTTGTATTGCCCATATACTCTTGGGTGTGGGTCCATCCAGTGGAGCATTAGCAACCTTCCAGGAGCCACATCCCTAAAGAAAACTGACTCTCCCTTTCCCAGCAGCTATGACTTTCCATTAGTTCCTCATCTGGGAGTGAGACATCATGTCCCCTGCCCCCTCAATATGGGATTTTTGTCTGGCTTGAGTTTCTTTAAGCCTTGTGCATGCTGTCACAATTGTTGCATGTTCATAAACGCAATTTCCGAAAACACATTCTCTGGAGTCATCTTCTACCTCTGGCTCTTAAAAGCTTTGGGAAGAGATGATGTGTTGTCCCCCTTAGGGCTGAGCATTCCAGAGTTTTTTACTCTGAGTTTGAAACAGTTGTGGCTCTCTAATTGCCATTTATTACAGTAAGGAGATTCTCTGATGAGGGTTGAGAGATGCATTAATTTACATAAATAACAATAAATCATTAGGAATTTATTTAATACTATGTTCATTTAGAAGAATAACAGTGATAGGTTTTCACCTAAGGACCATGACCTGTCTAATCACAACGTCTTGGCTCCCAGAACAATGCCAGATATGGGTTTGCTCTACCTAATGAAGTGGGCCTTAAGTCCAATAAAAAAGTGATTAGTTACTCCTGTGACATTTATGCCGTTGTTTCCCAGTGGGCGTATCCTGCCAAGCAGGTTGTTACTGTAGCCGTCAGGGTTCCCACCTGAGTAAAACTGATTACGCTTCTCTGGTAGTATGCATAGCACTTCTAGAAGCATGAATGCTAGCCTGTAGGGATGAAGCTTCAACAGTATCAACTGATTTCTCCATGTTCTATGATGCAACTAAGTTGTGTCTTTAGCAATAGGGTCATCTTATAATCAAGCTAGAAATAACCTTTGGGCGTCTCTGGAACCTCATTGGCCAGTCACTCAAAAGGGCAAACCTGTTCTGACACTGGGCCTCTATATTTCTTATCCTGTGGCATTTAGTTGGATCATTGCTACCCTTTAGAGAGCAACTCTATTACAGATATGGAAACCTTCTACAGTAGTAGAAAGCTTCTACAGTAGTAGGTTTTCATATGACTTGTTAAATGATCTTTAATGTTAGCTATTCTCCCCATATTCCTTCCTCTACCTAAATTCTCATCCTCCACCACATTTAACCTTTCATGTACACTGTAAAATGAATTAACAAAAATATTAAAAAAATGGAATAATATTTTTAAGATTCAAATGCTATCCAAACTGATTTATCCTTCGATGCAACTTTAATAAGATGTCTAGGTAGCACTTGTATAGAAACTGATATTGTGGGGCTGGACAGATGGCTCAGCAATTATCTATGTCCAAATTTTGAACAACCCAAGGTTCCCATAGTCCAGTTGGAGAAGCGTGTATGCACAGGCATGTTGATCAATTAGGAGTCCAGTCTATATTGCTGTAGTTTCATGATTCACCCCATCTCTCCACAGCCCTTACATTCTACCATGCCTCCTCTTCCGCAATTTGTTCCATAGGCTTTGGGAAAGGGGCACAAGTGGGTGAGAAGAAAACAATCTACTTTTTTTGGAGTTGTCATTTTGGACTTTAGTCTGTTCAGATTGTTTCCCTTCATGGGTTGACAGCTTATCCAGTGATACCTTTTTAATCCTACTAACAAAGCACAAGCATGATGCACAGGCATTTAAGCAGTACTAATTATTATGGCAAGCTAAGCTGTGAGCATAGATACAGATGCTTGGATGGTATGCTAATCCACAAACTGTGGTTTCTCTATAAAGGGTGACAAGTTCTTATTGTGGTTTATAACATCTCCTAACCACTAGAGGACATAAGCTTGTGGCATCCGCTGTGGGTTATTCCACCAAGGAGAGAGCTAACAGCCAATTAGATTTGGGATATATATAGACACATGGCTGCCACTGTTGCACAGTATCTCCAGGCAGTTGAGGTGTAGCTGATACTGACAGAGGAGTCTTGCTTGTCTCAAGGAGACCAATATTTTGCTGTATTGCTTTAGTGGCCTTTGGTAACTTTGGTAATTTTTAAAGCCCTCAGACTTGCAAGGCCACATGTGAAACCAAAGAGTGCAACTAAAATGATAAGTGCAAAAGCCAGTTGGGACATTGGGGAAGCCATTGATTTGCAAATAAGTTTGAGAAACCTAGTCAAGTCTCTGGCAGAATTAGAGTCATTAAAAAAACTGGGAAGAGCTGATCTTTAAGGGAAGGATGCTAGATAGGCCGACTACACCACAGTGAATGCACTTGCACCAAGGGACATCATGGGATAATAATTTTATTCAACAGGCCCCATCATAAATGGCAAAACACATGAAATTCAGTGCAGGGACTATGGGAGGGTGCTGATGGGGGAAGGGTGTAAAGATGATTAAAATGTGTATGAAATACACAAAAATTCAATAAAAATATTTTTATATTTTTAAAAAATAAAAGATAAAAAACCTGGAACATAGTTACCAAATAGATAGGGCCTTATAAATGCCCTTGAGATACTTTTTTGTCTTTTTGAGACAGGGTCTCCCTGTAGCCCCAGCTGTCCTAGAACTTACTCTGTAGACCAGGCTGGCCTTGAACTCACAAAGATCTGCCTGCCTCTGCTTTCCAAGTGTAGGATTAGAGGTGTTAATGGATCTGCAAGACATCAAAATTTACTCATCTCACAAAGGGAAATAAGTGACCCAATACTACAGAAAAACACACACCTTAAAAACTCATACTTTATAATCTGAATACTAACATGAAAAGTCAATACCTGTTCTTAGTTTTACTATGTAATTAAGGTCACAATTATTCATTAACAATTCAACCATCATTTTTTTTCTTTCTTGAGAGGTGATGTACATGTTTTCTACTTGGGGGTAGTCTAGGAAAACTGACCACTAATCATGCAAGGTGTGCCCTGATCCTGCTCAGATTGACCATGGAACAGTGGAGCACCACCCTGGTAGGAGAGATTTTGGAGGAAGAACGAAGTATAGAGTCACTACCTGTCCTTGGTCTCTGATGGTCCAGGACATTTTCCTTACACACAGACAGGGAACAGAACTGTACAGGAAAGGGACAATAGTTACTCTTGGGATGAAACCCACACGCTGGCTGGTGTGGATGCTGAGACTGAAGATATGCCGTTCTCACTGAAGGAGTGGCCTGGTGTTTCTAAGCAGAAGGTGTAATCAATAAGGAGCCCACACAAAGGTTTCTGGGAAAACTTTTTTCTCCTAACGCACATGAGAAAAGACAGTGGAGGACCCAGAACATGTTGAAGGGGTTCCATTCTTCTGTAAGAAGAGGAAGTTTAATACTGTGCCCTCTCAATTCTTTCCCATAGTTACTTATACTCTACTAAGCATGGAGGAAATCCTACAAACTCATCTTCAGCAGTTAGTAGCTGTCAGCAACCTAATTTTCCCTGGTGACATTTTTAAAAATGCAATAATTTTAAATAAATAATCAGTAGGAAAAAAGTCATTAACTTACATTTATCATACTCGGTGCTGCCCTTGGGATCAAAATATGATTTGCTTGGCCTCATTCTGCTGTTAATGTATGACCTTTACCTGTTATTTCACCACCCTGAGCTTCTGCTTCTAACGAGACATTGATCCTAGAATGATGTTCAAATGTGAGGATATGTACTATGTCCTGTGCTGTCTCCTGTGTTGCTGTAGTAGTAATTTTTTTGTTTTTTTGAGACAGGGTCTCCCTATAGCCCCAGGTGGCCTGGGACTCTCTCTATAGACCAGGCTGGCCTTGAACTCACAGAGATCTGCCTGCCTCTGCCTCCAGAGTGCTAGGATTAAAGGTGTGCACCACCACACCCAGCTTAAAGGCAGTTCTTAGCAGCTATGTGGGTGCTGGGAATCGAACCTGGGTCCTCTGCAAGAGCAGTCAGTGCACTTAACCCCTGAGCCATCTCTCTAGCCCATGCAGAGGCTCTGCCTGCTGTGGAAAGAGCTCCATGATAGCCCCACCATTAATGACACCATAGTCTGTGACACTGCTTGCATCACAATAATTGATGACGCCATACTCTGTGACACTTTGCATCACAATAATTCTCTTAAATCTTAAAAAAATTCTCTGAAGTTGTCCTGTTTTGAATGTAAAGAACAGGTCCAATGGATATTGTTTCTCATTGCCTTTCTTTGAAAGTTTCTCTCCCTAAACTTCCTCATTAATTTAAATTATTTTCTCTCCCTTTAAAAATAGCTGACACAAAAGGATCACGTTTCTGCTATTATAAATTTTAAAGAATAAAACTTTACATCGTAAAATTACTAATTTGAAAGGCAGGGGAGACACACAATTAAAACAAATTACATGTGAAAATGATTATAGCTAGGAAAAAAAATGCCCTGTTTTTTCTTCAAAGGTGCAGACATTTTACTAAAGCAATTTTATTCCCTGAAGACTTAAAAAAATACATTTAAAACAAGTCAGATTACATTGCTTTCCTAATTACATGTTAATACGGCTTCACCGTGCTTAAAACATAAACAGCCCCTGTAGTCTACAAGGGACTGTGTAGGCATGACACTGTCTTCCTTCCTTCCTCTCTTCTTCTATTCTCTTTCATTCATTTCACGTGAGTGCCACTGAATTCTTTCAAGACTGTAGCTACGTCCCCCAGGTTATATATTTGCACCTGATTTTTCCCATCCTGTGTGACACCTTTGTCCACAGCACCATTGTTCTGATCCTCCCCCCAACTCATGCTACTCAGTGATCTGCCAAAACATCATCTCAACAGAGACAATATCCTTAAGTCTGTTCCAGTATCATAAAAGTAGAAAATAGGATATTTAAAGTTCCAAGTAATTCTCATCCTTGTCAATACTAAGAACACCACAGAAATCTTTTTATGTTTCACTGTTTTCAGTAATCAAGTGGGAAAATGGATGCATCACTATAAGACATGGGG
Source organism: Rhizomys pruinosus (assembly GCA_009823505.1). Lineage (NCBI taxonomy): Eukaryota > Metazoa > Chordata > Mammalia > Rodentia > Spalacidae > Rhizomys > Rhizomys pruinosus. The sequence goes on from VZQC01010872.1 coordinate 119,896, forward strand.
AGAGATCTTTGACAGAGTCTACAGAAAATGGCTCCTTAATTGTATAGCATTGTAAAGAAATAAGACTGTCTTTTATAGACTATTGTAAACAGTAAGAAGTACTATTTCTCTGAGTAGAATACCTACATTTATATGGCTGTTGCTTTGGACTGTATAATTTCACAAATAATTGTACCATGATCCCAATAACAATTACACGACAATAAAAAATAACAGCATCATAATCATTTTTTGTTTGAGAAAACTGAGCCCAGAGAACAAAAAAGCTTATATTCACAGCCTTCAAGTGGTAGATTTCTAGCCTTAACAACTATGCAATTAAAATTTTTACATAACACAATATGAGAAATTCCACATGCCACAAGACACCATAAACATAAATACTATATTTAGCTAAAACTGCTGAATTGTCCATTAGTTTTTAATGTGTTGACAAAAGAATCAAACCAGTCCTGCTTATAAGACAGAAGAAACTTTATTCTGTAGTCTTAGAACTTGTCAGGAAAGAGTTAACAGTAGCCTTTGAGTTTTGCGTTTGTCACCACAAATGGGTGGCTTTCACAGACCATACAATTAGCTTTCTCCACTGCCAAGGGCCCAGCTGCAGCACCAGACAACCTACACATCTTTGCTAATTGGATGCAACAAGCTTGCCATGGTTTTCTTTCTTCCTCACTAGCGACACAAGCTGTGTGAAGTTTTCCAAAGGGAATACCCTCTTTGACAAGATTAACGCCTGACAAGCTGTCAGAGCAGTGTAGGGCCAAAGTTTCCAAGTAACGACTATAAATAAAAATTGCTACATTAAGCACAATATCCAACCAAGAGGTTTTTCCAGATCATAGATACTTAGGTACTATGCTTCAAAGACTTTTTAAAATTCATTAGATAGTCTAAGAATGGGAGCAATTATGGGACCACTCAATTATGGGTATTTGTCTCAAGACCCACATACCTTATGTGGAATACTTCTAGAATATTCCTGTCATGGTCACTCCTTCAAATTTAATGTGTTCATGTCAACACAGTCCACTGTGTTTTTAATTTGAAAATATAAGTTCTTATTATAATTTGTACTATTTTCAGTATTCTGTGTTAGACATGAAAGAAGACTTAGATGTAAGGTGTTGCTTTTCTTCTTTAAGGTGGTTATGATCTGAGAGTACTAAAAGCCTTATCCAGGTAATCACCAGATAAAGCAGAAAGTAATAATAAAGGGTATTTGGGCAGAAATGATTGCTTCTATCATGGAGTCTGGCTTTTTAGAACAAGGAGGTAGTTAGGCACAAACTAAGTACATTCTCTTTTTTAGACAAAGAAAATTATACATATCCCCAAGTGGAAAAACAATTTCTCTATTCTGTAAGGTATCTAACAAAAGACCCACAAGCAAAATAGTTCTCTGAGCTCTATGTCTTTTGATAATTTATAGAAGGGACATGCACAATGGCCAAGTACAATCAGCCTGGAGGCTCAAGAGACTTCAACACCTGGATGGGTTTAATTACAGGCATCCAAAGGGCTGCCAGATTCACTGTTTGGTGAATCTTAGCCAGGATCATGTTGCATCCAACTCCCACTGCTCCAGTGGGAACTCTTAGAGGAAACAGGCCATAGCATAAAAACATACACAAAACACACTCTAGTGCCCAATCACCTGTGAAATGTCTAAATTTTGCTGTATGTTAAGATTCTGCTTTTAGCATTAGTATATACCATTTCCAATACCAGTGCCTTGGACCAGTGCTTCTGTGACACGTGAGTAGAAATATCCTGTGAGTGCTCCTCCAGGGCCCAGGTGCAGCATACTGCCTGCTGGGCAAAAGAAGCACCTGGGTGATTTCTAACTAAGACTATGTATGAAATGGGATATACCCTTGGCCTACGTCATCACTCCCTTGGTGCTGATGTGTTCTCCTTCTCTGTGTCTTCTCAGTGCCAGCACACCTGTAAAGTCAAAGTAAGTTGTCAGTTTTTGTTTCTTTATAAGGATTCTTTTAGTCTTTCCTAAATTGACTAATTTTACACGATACATATTAATCATATTAAGACACCCTCCTCTATCTGCACCCACTCCTTGCAATCTGCCATATGTCCCTAGGTTTAAATCCATCTACTGGAGCCTGCTCAACCTATGTAGTATCATTCCTTTAAAGAAGGCCAACTCTCTATCACCCAAGAGTGACCAGCTGCTAATAGTTCCTCCACTAAGGTTGGGGTTTCTTGCCCATTTTCCCACCTCTATGCTGAATTTTCCTCTGATTGAGTTTGCATGGGTCTTGCTAATGGCATTATCATTGCTGTAAGTTTATGTGAGTAAATTCCCTAGCCACCTGGAGAACTACTTTGCTGGTGAGAGTTGAGAGATGTATTAATATTCTCTCTTCCCCCCTGTTCCTCTATACACCATGACATTTAGATGTAGAAGTTTCACTATAGATGTTAGAGCTGGGCAACTCACAGACATTTATACTCATTATTTGGCCAGCTGTGGAACTCTGTAATAGTCTCCATCTGTTACAAAAAGAAGCTTCTTTGATGAATGGTGACTGGTGTACTTGTCTGTAATCATAAGGATTCATACTTAGCGTACAGTAAGAAATTAAGTTTGCCTAGGGATATGACAGACATAAACTTTCTTCTAGGATCTATGACCTCTCCAAACATTTGCCTGTGTTTACAGTACCACACATGAGTTCCCTCCCATTGAGGAGTTTTGATGCTATGAAAAGCTAGAGGGAAACATATCAGTGTAAATCCTACTGAAAAATACACTTACAGTATGTGTATATGAGATCATGTGTATACCTGAAGGGTATATAACAATAGAAACACAGTGCTAGACAGGAGAAACACTCCCTTCAAGTTGTTGGTCAGAGTAATCCAAGACACTCCCATAATAACACAGTCCTTGATTGCCTCCCAGAACTTAAAGGTAAAAGCCCATTGCTGAACACATGACATACTTCAAATACAAGACTTGGTGCAATGGTGCTGGAATTGACCTAGAAGCCTTCTCCCTGAAAATTAGTTCTCATAGTTCTAGAGGATACCATGAAAGCTGCTAAGGCAGGATTTTTATCTCAATCAGTGGTACCCATGCTATAAAGGCTAATAACCACAATGACTCATGCAGAAAATTTATCTCTATTGGTGTTACCACGCTAATTTTATATTGGGCATAATGAATAGCTATGCAATCGGAGTTAAAACCTATCTGTTCTTGTACCCTAACAGAGGTTACTCTCCTGGCTTTCTACCACATCAAACGAGCATAACTTTATTTTAGTCTTTAGTGTAAATTAGGAGAGGCAACTTCTCCTTCTCCAATAGAATTATAATGGGAGCTGGGAATAGTTTTGTTCATTTATTTAATATTTTGCCTTTATTTATTTGTTTGTTTGTTTATTTATTATATGTTTATTAGTGCATTGCCTGCATGTATATAAGTGCACCTATGTCATGCAATGCCCTTGGAGGTCAGAAGAGGCCATTGGATCCCCTGGAACTGGAGTTACAGACAGTTGTTAGCCTCCATGTGAGTGAGGATACTTGAACCTGGGTCCTTTGCAAGAGTGGCTGGTACTCTTAACTACTGAATGAATTCTCCAGGCCCTTTCCTTATGTTTATATTTTGTAATATATTTGTACTGCTTTTATTCTCATTTTAAACAAAATTCAAGTTTAAAGAAAGCACAGCATGAGTATTTTTCTCATGCTATTTTTGCAATTGTTTTTATTTAAAAATTATATGCCTGCTTAAAGTCCTAGAGGGAATTGGACTGGAGGGATCATTCCTCAATGTAATCAAAGCCATATACAAGAAACCCACAGCCAACATCATCCTAAATGGAGGAAAGTTGGAAGCCTTCCCCTTAAAGGCAGGAACATGGCAAGGCTGTCCACTATCGCTACTCCTCTTCAATATAGTGCTTGAAATGCTTGCTAGGACAATAAGCCGAGAAACCAAAATTAAAGGAGTACTAATTGGAAAAGAGGAAGTAAAAGTATCCCATTTTGCAGATGATATGATAGTTTACCTAAGGGATGCTAAAAACTCCAACAGAAAACTCTTAGAAATGATTAAAAGTTTCAGCAAATTGGCAGGATACAAAATAAACCTAGAAAAATCAGTAGCCTTTCTTTACACCAACAATAAGCAACTGGAGAAGGGATATAACGAAACCTTCCCAATTACAATAGCCTCAAAAAAATTCCTAGGAATAAACCTAACCAAAGACACCAAAGACCTCTACAAAGAAAAATTTTAAACCCTGAAGGAGATTGAAAATGACATCAAAAGATGGAAAGACGTCCCATGCTCATGGATTGGAAAAATTAATATAGTAAAAATGTCCATTCTACCCAAATTAATATACAGATTCAGTGCAATCCCAATCAAAATCCCCATGAGCTTTTTCACAGACTTAGAAAAAAAAAATCCTTAAATTCATATGGAAAAACAACAGACCCCAAATAGCTAAAGCAAGCCTGAGTGAAAAGTGCAATACAGGGGAGATTACGTTACCAGACTTCAAGCTATATTACAGGGTTATAGTCATAAAGACAGCCTGGTACTGGCAAAAAACCAGAACCATTGACCAATGGAACAAAATTGAAGATCCAAACTTGAGCTCATATAACTTCAGCCACCTCATATTTGAGAAAGGGACCAAAAAACCTCAATGGAAGAAAGATAGCATCTTCAGCAAATGGTGTTGGCAAAACTGGATCACCATTTTTAGAGGAACAAAATTAAACCCCTACCTCTCATCCTGTACAAAAATCAACTCCAAGTGGATCAAAGATCTCAACCTGAAACCTGAAACCCTGAAGGTGGTAGAAGAAAAAGTTGGCAGCAACCTACAAGACAAAGGCATAGGAAAAGACTTTCTAAATCAAACAGCAGCTGCCCAGGAAATAAGGACAGCAGCTCATAAGTGGGACCTCATGAAATTCAAGAGCTTTATACAGCTAAAGAAACAATCAAGGAAGCAAAGAGAAAACCCACAGAGTGGGAGGAAACCTTCACCAGTGATACATCTGACAGAGCATTAACATCCAGAATATATAAACTACTTTTTTAAGTAATAAATGTTTAATCAAAGAATTTTACATATTATTAACAGCATTCACTTGGCCAAACATCTACACGTTTGTAGAATCCTACTGTATATAAAGTGGGAATGTATCAAGTATAGACTATGAAAGTACAAATAACAAGTCAAAGTTAGATTAGCTTTTTTTTTACATCATAAAATTAACTTGTTTACAAAATAGGTTTTGCCAAACTTTATTACTGAATTGTAAAGTTAATGACTGTGTTGTTTTTAAAATATGTACCAAGGAAATACAAACTGGATAGTGATCATTTTTCATGCTCGAGACCAGCACAGAAACAGAAGATACTGCACAAGGTACAAGGAAGCTGGAGCCCATCACAACGGACCTTCTCACGAGCAGTGTCCTCTCCTCACGGCAGCTGTGCACCCAGGCCTCCAGTGACGCAAATGCTTTCTAGTGGAAAAATTGCAACCTGTCTAAAAACTTAATGGTACTAAAATTTTTACTCCAAAATAAATCTGTAAAAAAAAAATCCTTTAATGGACTGTTTCAGTTTGATATACAGTAATACATTGTGGATAAAGTTAACATTTACCCCCATTGATTTATAATAGGGACTGATATCAATGTTGTAACTCCCAGTTTATCCTAGGGGAGTTGGGAGAATATTAAATACTCTAATATGTCTTGGCCATATGAATTCAAAGTAGGATATTTCAAAAGCAAGTTCTGAAAAAAAGTAATAAAAAAAACCCCATGGTAACCATGGATATCAATATTAAATACAATCTTTTACCCAGCCTAGGACTTTCCTGTACAAAGTCAATATAGAAATTTTGGTTTCTGGAGAGTTCTGGTAACAATCTGGAAAAACATTAAATGGAGTGTTGTGTGTATCTATTTTGCTTATTTTATGCTAGTTTTAATAAAATGTAAGTAAAACAGCCATTCCAACAGTTTAGGTTTAATTACACACTGTACCATTGTAAACTACTTAAAAAACAAAAAAGTAAGTAAACAAATGACCTACTCAAAAGATGGAGTAAAGAGATGAACAGAGACTTCACCAGTAAGGAAGTAAAGATGGCTGAGAAACATCTTAAGAAGTGTTCAACATCATTAATAATTAAAGAAATGCAAATTAAAACCACACTGAGGTATCATCTCACTCCAATAAGATTAGCCAAGATCAAGAAAACAAAAAATGCTGGAGAGGTTGTGGAGAAAAGGGAACACTCAACCGCTGCTGGTGGGAATGTAAACTCATACAACTACCATGGAAAGCAGTGTGGAGAACACTTAAAAAACTCAAGATGAGCCTACCACCTAACACAGCCATACCACTCCCGGGTATATACCCACAAGACTCATCTTACTATAAAAATACATGCACATCTATGTTTATTGTAGCTCTCTACACAATAGGAAAGAACTGGAACCAACCCAAATGCCCCTCAACAGACGAGTGGATAACAAAAATGTGTAACATCTACACAATGGAGTTCTATGCAGCAGTAAAGAAAGATGACATCATGAATTTTGCAGGTAAATGGATGGAACTCAAAGTCATTATGCTAAGTGAAATAACACAGCCTCAGAAAAAAAAAATGGTGAATGGTTTCCCTCATTTGTGGATGCTAACACCAAATCCCCAGTTGGCAGGCAAACTGAGCAACATTATTATTATATTTCATTGTATCTGAAAGCAACTGTGCTATCATAATGTGAATCTCTTAAAGGGCTCTAGAATCTACCTACCACTTGTATTTACACATTTGTAATTACTATATATGGGTGGAAGATCTGTATTCATATTCTGAAAAAAAACCGTAAAGTTATACTTCTTTTTACCTGCATGCAACTTTACTGTTAAAATGTGAATCTCTAAATGTGTTTTGGAATTAACCTATAGTTTATTTTCAAATTTTGTAATTTCGCTTTATGTGTGGAGTGTATATATGCATATTTTGGAATAATATAAAATAAAAGGGAACAGCCGGGTATGGTGGCGCACACCTTTAATCCTAGCACTTGGGAGGCAGAGGCAGGCAGATCTTTGTGAGTTCAAGGCCAGCCTGGTCTACCGAGTGAGTTCAGGACACCAACAAAAAAAAAAAAAAAAAAAAAAAATCAAAGGGAACAAAAAAAGAGAGAAAACCTACTCAAAGAACTGATGAAAATAGTAAACCTGTTTTCGAAAAGGTTATAAAAGACTGAGAAAAGATGCAGACAGGACTAACATGTATGACAAAATCCATGAGTGGGGGGCAGGGGGGCAAGGATGGGGAAATGAGTCTAAATTTGATTAAGAAATAGTGTATTAAATGCGCTCAATAAAAATTTTGAAAAATCCATCCCATGCTCATGGATTGGAAAAATTAATATAGTAAAAAATGTCCATTCTACTCAAATTGTAATGTACAGATTCAATGCAACCCCATCAAAATCCCCATGGCTTTTTCCAGACTTGAGAAAAAACATCCTTAAATTATGTGGAAAAAACAAAGACCCCAAATAGCTAAGCAACCCTGAGTGAAAAGTCAATACGGGGGGATTACATTACCCAGTCATCAACTATACTACCGGGCAATAGTCATAAAGACAGCCTGGTACTGGCAAAAAAAAAAAAAAAAAAAAAAAAAAAAAAAAAAACAAAAACACTAGAACCCATTGACCAATGGAACCAAAATTGAAAGATTCCAAACTTGATCTCATATTAACTTCAGCCACCGCATATTTGACAAGCAGGACAAAAAACCTCAATGGAGGAAAGATAGCCTTCAGCAAATGGTGTTTGCCACACACTGGATCACCATTTGTTAGAAGAACAAAATTCAAAACCCCACCTCTCATCCTGTACAAAATCAACTTCAAGTGGATCAAAGGTTTCAACCTGAAACCTGAAAACCCTGAAGGTTGGTCCCAAGAAAAATGTTGGTAGCAACCATCAAGACATAGGTGTAGAAAAGACTTCCTAAATCAACAGCAGCCGGCCCCGGAAATAAGACAGCAAGCTCATTAAGTGGGACCTCCTGAAACTCAAAAGCTTTTTTCCGCTAAAGAATCAATCAAGGAAGTTAAGAGAAAACACACTGAGTGGAGGGAAACCTTCACCACTGATAATCTGACCCAAAGATCTTTAACATCCAGAATATATAACATACTACTTAAAAAAAACAAAATAAGAAAAAAAATGATCCTACTCCAAAGATGGAGTAAAGATCTGAAGAAAGACTTCACTCAGGTAAAGGACGTTAGAGAGGGCGGAGAAACATCTTAAAACGTGTCCAATAATCTGTGTATGAGCTCCCCCCGTATAAAAAGTCGTCAACATCATTAATAATTAGGAAAATGCAAAATAAAACCACACTAAGATATCCTCTCACTCCCATAAGACTAGCCAAGACAAGACAACAAACGACACCAAAGCTGGAGCGGTTGTGGGAAAAGGGGAACATTCCTCCAGTCCTGGTGGGAATGTTAAACGTGTACAACCCACTGTGGAACGCAGTTGGGAGCATCTAAATAAAACTTAACTGCGCCTACCACCTGACTCAGTCATAGCACTCCCCGGGTCTAATACCCACAAGAGCATTCCTACTGCAAAGATACATGCATTATCTATGCTTATTGCAGCTCCCTTCACAAAAAAAGAAGAGCTGGAACTAACCCCAACCCCTCATCAGATGAGTGGATAACAAAAATGTGTAACATCTATCACTGGAGTTCTACTGCAGCAGTAAAGAAAGATGAAATTATGAAATTATGAATTTTTCATGTAAATGGATGGAACTCCAAAGCAATTTATACTAGTTAAGTAACACAGTCCCAAAGGTAAATGGTTTCCCTCAAAAAGTCAAATGGTTTCCCTCATATATGGATACTAACAGCCAACTCCCAGTTGGCAGTCAAACTGAACAACTCTATTATTATATTTCATTGTATCTGAAACAACTGTGCTATTCCAATGTGAACCTCTAAATCGGCTCTAGAGTTTCTCTACCACTTATATTCACACATTGTAATTACCATATATGGATGGAAGATAGGTAGTCATATTTAAAAAAAAGAGAGAATGTAAAGTTACACATCTTTATACCTGCATTCAACTTTACTGTTAAAAAGTGAATCTCTAAATGTGTTTAGGAATCAAACTATAGTTTATTTTCAGAATTTGTAATTTTGACTTATGTGTGGAATGTTTATATGCATATTTTGGAATAATTGTAAAATAAAAAAAATGAAAAAAGAAGTTTCAAAAAAACCCCAAAAAACCCTAAAAAAACTAAAATAAAAATAAAAATAAATAAATAAAAATTATACACCCCATTGTTTTAAATTCAAACAGTAACCACTGATTTTACAATGAAAAGTAAGTTCCTGGATTTATTCCACAAACTTAACTGGTAAAAAAGTTAAAACCTTTCAGATTTAACATTTATTCATGGGGTCACAGTCAAATAACCACATGTTAAGACTCACTGGCCACATGGCAGCTTCCTGGCCCAAAGCAAAAATAGCAATGTGCCACCTCCAGGCCTTCATATAAAAATTGCCATCTGTGAATCTTCAAATTCTCCTTTATTCAGCTGAAGTAAGTTTAAGATGTATAAAACTGTAGATGTCACAGGAAGAGGTTGCTACAAACTTGAATACCCTGGGTCCTTGAATGATTGTATGAAATATGCCATCTCATCCTTACAATTAGTGCAGAGTATCCACGTGAGCAATATGGAATTCAGGTTCTGCTTAATACAGCAGGAAGCCAATTTCAAATTGTTGTTGTCCCAAATTAACCATACACTGGAAACAGAATAGAAAAGTCTTCAGTAAGAAAAATGCTGAAAGCTCCAGTAGTGTAACCCAGTGCAAGTTTATTTTTTCTTTGAAGGGACTTTGTTTCCTTATAGCCCTCGGGAAACTTTCCTTATGACTGAGTCAGCCATCCTAGCTGCTTTTATCTGGTAGTTCTGCCATTGGAGCACATGACCTTTCATATTAAATCTGTGAGAGGAAAGATATGGTGGAGTTTTAACAGAGCTTGTCAGTTCTGTCAGCCTCAAAGTCAGGTCCCTTCACATTTTTATCTTCTGGAATTAATGCCATAAGTCCAGGTCACTGCAAAATGTGGAAGATGTGATTTCTGGAAGACCAAAAGCAAAAGCAGTGCAAAGTATCAGTGAATAGCAGTCCTGCCTACTGTGCAACCCTATGTAGTTCTTATATCTTACCTATATCTTGTCTAGTTCTTATACATTGTCATATCTTATGGGAAAACTCCTCCACACATGCAAGTATATTTATACATAATTGTAAGTGAGGAACACCTACAGACTCTGCTTAAGAACTGCAATTTTACATAATATATTGAGAAAATTAACATGCCTATCATTCCTTCTTAACTCTTGCATTTAATTAATGTGCCTATTAATAATGAATATTTGCCTTAGTTCTAAACATTTACTACTGGAATTAATATTTACTGGAAATTTCATTATTTGACTATATATTATACTATTTATGAGAAAAATAGAAATGAATTTGCTAAGTCAGATTTGCATTTTAATTGTGATAATATATTTCTATTTGTAAAATTTCCTTCCAAAAATTTGTATGAATTTACATTATGATCAGTACTTTATGAAAAGTAGCTGTTTCCCTTCAATTCTTCCAAGATAATAATTTGTCAAAATTGTTTGAGTATATTGCATATTCATATATTTATATTTAAATCAATTTTGCTCGATAGCCATTTTAGTTTCAAGATTTATAAATATACAAAATGCTACATATAGCTATGTATTTGGATTTTAATTTTTTCTTAGAAGTAAATTTCTAGATCTCAGACTGTGAAATAGTTTGACTTTTTGACAGATTATCAAATTTATTTTCAAAAGCAATTTAATAATTTACACTTCTTGGCTTTTCCAAGACGGTGGCTCCCAAGGCTGCGGGTGCATTTTGAGAAGCTAAGGGCAAAGTCAGGGAGGGGGACTTAGGGTCCCCCAAGAGTGTTGGGAAGCCTCAGAGTTAGTCCAAGGGCATTTGGATCTTTAGGGACTACAAGAGCATCAAGAGACAACAGAGATAGCCCCAGTGTCAGCTGATCCCTCCTTCTACTGAACCCAGATACAGACCTTGGTGCCTGGACCTGGAGGATCTGCTGGTAGATTAAGGGTGGGGTACCATGGTTCCGTGAGTACATCTCTCTGGGTGGGTGATTGTGGTTCACCCCACTTAGATGTGGGGGACTCCAGCTGCATTGCAGGGGAACCATTGTGACCTTCCAGCACACAAGACCAGGAATGCCTGTGGCCCTTGGGGTGTGGGCTGTCTTGGGTGTTGTGTGGATTAGTCCATTGGGCAAACTGTTTGCTGGTTGGATGAGAGATGTTGGTCCGTACAGTGTTAGGATAGAGTTGAGATTTTGGAGCCTAAAATATACATACCTGTACATCAATTAAGAAGTCAACAAACACCTGAAGAATATAACCAACATCAGTGTCAGTTCAGTAAACACCTAAGCTTCATAATAGAACTACTCCCAACAGAAGCTACCAAAATGCCTAAAGCTCAATGAAAGACTCAGGTGGATCTCCACCAAACATTAATACCTCCATTCATCAAGTACCCTTTAATGAAGACCCCTTGGATATAACTCAGGATGCAGATCCCCCCCAAAATTATGAATATGATTAGAGAAAATAAGGAATTGAGGGAATTTAAGGAGCTTATAACCAAGGAAGTCCAGGGTTTAAAAGAAGACAGGGATAAATTGAAAGAGGACAATGATAAATTGTGGCATGAAATTACAAAAGATAGAGAAACATTGAAGAAAATTCAAGTTGAAATGAAAAAAGAAATGCAACATTCCACAAACAACTTGGAAAGGGCGGGAGAAACTCTTAATAACAGAATGGATGAAGTAGAAAATAGAATATCAAGATTGGAAGACAATATGGAAGAATTGGATAAATCAAGTTAAGATTATGAAAAATTTTAAAAAATACAAGAATGGAATAACCAAGAACTGTGGGATACTATAAAAAGACCAAACCTATGAATTATTGGGATAGAAGAGGAAGAAAACTCACAGAATAATGAAATGGCCCAGGTCTTCAACAAAGTTTTAGAGGAAATTTTTCCCAAATTTAAGCAAGAAATATTTATACAAGTATTAGAAGCATGTAGAACTCTGAGCAGACAAAACCAGAAAAGAAATTTCCCATGCTGTATCATAATAAAAACACCAGATATTCAAAGCAAAGAAAGGATACTGAGGGCTGCAAAAGAAAAACGAGCTACCTACAAAAGAAAACCAATTACAATTGCATCTGATTTCTTGATACAGATGATGAAAGCCAGAAGAGCCTGGTCAAAAATATTCCTGCTTTTAAAGACTATAGATGCCACCCCAGAGTGCTTTATCCAGAAAAATTTCTATTATAATTGAAGGTGAAAGGAAAATGTTCCATGATATAAATAAGTTGAAATAATTCCTCTCCAGTAAGCCATGCCTGCAGAGAATATGTCAAGCAATACAAAGAGCTGAGAGCAGAGATGACTATAACCAATCAACACCAGAAAACAAACGATACTCCCACTATAGAAATAAAAACCTAGGGTAAGAATGTACTAGAAATCAAAATGATTAGAAGCAATTTAATTCTCTCAACAACAGTTTTAAATGTCAATGGAATGAATCTCCAATTAAGAGACAAAGACTAGGAGAATGGATTAAGAAACAAAACCCATATTTTTCTTTTCTTGTCTCCAAGAAACTTACCTCACCTTTAAAGATAGATATTATCCCAAAGTGAAAAGAGGATAAAAAAAATAATATAAATGGCACTAAGAAAGGAGGAGGACTTTTGGGGTTTTTTTGTGTATGGGATATTTGATCACTAGGTGGAACATCTTTGGCATGGATAGACAGGCTTCTTGTCAGGCCTATGTGGTGCATTTCTGAATATCTGGAAATATTTGGTTGGCCAGAGCTGGCCCTGGGACTTGTAGGGTCACTTTAAGGTTTTTATTTTGTGGTGACGTGTTTGGGGGAACTGCCCCATTCAGCTGGATGGGCATAAATATTGCAAAGTTTGATACTTGTACTGGATTGAAGTGGTTAAGTGTTTCTAGAGTGGAATGGTATAAACATTAAAGCCAATTTACTAATGGGATTATAACCACACAGGGTTTTGTTGGTTTTTGGTCCATTCCTGGCTTGTTCTGGATTTCCAGTTGTAGATTCGGATTAAAGGGGCATAGACAATTTTGACTACTGAAAGATATATTTTAGTCTCTGTCTATTATGCAAGAGTTACTTTTGATATCTTTTCTGCCCATTTCAAGATAACATGACTCAAGAAAAGTTAGGTTTACTTCCCTGAACTAGTGGCATGCACCCCAGAAGAAGACAGTTTGGATGGACTTGGTAAAATTTTCAGCTTAATTCTGGTCAATAGGTATATTCCCTGTTATTGGAAAACTACAAACCCAGATATGGGGTTTGGGAAAGTAAAGAGACTACTTATGTTTGTAGTAAATTGTTTATATTTAAGATATCATTAAAATTGTTTAAATTTCTATCAGCTTTGCCTGCTTATCCTATGATGTTAAATTTCTTTCAGTCAATGTTTATGCAAGGCTTCTTAGGCTTTTCTTCAAGATTTATCAAAATATGATACAGTAATTAAAAGCACCAGATTTGTGTAACTTAACTTTTTTGGATGGTTAATGCCCATACCTAAGGCCCATATCAATTTGGACAATGGATTTAAGGGACACTTTTGTTCCTTGCTCTTTGAGGTCAATTGGTCCCAGGGGATTTTGTACAGGGACATCTCTTAAAATGTTCTGCAATTGTGAGAAACTAGGCTTCCTGTGTAGGGAGGTCTTGGAGAGCCACCAACAGATCCCTAGCCAGTGTCCTCTTTATAAGAGGAACCTCAATATAGAGGAAAGTTGCCTTGTACTCCAAAGGGAAGCCCAGTCTAGCAAGACTTAACCTTATCCTCGGTAGATGGAGCTGGAACTAGTTAAGAATGCCCAGAAGCAGTGAGGTGCTCCCTGCTTCCCCAAAATACCGAGTGCCCCTGAAGACCAGAACCTCAAACGACCCTGATAAAACAAAGTTTGATTAATCTGGGCTAACTGTGTGGACTTAAGTACCCAAAAAGAAAGTGCAACCAAAAGATAAATAACCAATATATTTCTTAAAAAAAAATTTTTTTTAGGGGCTGGAGAGATAGCCTAGCGGTTAAGAGTGCCGACTGCTCTTGCAGAAGACCCGGGTTCGATCCCCAGCACCCACATGGCAGCTGAGAACCGTCTGTAACTCCAATTCCAGGAGAACTCCAGTTCCAGGGGAATCCGACGCCCTCTTCTGACCTCTGCGGCATTGCACGACACGGGTGCACAAACCTCCATGCAGACAATACATTCACACACATAAATAAATAAAAAATAAAATAAAAAAAATTTTTTTAATTTCATTTATTTTTTATGTGTATGAATGTACTGTCTGCATGTAGGTTTGTGCACCCATGTCATGCAATGCCACGGAGGTCAGAAGAGGGTGTCAGATTCCCCTGGAACTGGAGTTAAAGATGGTTCTCAGCCACCATGTGGGTGCTGGGGATCAACCCGGGTCCTCTGCAAGAGTAGTCGGCTCTCTTAACCACTAGGCCATCTCTTCAGCCCCAAATATATTTCCTTTAAAGCCTGAAAAATTGTGCCTCCACATATTGGGCATAAAGTTACATGAAATAATTTTAAACAGACATGAAAACCTTCAATCTTGGCCTTGATTGACAGAGTAGGGTCACCTGCAGCCAAAGGACAATTCCACTATTGTTGTTAATTAATGCTCAATAATTAAATTTCCTCTTTTGAGCAGCTAAGTGGAAACTCATGCCCTGACTATTAAAAAGCCCGAAGAGGGGCTGGAGAGATAGCCTCGCGGTTAAGAGCACTGACTGCTCTTATGTAATAACTGCTCTATGTAATAATGGACTCTTCTGGATTAGTCTGGCAGTTACTATCATCAAAAATCCTTTAAGTGTGATACAGTTATCCCTTCATGTTTAGGTGCAACTGGTTCCAAGGCCTCTCTCAAATACAACAGTCAGAAGAAGCAAAAGTCCATTTCATAAAATAGTTTAGTATTTGCATAAAACCTACACACAACTCTAGACCTTCATGCACTTTAAATTGTGTCTAGATTACTATAATACCCAATACTGTGTGAATGCTGAAAAAATAATTATATGATACTGTTTATAGTATGATGACAAGCATTCAGTACAGACACAATTTCTTTCAAATATGTGGTGATCACTGCAGATTGAAATCTACTGGGCAGAACACCAAAATCAAAGGGCCAAGAGTATATCTTTTGCATATGCATTCTTTTAGAATTTTGCATGCTTTTGGTGGATAGAGTCACTGTTTTCCAGTCATCTGTGGTTCCTGTGAACATTTCAGTCATTAAATTCTGCTACATGCAATTTTCCCTGGTCTCTTAGTGTAGACGAGCTCCAAGGTTTGCTGCGATATGACTTCTGAAGAATTGATCTATAGAGCTCAGGAAAAAGAAGTGTTCACTTCTTGTGGGGTTTGCTGGAGGTACTGGAGCCACAGCTTATGTAAAACATCTTGAAGTTTTTGCATGATGAAGCTAAGAATTGATAAGAAGTATTTGAAGAGAAACGGAGAGTAGGTTAGAGGGACGGGGAAAGGGGAGAAGGAGAGGGGAGGGAGGGAAGGGAAATATTAGCTGAGTATAATTCCTGTTCAAGATATCTAGATTTCAATATCCTTGAGCCTGGGCAAGTGCACAAGCTTTTTAAAAAAAAATTTATTTATTTATTTATTTATTTATGTATGAATGTACTGTCTGCATGTAGGTCTGTGCACCCGTGTCGTGCAATGCCGCGGAGGTCAGAAGAGGGTGTTGGATTCCCCTGGAGCTGGAGTTCTGAAATTGGAGTTACGGACGGTTCTCAGCCGCCATGTGGGTGCTGGGGATCGAACCCGGGTCCTCTGCAAGAGCAGTCGGTGCTCTTAACTGCTAGGCCATCTCTCCAGCCCAATGCACAAGCCTTTTTAAAAAGAAATATGGTTTACTTGCACAAAACTGATCAAATTTGACAGATCGTTAATGCCCTTGAAGTGGTTTTTGTGGGTATGAAACAAACGGTGAGAATTTGAATTGTTCCCTTATTATAGTATTGAAATTAAGTCTACTTAATTTATCAAATCATGTTCATGCCCTGATTTTATATACTTGTATCTATCAATAAACATTGTGATACTTGAAAAAAAGATATTTTCTTTCTCATCATTTTTTTAACTGAAGCAACCCTTTTTACTCCAGACACAGAGTTTTTTATAGAAGCTAATTAGATTTCTCACTTATACACACTGAAGTGCTATATTTATAGTCTTCTCAGTTATTCTATGCTCTGATTATCGAAAGGAGATTCACGAGATGCAATGCAAATTTGATAATTTAATTAATAGGGCAATATGCTCGGATATGATTTTAGTATTATTTGTTTGATTGCAGTAGGTGATGCTTAATCCTCATTGTCATCTTAACTGACTGATAATCAAAATCACCTTGGAGAATGAGGAGCGATATGATTGTGTGTGCTTGCATGGCCTTTCAGGAAGGATTAACTGAAAGAACAATCTGCTTGGAATGTGAGCCACCTTCCATTGTCCTAGGCATCCAGAACAAATAGAAGGAGAAAGCCAACATCACTGGACTCCCCATTATAGAACCTCCTTCTGCCATGATGGAAGCCCCTAGGCCATGGTTCTCTGCCTGATAGACTCTATCTTCTGAAAGCATGGATCCAAACATCTTTCCTTCCTTTCATTATTTATACAGGTATTTGGTCACAGCAACAACAAAGTAATTAATAAATAGTGGAGGGGCTGGAGAGATGCCTCAGAGTTTAAGTGCACTGGCTGTTGTTGGAAAAGACCCAGGTCCAAACCTCAGCACCACAGCAGCTAACAACCTCTGTCACTTGTTTCAGGGGATCTGGCACCTTCTTTTGTCCTATGTGGGCATTGCATGACACATGTAGTCGTAACACTCAAACACATACAATAAAATTAAATACAAAATAGATAACTACATATTGGTGATTTATATATAAAATAAGAATTTAAAATTTGATCCAAAACATCTATTCTTATGAATATCTAGTTCAGAAATTTTTGACCTTTAAGATAGAATAAAGACCCAAAAGAATCTATTTTGGAGTGAACACTGGATGGAGAAGCAGATATTCATATGTGGATATCTAACCAAGTTTTAAGCTGAGCTCCTCCAACATTCATTAAATTTGTTTGCTTTAGTTTCCTTCCTAAAAACTAGCTCATTTGAGTGAGTTCTAGACTCTCCACCCACTTTGCATACAATGGTTTATTTATTTTAAATTTAATTTCAGAATAAAAATATGTTGTTAATTCAGTCCAATTTCTTCTGTTTATAGAAAGGTGAACAAGAGATTTTAGAAATATTTTGCTTTTACTTACATCAGAAATCTTTGGCTGCAGCTACAGCACATAGTTCACAGTGGTGTGTGATTGGATAACTTAGTGAAGGCATTTATATGAGTTGGAAGCATATATTCTAGGCGGCTGACTAGTCTGTGAGTAGACCAGATATAGGAAGACAATTTCCTACATATATTAACAAATATGGAATTACATTGCTGGATTCTAAGAACTCTAAGTTTAAATTATTTCAATAATCTCACCATTTTAAGTGACAAATAAATCAATACAAACAATATTTAGAAAATAATTAAGCAAAATTTTCTTTGCTGAATGCAATCATTTACCTTAAAAGAATTTTAACAGGGCACTAAAATTATGGAGTTCCTTTTTAAAAAATTTTAAGCTAACCAAGCACCATGAAATGGAATCATGTTCTGATACCAATGACATATTTTAAGTAATATGAAAACAGTAGTTTCAATTTTCTACTGTTTATCCAGCCACAATAACAAAATTCTATTATTAAAATCCATATTGAGCATTTCTTTTGTACAATAACATATATTAAATAGTACAGAGTTTTTAAAAAATAGAAGTCATATTATCATCAAAGATATGGACTGTCTGGATAAAATATATGTGTACAAAGGAAATCCGGTCATTACACCTTTGTTAATCATCTATTGTCATAGGCACCATACTATGGTGCTAAAGGTACAGCACCAAGAAATGCAAGTAAGTCTAAATATATAAGAGGCTTTCCCTGTAGTACAATAGACATACAGAAAATAACTGTCAGTTCTAGAGGAATGGGAACCACCAACACACCTACCTCCACCTGATCTGCCACGACAGTTACAGTTGAATACTGGAGACTAGAGGGAGAGCGACTAAATGGAAAGTTATTACAATAACTCACACAAATGAAGTTGAAAGTCAGAATTAGGGCATCGGAGAAGAAATGGGTAATAAGGGAGCAGCCTTGCCTTCTGCTGCAGAGGAATAGTTGCTCATAATTAATGATGGAAATGAGTAATATTTATATCAATACTAGTCAGCATATAAACAGCTGGGTTTCACTGTGACATCTCATACTTAGTTCTTATCTGTTGCCCACTGCCCTTCTCTACCATCCCCGCCTTTGTCTCTTGCTAGTCCCCTTCCATCTCCCAATACTCCTTATGTCTACTTCAATGAGTCACATATTCCATTTTGCTCTCATGCCTCTCTTTACACTAGGCCTCTTCCTCCTCTCTTTCAGTCCCTTTTATGATTTCATTATATATAAGAATCTACATTTGGTATATAAGTAAAATTTTTATATATATTTTTTTAGTCTGGCTTCTGACAGACAACACGATGCTCTGTAGTTCCAGGTACTTTTTTATGAATATTGTAAGTTCACTGTGGCCTGTGATTTGGTTTCTTTGGGTTTTTACTAGAATGCCATGTTTTGTAACTACCTTCAAATAAAATGAGAGTAGACATTATATATTCTTGCCCTGGTCAGAACATAGAAGTTCTTACAAGGGCCTCTCCACTCTCTTCTCCCTTGGACCAGAATAAAAATGATGATGACTTAAAATTATATAGAAAACACATGTAAGAACAGCAAAGCTTCAATTAATCAGGGTCATCTCTCCTTCATCTTGGTCTTCCATCCTGAACTACTTCAAAGGAGGAATGAAAGTGCCCCTGTACTGAAATCTTCATTCTAGCCTTCTCTGTATGAAGATGTTCTAGGGAATAACTAATTATTAGGCAATTATTCATGAAACATAATTAAGATTTAAAAGAATCTTTAAAGATAATCTGGTTCAGAATCCTCACCTTACTGATGAAGAGATCAAGAGAAGCAGATCTAGTGCAATGTGACAAATGTAACTAGTCATAACTGATACTCCTGTCCAATTTTTCCTAGGCTCTCAGTGCTTTTAATTTTTTACTCATTATTAATTGGCAAATGAAACTGTATATATTCATAGACTAGAACATAATACATAAACCATGATGTCTAAATCAAGCTATTTACCAGATATAATATCTCAAATACTTATAATTTTGTAATGAGAAGACTGTGTGTCTCAAGGACAGAAAATTTCAGTTAGGCCAGAGCAATAAACTAGAGAGCTATTGCATGAAAAACATAGTAAGCATAGTTAATAGCAAAAATATTACCAAATGAAAACACATATCCAAGGTAAATAAACCACTTTTCATGGTTTATAGCTAATTATGATCCAAGACCACTTCTTTAAATAGAACACTTCTTAAATTTACACAAAATTTCTAAAGGGGTTAGAGAAAAAGCCAACTTCATACACCTTGTTGCCACCTGCAAAACAATCTATCAGAAATATCATGGTCTCCTATAATTCAGCGGCACTTTTAAAATTCATCCAGATTTAAACATAAAAGGACAACTTGAAGTGTCCAAAGAAGTTTCTGGAAATTTTATGGAAATTGTGAATACTGGTAGGAGTTAAAGAAGACACTATAAGATTCTTTTAGTATTCTTCCTCTTAACGAGATAAAGGATGATTAAGAAAGCACATGGTTTCTAATTAATTTTTATTATTATATTTATTTTTATTTTTGGTATAGAAGTGTATTACCTGCATGTATGTAAGTGCACCCATGCAATGCAACGCCCATAGAGGTCAGAAGACATTGTTGGATTCCCCTGGAACTGGTATTACTTATCACCATATGGGTTCTGGAAATAGAACCCAGGTCTTCTGCAAGAGCAGCCAGTACTCTTACCAACTGACTCATCTCCCCAACCCCTTGAATTATTTTTAAAAGAAGATAGCCACATGAAAATAAAGAAGATCCATTCTCAGAAAACAGTAACTGATTTCTGATAAAAAAAAATATTGGCAACACTTTTAAAGCTACTGATATTGTGGAATTTGCAAAAGGCCCTTAATTTTCATTTTATAAAATTTATTTTTTGACTTAACAATATAGATTTAAGTGGAAATTTTACTCTTGCATAGTCAAAATCTTCCAAATAAAATGTATCATTTTTTTTCTACTATCTTGACTTTCCTCCAATACTAAATTCTACATCTTAATGGAGATATAATATTCACTGTTAAAACAAGAAAATTCTGAGTCATGTGTAATATTAAATAGGTGGTTGTAAATCCTTCTCATTCTACCTTGCTTTTTTTTTCTTTAAAAATATTTTTATTGAGTTTTTGTGGACTTCATATACTAGCTCTTCATCTGAACTTCCTCCCCCTGGATCCCTCCCATAGTCACAGCCCATTGGATTTCTGTCGTATGTTAAGTCCTGTCTGGTCAAGCATTTCTACCCAGATGTCCCTAGCTGCAAGTTCATCCACCGGAATCTAGTCAGCCTATCTGGAGTCAATCCCTTAATGAAGTCACTCCCCTCAGTAATCTGTTGCTAATAGTTCTGGGGCTAGAGTTGGGGCATGTTGCCCATTTCCCCAGTTCAATAGTTGATTTTTGTCTGATTGAGTCAGCATGGGTCTTGTGCATGCTGTCACCATTGTTGCAAGTTCATATGAGCAAATTCTCAGAGTTCTGAGACCCTTATGTTCATGCACCAACTGTAGCTCTTACTACCTTTCCACCCCCTCTTCCATAGTGATTGCTGAGCCAGGGGTGGATGAGTTTTAATTTAGGAGTCTAATTCAAAGATACATACCTTGCAGTTTCTTATTCTCTAAAACTTGGCCAGTTGTGGGTTTCTCTGTGCATTGCACTCTGATGGATGAAGAAGCTTCACTGCCGAGAGTTGAGGATATACTAGAATTCTCTCCACCTCTTTTTCTACCATGTTCCATGAGCTGTAGGACTCCAGATTCCTGTCTAGATCTTTCACTTAGGGCTGGGCAATCATTTAGATATGTATTCTCTGCATGCGACCAGTTGTAGAACTCTGTAACAACCTCTATCTGTTACAAAAAAAACCCCCAAACCTTATTTGATGAGTGCTGCACAGCATACTTGTCTGTAAATATAAGGATTTATATTTAGCATGTACTAAGAAATTTCATTTGTCTAGAGCTATGACAGAGATAGGGCTTTCTCTGGGATCTATGCCCCGTCAGGCTATGTGTATTTGTCTGTATTTACAGTGTCACCCATGAGTTCCTTGACACTGACAGGGCTTTAAGTATAATTATACATCTGTTGGTTACTCCTTAGATAAAAGTGCTGCAACTGTACCAATAGTGATAGTTTGAGCTGGGTTGGACTAATGACAAATTTTCTTTTTTAGAAGCTTGCATAGTGAGTGCACAGAGCTTAGATCATGGATTTCCCAGGACCACCTGAAGCACAGGTAGGGGCCAGGCACTTGGGCCAGGAAGATTATTGGATAATTGTATCATTGTTTTGTGTGGCTGTGGGGACAGAGTCACCCTGCTAGCTAGTATAAAAGGTGGGCATGTTGCTACTATGAGACTTGAGTGCACAGAGCTTAGATTGGGAATTTCCCAGGACCACATGAAGCACAGAGTACCCAGGGCACAGGTTAAGTGAGGCATCACCTCCCACACAACTGGAATTGCTGAGGGAGTGTCCAAGTGTAACCACAATAGTGATTCCAAGGGCCAAGGCAAGGCAATAAATGAAACAGTGAACCTGAGACAACTGTAGTTACTCATCACCAAGCACTAGAAACAACCTAGAGAAACTGGCTGGCAGGAAGCAGAGTTAGCACAGTGCTCAGCACAGTACCAACTGGGTTGTTCCCTACCTGATTTTTGGAGAACCTTCAGAACAGAAAGGGAAGAGTAAGTTAGACTTCCATTACATAAAAAAATTGAAAGCCTGAAAGCTAGACAAGTCAACACTCCATAAACAAGGAGAAAAACAAACGAAGGCATCTGAAGGAGGCAAGCAAAGCAAACCTTCAACACAGTAAAGAGGCATTTGGGATTCACATTGGAATACATACAGGCAAAGGGAAAATCACATCCAAGGGGCATGATGAAGGGAAAACATGGGAAAGGTACAGGATAGTCCCACATCAAGCTCTACCAACCCTGTAGGAGATTCATACAGTGGGATACCCCTGGGGATGGCCCAGGACACAGGTCTTAGAGAAACAATTGCAGACATATTCAAAGAAATAAAAAAATATAAAGAAGAAGTCAGAGAACTAAGGAGAGAGAATTAAAAGCTGAAGAAGGACCTAGAGGGAGAAAATGACAAGTGCCAGAAAGAACTAGAAGGAGAGAATGACAAAGTTCAGAAGGAAGTGGAAAAACTGAAACGATCCCATGCTGAAATAAAAAAGGAAACCAACCCACAAAGGAGCTACAGGGAGAGGTTGAAAAGTTCCAAGAGGAATTGGAAATACTAAGGAAATCACAGGATGAAATGAAAAAGGAAATCAAACACTCATCCAATCAAGAGGAAAAGAACAGGAAAAAACCCTCAGAAATAGAGTGGAGGAAGCAGAACAAAGACTATCAGACCTGGAAGATAAGAGAGAACAACTAAAAAGCTCAAGGAAAAATTATGAAAAATTAAAAAATACACAAAGTGGAACAACCAGGAAATGTGGGACACTATGAAAAGATCAAACCTCTGAATCATAGGAATAGAGGAAGGGGAAGAATCCCAGGAGACTGGTATTGATCAGATCTTCAGAAAAATAGTAGATGAAAATTTTGCCAAACTAAAAAAAGACAAACCCATACAAATACAAGAAGCACATAGAACTCCACAAAATACAAGATCAGAAAAGAAACTACAGCAATGTAGTCTGGACACTCATTTGATCAACTTGATTGAACAAACAACCTGTCACCCCTCACTGAATGGTGGGGCTGTAGGGGTTTAGGCACAACAGCCTGCAGTTTGGTTTTGCACGAAGGACACTTGTACTCATGGATTATCACTTATAGCTAAAAAATGAAAAAAAAAACTGAGAGAAAGATGCAGGACAGTTATGGCAGAATGCATGATCTGGGATGGGGTGGGGGGGAGGGAAAAGAAAATAAGCCTGAACTGAATTGGAAAATAATGTATGAAATGCACAAAGCATCAATAAAAATTAAATTAACAAAAAAAAGAGGAGGCATTCACAGTACCAGCCTAAAAAATAAGGTCCATATTTGATATTAGGATTAATCTCAGTGGCATGAGTGGGATTCAGAATCAAGAGGGTCCTACGAACTAACTAGACAATCTCATAAACATATTGACCCAAGCCTCAGCTTCTTTGAGAGCCTTTTAAAAAAATAAATTATGAGGAANAAAAAAAGGCAATATAGATAACAATTAATGAATAAAATTATAGGAAAAATATGGAATTAATATATGCATATTTGCTTATTGTTGTTTTCTCTGAAAGAATACCTGTAGTCCATATTGGTGTGGGATTGGGACAGGAAAGGAGACTTGGTTAACCTAATTTCAGGGAAAACTTTACCTTTTGTATTGATTGAATTTTATATGATTATGTGATTCCTATTTTTAAAAGACATTTCAGTTTTTAAGAGATGTTAGGGTTTCTCTAAACTGTGATATTTAATGTTTGCCATTGTAGATAAGTATATATACAGAAATGTTCATAAAGTAATACTGCTATGTTGCTATGTAAAATACTTAAAAATGTTGTTCTCACCTGGTATGGTGGCGCACGCCTTTAATCCTAGCACTTGGGAGGCAGAGGCAGGCAGATCTTTGTGAGTTCAAGGCCAGCCTGGTGTACAGAGTGAGTTCCAGGACAGCTGGGGCTACAGGGAGACCCTGTCTTGAAAAAGACCAAAAAAAAAAAAAATGTCCATTCTACCCAAATAAATATACAGATTCAATGCAATCCCAATTAAAATCCTCAAGAGTTTCTTCATAGGCTTGGAAAAAAAATCCTCAATTACATATGGAAAAACAAAAGCCCCTGAATAGCCAAAGCAACCCTGAGCACAAAGAACAATACAGGGGGGGATCTCTATACCAGACTTCAATCTATAATGCAGGACTATAGTCATAAAACCAGCTTGGTACTGGCACAAAAACAGACCTGTTGACCAATGGAACAAAACCAAAGATCCAAACTTGAGCACATAGAATTTCAGCTACCTCATATTTGACAAGGGGGCCAAGAAGACACAATGGAGGAAAGACAACATCGTCAGCAAATAGTGTTGGCAAAACTGGGTCAGCACTTGTAGAAGAATAAAGTTAAACGCCTACCTCTTGCCCTATACAAAAGTCAACTCCAAATGGATCAAAGACCTCAATGTGAAACCCAAAACTCTAAAGGTGTTAGAAGGAAAAGTTGGCAGCAGCCTATGAGACATAGGAATAGGAAAAGTTTTCCTAAATCAGACAGCAGCTGAACAGGAAATAAGGTCGACAATTGACAAATGAGACCTCATTAAACTCAAAAGCTTCTGTACAGTGAAAGAAGCAATCAAGGAAGTGAAGAGAAAACCCACAGAGTGGTTTTTCTTCACCACAGATACATCTGAAAAAGCATTGATTTTCACAACATATAAACTACTAAAACAAAGAAGAAAGAAAACAAATGACTTACTCAAAAGATGGATCAAAGAGCTGAACAGAGACGTCACAAGTGAGGAATTCAAGATGGCTGAGAAACATCTTAAAAAGTGTTCAATGTGGGGCTGGAGAGATGGCCTAGCAGTTAAGAGTGCTGACTGCTCTTGCAGAGGACCCAGATTTGATCCCCAGCACCCATATGGTGGCTGAGAACTGTCTTTAACTCCAGTTCCATGGGAATCCAATGCCCTCTTCTGACCTCCATGACATTGCATGGCATGGGTACACAGATCTGCATGCAAGACAGTACATTCATACGCATAAAAAATAAATAAAAATTTTTAAAGTGATCAATGTTGCTAATAATTAAGGAAATGCAAATTCAAACCACTTTAAGATATCATTTCACTCCTATAAGACTGGCTAGGATCAAGAAAACAAATGATACTGAGTGCTGGAGAGGTTGTGGGGAAAGGGGAACACTCATCCACTGCTGGTGGGAATATAAGCTAGTACAAGCACTATGGAAAGCAGTGTGGAGAACCCTTAAAAGACTCAAAATGAGCCTACCACCTGACCTAGTCACACCACTCCTGTGTATATACCTACAAGACTCATCTTACCACAGAGATACATGCACAGCCATGTTTATTGCAGATCTCTTCACAATAGCCAAGAGCTGGAACGAACCCAAGTGCCCCTCAACTAACGAATGGATAGAGAAAATGTGGTACATCTACACAATGGAGTTCTATGCAGCAGTAGAGATGACATCATGAAATTTGCAGGTAAATGGGTGGAACTAGAAGATATCATGATAAGTGAAGTAACACAATCTAAGCAATGTTAATGTTATATTCCTCATGATCTGAAAGCAACTGTGCTCTTATATTGTGAATCCCTTAACAGGTTCTAGAACTAAGCTACCATATATTTTCAGCGTTAATAATTTTTCGTATATGGGTGGAGGGTATGTGTGTATATTTTAGAGTAATATAAGAGCAAAATAATGAGGAAAAAACTAGCTTGTCTTGACATGTCTAATCACAGTGTTTATTTTATGGGAATGATTCTTAGTATTTCTTGTGCAAGGAGGCTTGCACTTTTGTTCAAGCCATTTCTAAAATAAAATTAAACAGTGTCAGGCTTGTGTAACTTACCCTTTTTAGACGCGTAATGACAATGCTTAATGACCATACTAGTTTGGTCGAGAGTCTTAAGGGATAACTTTGTTCCTTGCCCTCAGAAGTCAACTGAGTCCCTGGGGACTATGCATGGGGGCATTTATTGAAATATCCTGCAAATGTGAGTCACCGTCTTCCTCTGCAGGGAGGTCTTGGAGATCCACTAGTGGGACTTCAGCCAGTGTCCAGTCCATAAAGAGGAAAGTCTTCTCATGCTTCAAAAAGGGAATCCTGGTCTAGCAAGACCTGACTTTGTCCTCAAATGGATGGAACTGGTAAATGAAAAGCCAAAAGGAGTCAGGGGCTACCCCCCAAAACTTGAGTGACTCTTGAGGACCAGATCCTCAACTAATCTTGAGAAAACCAAAACCTTGGTTAATCTGGGCTAACTATATGGCCTTAAGCATTCAAAAGGAAAGTATAGCCAGAAATAAATAATTAGTAAGACCTGAGAAATTGTACTTCACATATAAAACTTAAGATCTTAGTAAAAGGACAAAAAGTAAAAAATAAAAAAATAAAAAAAATAAAAAAAAAAGAGCACAGTTGTTTTGCCTGTCTTACTGGCAAGTGCAGCTACCCTGTGGCTGCCACTGCTTTTGCCTTCCTTCAAAGACATGAGACACAGCTTTTCAACCTTCAAATACAGACTGAAGAGTCATGTCTCTCCAAGAATCCTCCAAACCTTCGGTGCCAGATGGGGACTGCTGAGACATCCAACTTGTGGACTGAGCTACTACTGAGGTTTCTACCTCTTTGGAGTATAGACTGCCATTGTTGGACTACCCAGGCTGTATCATGGAGACCAGTACAGGAAGATCAAGACAGGACATGGTGCTTACTGGACCTCATTTGGTGGCCATGGGAAGGGAAAACCCCAGTGTGGAGCACAAGGGCAGAACTGATAGTGGTTTGGGCTTGGCAAGGAGGAGCCTTCAAACATGACATCTCTCAGCCTAATAAAGAAAAAACTTCATAAGCCAAAGATGCTAAAACCTATGATATATGTAGCATGCATATATACATATTTTGGACTGATGCATATTGGAAGGAATAACAACAACAACAACAACAACAACAACAATAAGATTGGGTCAAAGAGCTGACTGAAATGGTGAAATTCTGCTCAAAACGGTAAACTTCTGCATTGAAAATCTTGAGAGAGAATTAGGAAAATATGAAAAATATGTTTGGCAGAATGCGTGATCTCTGGTGGGGGGGTGGACAGGGAGGGGGACCATGGGTCTAGATTTGATTTGAAATTTTGTATGAAATGCACAAATCTTCAATAAAAATTGGCTTTGAAAAAAAGAGAAATTACCCCCCCAAAAAAGCTTTCATAGAATCCTCTAGCACCAAGAGCTAGTCTTAAGGGAGAAGGCTTCCCCATCCATGCTATCTCCATTGTTCCAAATCTTGTGTCTGAAGTATGTCCTGTTTCAGCAAGATGGCCTTTCCTTTAGGTTCTGGGAGTTAGTCAAGGGCTGTGGAAATAGCCTCTGTCATTAGGAAATCTCTATACTACCCTGACCGACATCTAGAAGGAAGGTTTCTCCTGCCTGGCACTGTGTTCCTTGTTATACAGCCTTCATACACATACACTCATATTCTCACGAAGGTTTCTACTGCCTGGCACTGTGTTCCTTGTTATACAGCCTTCATACACATACGCTCATATTCTCACTCCTTCCTTCCACCTTGAATACCCACATGCTCCCCAATTTGCTTTTGGTAATAAATGTTTCCTACTATTCTCCTCTCTCTAAGGCTCTGTCTTTTCCTTTACTTGTCTATTTTCTTTACATTTTCCTGGCTTTTGCTCTTATATCAGGATATATACTCACATATAAGGGATTGATAAGATCCACAAATGACTCTTGCTTTTCTGAGTCTGTGTTACTTCACATAGTATAACAGTTTCTACTTCCATCCATTTACCTGAAAACTTAAAAATTTCATCTTTTCTTACTACTGAGTAGAATTCCATTGTCTAATATGCTATATTTTCATTACCAATTTGTCTGTTGAGATCTTTTCCTTTTATTTGCTATTGTGAAAACAGCAGCAACGAACATGGATGCCCAGGTAACCCTACAGTTAAATGATTTCTTTGGGCAGGTACCGAAGAGCGATATAAAACTCCATATGGTAGATTCATTTTTAGCCTTTTAAGAGTTCTCCAGACTGCCTTCCATAGTTGTATGAGTTTGCATTCCCACCCACAATAAATGAACATTCCTCTTTCTCCACATCTTTGCCAATAGTTGGTATCTGTTCTTCTTTTGATCTTAGCTGGTCTGGCAGATGTATGATTATATCTTTAAGTCATTTTGATTTGCATTTCTCTAATTGCTGAAGATAACTAACACTTTTTAATGTGTTTCTTACCCATTTTTATTTCATCATTTCAGAACTCTCTTTTCAGGTCTTAGTCCATCTTTTGGGGGTTGCTTATTTTCTTGGGTTTTGTTTTTTGAGTTCTTTGTGTATTCTGGATATTAGTTCTCTGTCGGATATGTAGGAGGTAACAATTTTGTCCCACTCAGTGGCTTTTCTTTTCACTTTCTTGGTGTTTCTTTGCTGTATAGTAGATTTTTAGGTTAATGTGGTCCCACTTCTTGATTGTTGACAAAAAATGTCTGATTAAGAAAGCCTTTTCTTTATCTATAACTTCTAGGGAAATTCCTATGTATTCTTCTAGCAGTTTTAGAGTTTCAGGTTTCATACTGAAGTGTAAGTTGTTTGTATCATCTGTTGGTCCTTAAGTAATATGTGCCCACAATCCACTTGATATTCTTCCCTCCTATAACCAGGCTGGCAGTTCTCCAAGACTGTAAGCTTTTGTAGCTGTTTCATGCTGGCAGGCTAACAGTTCCTAAGCTGAGTTCTGGCAAGGAGAGGAGAGCAGACCACAGTAAAGTTACCCAATAAAAGAGAGACTGACACATAAAGTCCAGGAGGAAGACTAAAGTTTACTGTTGGAACTCAAGGCTTTTATACCAACTCATGCATGGGCTGGAACATGTACACACAATTGGGAGCTGGGGCAGGCAATTAGGACAGGGGAACCTCAGGCAGATCAAAGTTATTTCCTGAGAGATCAAAAGATAGCCCAGGCTTCACAGGTCTGTGAAAATAACAGCAGGGGTTAAGGCTTTGGCTAGTAGGTAACTGCTTTTAAGTGCTTCTGCCAAAAGAATGCCCTCATCTCCCCATTTCTACTTATTTAAAAAAGGCCAAGTTGTCACAAACTGTTAATATTTTATCTATTGGGGATGCTCCTGAATAGTGTGGCCCATTGAGGCTCCCACTGGGGACAACAGAACCTGAGTGTGTATATAGTAGGCATCTTGATTTTTACCAGGGCAGTAGAGCTCCCATTTGTATATACAGCAAACTAGAGGTGTGACATTTTGTTCAATACATCAAAGGAAGATCTGTCAGGGTCTGGAACTTTGCAGGGATAGGTGAAGCAGGAAATACTGCCTACCTCGACCTCATGGAGAAACCCCAGGGCAGATTCTGCAGTTCCCTACCTTGATCCAGACAAAGTCCTATACCTACAGCTAGTTTCCATTATTATTAATTAAAAGGGAGCAAAGTTGTCACTGTGTACCAGAGAATCATTAGGGATAGCTTGATATTGGACTAAAGACAATTGAGCTGTAACCCCAAACTGGCTTTTGACAAACCAGGAAGCTGACCTCCTGAGGTGGGAATTTGTTTTAATAAAAAGGATTATCCTCATGGCCTCAGGTAACAGGGCTTTTGTTGAAAAGATAACAATTTTCTCTTAAACATAAAGGCATGCAGGCATCCTTTGATCTTCTTCTGAACACAGAGGCAGCAAAAGGCCATAGGCCAGTTGATACGACTCTCAAGTGCATTCACACCTATGATTTAAACAAAGAAACTGATGCCAGTGTATCACAAACCAACCATAAAAGATGCAAAGAGACCCATTGAGCATGCAACTTTGCCCTTAAGTGGTGGAACTCTAGAAAATGACAAAGCAAAAGAAATACCTTTTCTCCCATTAAAACATACAAGTAAGTGAGTGACATAGTCTTTAAAATAACATTGATTGTCCTACACCTAAAGACATATAAAGGGGCTGGAGAGATGGCCTAGCGGTTGGGAGCGCCGACGCTCTTGCAGAGGAACCGGGTTCTATCCCCAGCACCCACATGGCAGCCGAGAGCTGTCTGGGACTCCAATTCTGGGAGAACTCCAGTTCCAGGGGAGTCCGACACCCTCTTCTGACCTCCGCGGCATTGCATGACACGGGTGCACAAACCTGCATGCAGACAGTGCATTCATACACATACAGAAATAAATAAAATAAAAAAATAAAAAAATAAAAAAAGACATACAAAAACGCCTAGGGAACAAATTGCAGAAGAAGAGGCATGGTAGAATGTAAGGGCTGCAGAGAGATAGGGGTAAATCATGAGATTACAGCAATATAGACTGGACTCCTAATTGATCAAAATGCCTGTGCATACAAGCATCTCCAACTGGACTATGGGAACCTTAGGTTGTTCAAAATTTGGACATAGATACTTGCAAATTGGTTTTACATGAATGTTACTTACATTCATTGCCTATGCTTAATAATTTGGCTCACTTCAAAAAAAATGCACCAATTACCTAATTGTATGGCAAACTGAGCAACATCAATGTTATCTGAAAACAACTGGGTTATTATATTGTAGAATCCCTTAAAAAATAAACAAATAAAAGAGAAAAAAAAAGACATACAAAGACATACAGGTATGTGAATGACATTGTTTCTAAGAATAACATTCCTTATCTTATACATGAAAACATACAAATATTACTTGATACCCCTTTTAACATAGGTGGTGTTTTTTTACTTGAACCTCCAAAGTTCCAAGCCTGGCTGGAAAGATCTGTACCTGCAACTACATTGATGGAAGAAAGTTCAGTCACAATTGTCTCCTGTAGATTTTTCTTTAGTCAGCAGTTTCCAGGCTTTCTGGGGAGGGCAGGCGAAACAGAGGAATAAACCATTTTTTGTTTTTGAAGATAGCACCCAGGTTGTTTCATCCTTTTCCTAGCAAGAGGCTGGCAACTCAGCTGTAACACCAGTCTCTTCAGAGGCATGGATTATGAGGCTGCAGATGGCCTCCCGCTTACCTGGAGTCTTGGCTCTCAGGGATACCCTTTTGTAGTTTACTGATGAAATATGAATGGTAATACGATAGGCAGTCAAGTAAACATTATTTATTATACTAGGTTGTGCTGCTGGCATAGCACAGGTGGTTAGAGATACCATTTTTTTATTTTACTGTAGGTAGGAAATACCTCATTTATCATTCCAGTAGATAAATGGATGAAGGCTTGTTAAAATTCTTTTAAGAACAACATAGATTTGTCCTTTAATTTTAAGTTTGAAAAATAAAATAATATATCAGTTTAGTACTGGAATCATCCATGGCCCTTTTTAGTCCTGGTAGATTTATTGGGCCTGATTTTTAGCTTGATAAAAGACAGCTGTAATATTTTTTACTGATGTAATTGGCTCTTGGGAGAAATCCCAATCAGTATAGTACCAGGCCTTGACACATATTTAATAGATGTTTTTGAGAAATAGAATATCCTTCCAAGAGATTTTATGCCTCTTAATGTAAGGAAGATGTTAAGCTGTCCTTTGGAGGGCATACATTAATTTTACCTTATTTTAGGAGAATATATTTCTTCTGAAAACCAGAGTACCACATACATACCCATACAGGAACCAATGTCCTGAGGTCCATTGTTGATGAAGAGATGAAATACTGTCTTTTAAGACTAAATTATCTTGTAGATAAAAGGGGATGTTACATATAACATTATAAAAGGGCATTGGATAAACAATAATGTTAAGGCTATTACCTGGAAATTTAGTATGGATTAGAATTAAAAGTAACATGGTTTACATAAATTTAAGTGTGACCAATGTTTTATGTTGACAGTATTAGACCAATTTTTAAGCAACATAAGTAATTAAGTTTACCATTATCCAATTGACAGTATTAGGCCAATTTTTAAACAACATAAGTAATTTAGTTTACTATTATCCAACTGACAGTATTAGACCAATTTTTAAACAACATAAGTAATTTAGTTTACCATTATCCTATGTGTGAATAGATTTTGAACACAAGTCAAAATAAGTTAGAGGAATCTTGATTAAACAAACATTGTGATTTTTAAAGTTACCTGATTAAGACTGGATCCTTGGGGGCTGGAGAGATAGCCTAGTGGTTAAGAGTACCAACTGCTCTTGCAGAGGACCCAGGTTCGATCCTCAGCATCCACATGGTGGCTGAGAACCATCTGTAACTCCAATTCCGGGAGAACTCCAGTTCCAGGGGAATCTGACACCCTCTTCTGACATCCATGGCATTGCACAACACAGGTGCACAAACCTATATGCAGAGAGTACATTCATACACATAAAAAATAAATAATTTTTTTTAAAAAAGACTGGATCTTGTAGAAATAAAGTTTATACATATATAATTTTAACCTTTATATATATTACAATTCTTAGATGTATAACTTTAAGGTATAGATTTTATAGAATGGGTTTTACAGATCCTACTGGACACTGGTGGGCCACATCCAGTAGATGACAGTACATACTTAATAAAACTTTGAACTGCTACCTGTGCAAATTTATATATATATACCTTTCAGAAATAAATTAATTTATTAGCTGTTTAAATATACTGGCAGACCTGAGTTAGGGAAAAATCAACCAATTTTGGTTTTAGAGTTAGCCTTTACTAAATCTATGTAAATAGAAAAAGTTACACAAATTAATTTTTTAACCAACTCCTAAAAATAACAAATAGTTGTTAAAGAACATAAATTAGTTTTAATTAATTTTTGTTAGACCAAGCTGGCTTGAAAATCTTCATACAAAATTGTCTTTTTAAAATATAATGGTATTATATTTTGACAGACATGAATTAAGATGACTTGTTATTTTTGCTTGGTGGTAGATTACAAAACCACATAGTCCGGAGGCCTGTGAATTTTAAAAATGGTAAAAACACATCTGAAAGGCTCCAAAATTATTCAGGACTTTCTTTTATTAATTAATTTTGGAATAGTTTAGGATCCTTAATTGATTGACTTTGAAATTCCTAGGACTTAATAATTGATTGGTTGTGCACAACTTGTTTAAAGATATTTTTGGGTACCCATATATCAGATTTAGAGAAGCATGCTAGAGATGGAATTTAACTTAACAGATTTTGAATGGTCATATGAAATATTATCTCAAGATAAAAATGGATGTGCAAGGAACAGTACAATTACCTCAATTCTGGACAAGTATCTTGAGAAAAAAACACAATAAAGTTCAAAGTTATATTTTCTCTGTATATTTTTTGAAAAACCTGAAATAAAAAAATCCTGGAACCATGCTAAATTTATATTTGGTGACAGATCTGGAGCAGCCTGGGAAATGTAGTCTTTCAGCCTGGAAGGAAAGGAAATGAAAAAAATGCCTGCAACAGGATGTTAACATGGCTGCTCCAGACCTAAGGAATTTTGGGAAATGTAGTCCTGCACTTGAACTTGGCGTATGCTAGATGCAGGCAGCTGACACTACATTTTCCTTTCCTGAGAAATGATTTTGTTATCATTTTTTTGTGACTCCCAGTTGGGACTACATTAACGGACATGACTGCAAAAAAAAGGTCTTGGTTATTACTGATCTGATAGTTTTTATGTGGCAGAGAGGGAAGTAGCTAAAGTGCTGGCCCTTTAAGAGAGTGGCTGGGCATGCAGGTGGCAGAGGCAGAGCTCTGGCAGAGCAGGGCTGAGTGAAGCTGGCCGGTTGCACCTGGCTCTGGTCTACATTCATCTGGGTCCCCATGCAGTCCCCTGCTGGCCCTGCGGGGGGGGGGGGCAGAGTGCTCCTTGAGCTCAGGGCCCACTGCCAACTCCTCTGCCTGCTGGACCGCTGTGGAGCTGCAGCCACAGCTGCTTGGATTTTGATTGGTGTGACTGTTTGCTTCCCATGATAAAGAAAGGCAGGACATCCTAGTGGTTAGGGGGAAAAGACAGCTCAAAGATTAATCTCTCATGGAAACAAGAATTTTTCCATGGAGACAGGCCAAAGTCTGGCCATATAGAGGAGAAATACTGAAAACAGATTAAACAATTAATCTCTCGTGAAAAAAAAGTTTTCACAGAGATAGGCCTATGCCTGGCTGCTACCCTGATTCCTACTTCCAGGTGGGGTACTTTCTCCTTCTTCATGGTAAACCCTCAGAGATTTTCCCCTCTTATGGGAGGAAATAGAGCTGAGAGAGACAGCCCAAGATAATACCTGTTTTCTTCTTCCTTTGGTGGAAAATCAATCCTCACATTCTGGACACCAGTTGTAGGTCATTTCTATCATCTGTTGGTCCTTTAGTCATGCATGGATGCAATCCACTTGATATTATTCCCTCCTAGAACCAGGCTGGCAGTTCTCCAAGACTGCAGGCTTTTGGAGCTGTTTCATGCCAGCAGGCTAATAGTTTCTAAGCTGAGCTCTGGCAAGGAAAGGGGAGTCGACAGCAAAAGGTACCAGATAAAAGAAAGAGACCAACTCATAGAGAGTCCAGGAGGAAGACTCAAGTTTAATGTCGGATCTCAAGGCTTTTATACTAACACATGCATGGGCCAGAACACGTACACACAATTGGGAGCTGGGGCAGGCAATTGGGACAAGGGAACCTCAGGCTATAATACAGATCAAAGTTCTTTCCTGAGAGATCAAAAGACAGCCCAGGCTTCACAACTCTGTGAAAATAACAGCAGGGGTCAAGGCTTTGGCTGTTAGGTAACTGCTTTTAAGTGCTTCTGCAAAAAGAATGTCTACACTGAAGTATTTGATCCATTTGACATTTGTTGACTTTTGTGCAGGGTGAAAGATAAAGGTCCAATTTCATTCTTCTACACGTGGAGATCCAGTTTTGCCAGCACCACTTGTTGAAGATGCTGTCTTTCTTCCAGCATGGACTCGTGGCTGAAATTGCATGCACTCATGTTTGTGTCTTCTATTGTATTCCATTGATCTGTCTATTTTTGTTCCAGTACCATGCTGTTTTATGTCTATAACTCTGTGATATAGTTTGAAGTCTGTTATGGTGACCCCCCCCCCCCCCAGCATTTATCTTTTTGTTCAAAATTGCTTTGGTTATCAGGGGTCTTTTTTCATTCCATATAAATTTTAAGATTTTTTTTTCTAG
This sequence comes from Rhizomys pruinosus, assembly GCA_009823505.1. Taxonomy (NCBI): domain Eukaryota; kingdom Metazoa; phylum Chordata; class Mammalia; order Rodentia; family Spalacidae; genus Rhizomys; species Rhizomys pruinosus. The sequence continues at coordinate 155,408 of VZQC01010872.1, forward strand.
TTCTGTGAAGAAAGTCATGGGGTTTTCATTGGCATTGCCTTCCATCTGTAGATTGCTTTGAATTCATCATTTTCACAATTTTAATTTCCACAATCCATGAGCATGGGGTAGGTCCTTCCTTCCATCTCCTGATATCTTCCTATATCTCTTTCTTTAAAGATTTAAAATTTTCGTTTTACAATACTTTCTCCGGTTGCTTCTGATTGGTATATAGAAAGGCTACTGGTTTTTGTGAGCTGATTCGGTAACCTGACACTTTTCTTTTAAAGTATTGATCATTTCAACACTTTTCTGGTGGAAATTTAGGGATCTCTTAGGTATAATATCCTATTCTCTATAAATAGTAATTTTTCCAATTAGTAATCTTTTCATTTTTCTTATCTTTTATTACTCTAGAAAGAATGCCAAACACTATGTTAAAAAGGAGTAGATATAGTAGACAGCATCTTCTGGTTCCTTGTTTTAATAGGAATGCTTCCATATGGTCTCCTTTAAGAAGGATGTTGACTGCTAGGTATGGTGGCACATTCCCTGACTCCCAGCATTCTGAAGGCAGGTCAGTGACTTCAAGGCCAACCTGGTCTACATAGTGAGAGCTTCAGGCCAGCAGGGGCTACAGGGAGACCCTGTCTCAAAAAGACCAAAGGAAACAAAAGATAAAAGAATGATGTTGGCTAATGATTTGTTGTATATAGCCTTAATTATATTAAAGTATGTTCCCTATAGTCCAATTCATTCTGGGACTTTTAACAAGCATGCATGGCTGGCTTTTGTCAAAGGCTTTTGACCATGTGATCTTTATCTTTAGGTCCATTATTTTTTTAATTTTATTTGTTTTTGTATGTGTATGAATATAATGTCTGCTTGTAGGTTTGTGCACCTGTGACATGCAATGCCACGGAGGTCAGAAGAGGGTGTCAGATTCCCCTGGAACTGGAGTTAAAGATGGTTCTCAGCCACCATGTAGGTGCTGGAGATTGAACCTGTGTCCTCTGCAAGAGCAATCAGTGCTCTTAACCGCTAGGCCATCTCTCCAGCTCCATAGGTCCATTATATGATTCATTTATTGACTTATGTATATTGAAGCATCTCTGCATCTCTGGAAATAAGCCAACTTGATCATGGGGGATGATTATTTGATGTGTGTCTGTACGCAGTTTGTATTTGGTTGAAAATCTTTGGGTCTATATTTATTAAAGTTATGAGTCTCTAAATTTCTTTTGTGTTGTGTCTTTAGCTGGCTTTCTATTAGAGTAATGCTGGCTTCATAGAAGGTGTTTGAGTGTTCTCCCTATATTTCTATCTTTTCAAATAATTTAAGAACTATTGGGTTTATATTTTGATCGTCTTGTTGAATTTGGCTATGACTCCATCATTTCCTAGAATTTTTTTTAGTTGGGAGATTGTGTTGTTTAAATTTCTTTATTTGTTATTGGCCTGTGTAAGCTGTTGAATCTCTTTTTGGTTTTAACTTTTGTGGTCTCCATTAATTTAAAAATCCATCCATATTGTTTAGATTTTTATTTATAGCAGAGTATTCTCTTATAATGTTCTGGAATTTTTTTGCTATTTGTTGTAATGTTTTGCCTTTCATCTTTGATTATGTTAATTTGGATATGTTTCTTTCTTTTGGTTAACTGGTCTAAGACTCTATCTTCTTTAAGCTTTTAAAGAACCAACTCTTAGATTCATTGATTCTTTGTATTGTTTTCGTTATTTCTATTGCATTAATTTCTGTGCTGATCTTTCTTGTTTCTTCTCATCAGTTACGTAACGTTGGATTTAGTTTGTTCTTGTGTTTCCAGAGTCTTGAATTATACTGTTGAGTCATTTAAATGTGCTTTTTCTGATTTTTTAATTAAGACACTTTGATCTATAAACTTCAGGATGGCTCACAGGTTTTGTTGTATTTTATTATCATTTTCATTTTATTCCAATAATACTTTTATTTCTTTCTTGATTTCTTCTTTGACCTGTCCATTATGCACAAGTGGGGTTTTTAATCTCCATGTATTTACTAGAACTTCCTTTGCTGTTGATTGGAACGTTCTGTACATATCTATTAGATCCATTTGATGCAAGATGTCATTTGATTCAGTTGTGTCTCTTTTCTCTTTTCCCAGTTGGCCTGTATATTGGAGACAGTGAGTTATTGAAGTCACTTTCAATACCTGAGTTGGGGTTAATCTGTACTTTAGTCCTATGGTACTGTTTTCATAAAATTGGGTTCACTAGAGTTTGGTGCATATATGTTCATGATTTTAATATATTCTTTATCAAGTTTTTCTTTGATTAGAATAAACTGACCAACTTTATCTCTCCTGAGAAATTTTAATTTGAAGTTTATTTTGTCAGATATTAGAATTGCAACCCCTGCTCACATCATATTGCCATTTGTTTGGAATCTATTTTCCTATACTATCATTTTAAGTTAGTGCCCATTCTTAAAGGCAAGCTCAATTTCTTGAAGACAACAAAAGATGGATTTTGCCTCTTAATCCATTCCATTAGCTTGTGTCTTTGGCTGAGGAGCGGGGAGCCATTGATATTCAGAGTTATTGTTGAAAGATTTGTATTGGTAGCTAATTTGTTTGTATTCTTGTTCCTATTTTGTGTTTCTGAAATCATATCTTCCTTTGTTTTCTTTCTGTAACTTCCTGGGAATAATCATTCCTATCTTTGGTCCTTTGTATTGCGTCAAATATTCTCTGCAAGGCTGGTTTGGTGGTCATAAATTGTTTCAGTCTATTTATGTCATGGACAATTTTCCATTCTGCTTTGACTATCATAGATACTTTGGGTAGGTAAAGTGTTGGGTGGTGTCTTTGAGTCATGCGTGACTGCCTTCCACATGCTGTCCTTCCCTTCTTGGCTCAGCTCCAGGACTTGCCTCCTGCCTGCAGGCTGGCAGTCTCTGGGCTCTGATCCTGCAAGAAGGGGGGAGGGAATACTGCTGGAGATCACCCAAAGGAAAAATAAACAGACTCACACATGTGCGTGGAGAATTGGGGAGGAACTCCATTTATTTTCTGTCAGTGAGGTCTATATATTCAAGACTACTGTGCTTTGGGCAAGGAAGTGGGGAGCAGGAGGAAGGGAGGGTTGAGCCAACTTGGTTCTAACTGGGGGGGGGGCTGCAGAACTCTGGTTTGTGCAACAGGTAACTAGAGGTGTGACATTCTGCTCAATGCCTCAAGGGAACGGGCCTGGAACTTTGCAGAGATAGGGCGAAGCAAGAATCATTGTAATATCCCGAATCTTCCCGCTACAGGCATTGACTTGAGATTATTCTCCTTCCTTTATGCTCAAGATATGTTGATTTGGTATTTTCCTGGTGTGGCACACTTCCTGCATATTCTAATCCGATGTTTACAAGAAAAACTTTCATAGTCTTTGCTTGAGAAGTCCAGTTCTTTAATTTTGCGATTCGGTGTTGATATCCTGCTTTGCTGGGGATTTTCTGTTTGTTTGTTTGTTTGTTTGTTTGCTTGTTTCTTTATTTGTTATTAATTTTACATTTATTTGTATGACGGAGTGTTATGCCTGCATGAATGTTAGTGCACCCATTGTGCAATGCCAACAAAGGACAGAAGGCATTGGATCTCTTGGAACCAGAGATACTGACAGTTTTTAGGTGCCATGTGGGTGTTGGTATTCAAACCCAGGTCTTCTACAACTACTGTTAACTACTGAGCCATCTCTCCAACCACAATATTCTGTTTTCATTTCATTCATTTTGCTTATGAGGCTTTCTCCTGTCATTTCAGATAGACTTATCAAGATTTTCAACTCCATCTTCATTCCAGCTTGGGTTTTCTTCAAGGTGAATATCTCTTTTGTGAATTGACTTTTGTTCTTATTACATCAAGGCACGTATTTATATTTTCTTGAGCTCGTGTCACAAGTTTATGCCTATCCTTTTTCAATTCTTTGTGTTTTCATTAAGTTCTTTTATCAATTTTATGATTGTTCTTTTAAATTCTGCATTGTGGGGTTCTTTGAGGTGATTCTCATTGTAGTACACTCTGTAAGACTGATGGGTCTTGTTGGGGATATACTCTTGGTTTTTCATATAATTTGGGGGTGTTTTGCACTGCTATTTGTTGTTTTTTTTAATTTTTTATTTATTTCTGTATGTGTATGAATGTACTGTCTGCATGTAGGTCTGTGCACCCGTGTCTTGCAATGCCGCGGGCGTCAGAAGAGGGTCTCAGATTCCCCTGGAACTGGAGTTCTCCTGGAATTGGAGTTTCAGATGGTTCTCATCTGCCATGTGGGTGCTGGGGATCAAACCCGAGTCCTCTGTAAGAGCGATCGATGCTCTTAACCGCTAGGCCATCTCTCCAGCCCCTGCACTGCTATTTGTACGTAGGAGTGTCTTTTATTGGTTTTGTGTGTGATAGGAAATTCTATTCTGCCTTTGTTTAGTTGAAGTTTGCTTCTCTTTATATTGTTGATGAAGTTTGGTGGTTTTTTGCTCAGGTATAAAAAGTTAGTGTGTGCTTCCCGGAAGTAGGTAGGTCTGTGGCAGACAAAACAGGACGGTTGGTAAAAGGCAAAGTGGTGGTGGGGACAACCTGTGGAGTGTCTAACAAAATAAGCTGAATAATTGAGCTGATCTAGGTGCAGGAGATCAGCACAGAGTGTGCTGGTCTGGAGGGTAGTCCAGAGATCTGGAGTGGATAAAGCAGGGCAGCCCTTACAGACCAGGGTCTAGAAAGGGGACCAAGGGCAGTGAAAGCCATTATATCATATTTAAAATAGACCTATAAAATCTTTCTTTCAGACAATGTATATCATATCCATATGTATTTATGCATATTTTATTTATTTACCTCATAAAGTACAAACTGACTCTTGTGTGTGAATCATCTCATATCATTTAGCATCAATTACTTTAGAAAAGAATGCCAATCTAACACCAGTGTGCAGTCCAGTACTGTGAATGACATCTGAATTCATTTCAATGACAATGCCATTGCCAGGAAAATGAGAGCAAGGACAAAGGAGTGACAGCTCCGCCATGATGTAACCTCTTCTGAGGACTGGCTATTTGATTTCTAAAGGTTTCTCTGGATCTTGCCTTATATTCTATTAATTTTATCTTCCACTTATAGTTCTATGTCAGATTCCTCTCTCTCTCTCTCTCTCTCTCTCTCTCTCTCTCTCTCTCTCTCTCTCTCTCTCTCTCTCTCTCTCTCCTGTGTACAACATCATAGCAGCATTCAGAACCACTAATAGCACTTAGTGTATTCGCATGAGAAAAAGATATGAGCTAGTAAAACAGAATAACATGAAATAGTATGATAAACTTCAACAACATGACACTTGAATTCTCAGTTTTCCTAAGAATAACAAAGCAACATTGAATACACTGCCCAGCTGCTAACATTATTTGATCCTATGACTGAATGCTTTTGAAATTAGAATGCATTGCCTTAAACATTGTTTGCTTACAGGGGACCTTGATAGTATATCACCTGAATTGGATAAACACCTCTGACTGTATTTCTGTAGAGAGGTTCTTTAGAAATTCATGGCAAATGCAACACATAAAAAAAATTAAGAATCATTCCTAATCTTCCAATGGTTGTGCTGTTACAGCCCAGAAAAAGAAAATGACTCTCCCAGCTCAACCGCACTTGGAAACCTCTGAAACAGGGCTTAGTTGATGCCATTTTTCATAGTTTCAGATAATATCTAGTGTTTTAACTAAAACAATTTTGTCAGTCATACTCAGTTATGTATGTTTAAATATAATGGTGCAATCTTTTTATTTAGAAACAAAAGCAAAAGATAAGGGTCTCCCCACCCCAGTTCAAGTCAGTCACTCAAGCCCAAGATGAAGATATTCTGAAATACTTTCCATAGTGATGGGTAACTGCTGCTACCTTAGTAGCGCCACTTCCCTAGTCATGCCTCTGCTGCTTATTTATTTAGCCACCACTCAACCTGAGCATCTCAGCGAAGGTGAACTAGGCGTGGTCCTAGCCCTCTGTACTCGGGCTCCTCCTCTGTGTGAAACCTGGTGCTCTGCATAATTTCTGAGGAAATGCAAGCACACGAAGTATTTTCCTCTGCCTCTCTCTTACCTGATCTCTAACTTCTATAGCTCATCAGAACATGTCTCAACCATCCTCACTTATAAATGTCAAACACTGTTGAATCAATCAATTATGCTGTAGAATCATTGATGAGGGAGAAGAAACAAAGGGAGGAGGCTAAATACCAAGCTTATATTTTATTTCTTCAAAAATATTTTGAATGGGTAAAATTGGCAATACTTTCAAATGAATACATGCTAACTAAAAAATAAAACATAGTACTTAATACACATTGTCCCAAGGTAAATAAGTTTCAAAAATCTAAATATTGATAATGTCATTCCAAAGTTTTATTTTTAAAAACAGAGGAAGGAGTACTTGGCTCCCCACTTGCTGGGAAGGTGATATTCCCTCCTGTCCTTGCTGAGTTCAATGCATCTGACAATTGTCATGATGAGCTGATGTAATTCATGTCTCACCCATCTTCAATCTGCCTGCACTCCTTTGATTACAATTGCCATGTACTGTGATGCTTTTATTCATAACTATGGAAGCATTTTGGAAGCTACTTTTGGATTTCTTCCAAAGGCCAAGTAGGTGACATATTTTAATTCTATACCCAATTCCCTAGTGGCCTAAACACTTTAAGGACATTCTAATACATATTTTATTTATTTATTTATTTATTTATTTATTTATTTATTTATTTATTTATTATACCCCATAAATATACCACATTTACAAAGCCTGAAAATAAACTATAGGTTAATTCCAAAACACATTTAGGGATACACAGTTTAACAGTAATCTTGCATGCAGGTAAAAAGAAATAGAATTTTACATTCCTAAATTACATAGCAAGTTGATATATGCTTTAATGTACTTTAAAAAGCAGATTTATTCTTTCTCATAAATCTTAGGTCTGAAAACAGAGACATATACTTCAAGCTATATCCATAGCAATATCAATTAATTTAATATTATCTTTACTGACCTATTACCCACTTTGACTTACATATAAGTGTTTGGTGCTAGGATCCACAAATGAGGGATAACATACATTGTTTGTTTTCGTGAGACTGTACTACTTCACTTAGCATAACAGCTACCACATTTTCATGATCCACTCATCAGTTGAGGGACACTTGGGTTGTTTCCATCTTTTCACTATCGTTGAAAAGAGCAGCAATAAACATGGTTGTGCACGTATCTTTGCTATAGGACAAGTCTTTTGGGTACACCCAGGAGTGGTATAATTGGATAAAATGGTAGGTTCATTTTAAGTCTGTTGTACTGAAGCTTTTTCATATAATGAGGTCCCACTTGTTCATTTTTGGTCTTATTTCCTGCACAACTGCTGTCTGATTTAGAAAGTCTTTTCCTACATTATAAATTATAGGTTACTACCAATATTTTCTTCTAACATTTTCAGAGTTTCTTTGAGGTCTTTGATCCACTTAGAGTTGACTTTTGTACAAGGTGAAAGGTAGGTTCAGTTTCATTCTTCTATAAGTGTTGATCCGGTTTTCCAAGCACCATTTGCTGAAGATGCTTTCTTTCCCTAATTGAGTGTTCTTGGCCCCTTTGTCAAGTATCATGTGGCTGAAATTGCATATACTCAAGTTTGGGTCTTCAATTTAGTTCCATTGATCTACAGATTTATTTTTGCTTCAGTTCCATAGTGTTTTATGACTATACTTCTGTAATAGAGTTTGAAATCTGGTATAGTAATCCCCCTGCATTACTCTTTTCACTCAGGGTTACTTTGCCTATTCAGAGTCTTTTGTTTTTCCATATGAATTTTAGGACTTTTTTCCTAATTCTGTGAGAAATTCATGGGGATTTTGATTGGGATTGCATTCAATCTATATATTATTTTGGGTAGGATAGTCATTTTTCACTATAATAATTCTTCCAATCCATGATTATGGGAGGTCCTTCCAACTTCTGATGTCTTCTTCAATCCCCTTCTTCAAAGATTAAAATTTTCATTCTAGAGATCTTTAATGTCTTTGGTCAGGTTTGTTCTGAAATCTTTTATTTTTTTAGGTTATCGTGAATGGGAGGGTTTCCATATACTCCTCTGATAGCTTGTTATTGGCATATAGAAAGGCTACTGGGGCTGGAGAGATGGCCTAGCAGTTAAGAGCGCCGACCGCTCTTACAGAGGACCTGGGTTCGATCCCCAGCACCCACATGGCGGCTGAGAACCGTCTGAAACTCCAATTCCAGGAGAACTCCAGTTCCAGGGGAATCCGAGACCCTCTTCTGACCTCCGCGGCATTGCAAGACACGGATGCACAGACTTGCATGCAGACAGTACATTCATACACATACAGAAATAAATAAAAATTAATAAAAAAATTTAAAAAAAAGAAAGGCTACTGATTTTTGTAGATTAATTTTTTAACTTGCAACTTTACCAAAACTGCTAATCATTTCTAGTTTTCTGGTGGAATTTTGAGATCCATTAGGTATAATATCATGTCATCTGCAAAAGGAAGGTTTAACCTCCTCTATTTCAAATTAGTACTCCTTTAATTTTCTTCTCTTGTCTTATTGCTCTAGCAAGAGTTTCAAGCACTATATTGAAAAGGAGTAGAGATAGTAGGCAGCCTGGCTGGGTTCCAAACTTTAAGGGGAATGCTTCTAATTTTTCTCCATGTAGAATAATGTTAGCTAAGGGTTTGTTTTGTATATAGCTTTAATTATGTCGAGAAATGTTCCCTCCAGTCCAGTTCCCTCTAGGACTTTAAACATTAAAGCATGTTGAATTTTATCAAAGGCCTTTTTTGCATCAATTGAGATGATCAATAGGTTTTTGTCTTTGACTCCATTTACAAGATTTATGACATTTATTGATTTACATATGTTGAACCATCCCTGCATCTCTGGAATAAAACTGACTTGATCATGGTGGATGAACTTTTCCTTCTTCTGGTTGTATCCTTACCTAGTTTTGATCTTAGAGTGGTGCTGGCTTCATAGAAGAAATGGGGGATATTTCCCTGTATTTCTATCATTTTGAATAACTTAAGTAATATTGGTTTTAGGTCCTCTTTAAATGTCTGGTAGATTTCTGCCATAAATTCACCAGGCCTGGGCTTTTTTACTTGGGAGGTTTTGTATTATTACTGTTTCAATTTTCTAGTATGTTATGGGTCTGTTTAAGCGTTTGATGCCTTCTTGGTTAAGCTTTGGTGACTACCATGATTTCAGATATTCATCCATTTCTTTTAGGTTTTCAGATTTAATAGAGTATAGGTTTTTAAAGTATTCCCATGTAATGTTCTGGACCTTTTGTTATATGTTGTAATGTTTCACTTTTCATCTCTAATTTTGTTGATTTGGAGTTGCTCTTTTTTTCATTTGGTTAACTGGACTAGGAGTCTGTCTATCTTGTTTATCCTATCAAAGAACCAGCTCTTGGACTCATTGACTCTTTGTCTTGTTTTGTTTATATTTCATTTATCTCTGCTCTGATTTTTGTTATTTCTTCTTGTCTGTTGGGTTTGGGATTCATTTGTTGTCTTCCAAGTGTCTTGACTTGCAACATTAAGTCATTTATTTGTGCTCTTTCTGTTTTTTTTATGTAGGCACTTAGACCAATACATTTCCCTCTTAGGACTGCTTTAAAAGTGGCCTAAAGGTTTTGATGTGTTGTATTGTCCTTTTCATTTAAATCCAGAAATACCTTTATTTCTTTCTTAATTTCTCCTTACCCCTTCATTATTCAGGAGTGTGTTGTTTAATCTCCATGAGTTTCTTTAGTTACCACGGGTTCTTCTGGTGTTGATATTATGTTTTATTGCATTGTGATCTGATACAATGCATGGAATTATTTCAATTTTTTGGTATTTGTTGAGGTTTCTTTTGTGCCCCAGTAAGCAGTTGATTTTGGAGAAGATTCCATGGTGTGCTGACCAGAAAGTATGTTCTTTGGTGTTTGGGTGGAATACTCAATAGACGTCTGTTTGGTCCATTTGGTGTGTTGTATTGTTCAGTTCAGCTGTCTGTTAATTCTTCATGTGGTTTACCTGTCTCATGGACACAGTGTAGAATTGAAGTCCCCTACTACTAGTGTGTTGGGATTAATCTGTGCTTAAAGTCCTATAGAATTGTGTTTATGAAGTTCAGTGCACCAGAATTTGGTGCTTATAAATTCATGATTGTGATATCTTCTTGATTAATTGCTCCTTTGATAAGAATGGAGTGACCCTCTTCATCTCTTCTGATTAATTAGCAACTTCCTTAAAATTTCACAAGTAACACTACAAACATATTTCACTAACTTATTGTGATTTTATACTACCTGTAATCCTGTCTAATTCATCTCAGTAATATGTTCCTAGACTGTAGGAAGGGTCTACTGCAGTTTTAGCATTCTCATTTGAAATAATTTTGCATAGAAAGGATATTGTCTTTAAGCAAACTTCAAAGAAAATTTACTTTTGTTGTGTTGGGGTTCTTGGCTCTGAACTGGTGAGAGACTTCAATGAGGATTCAAGGTGAGGACTCCTTTTCCTTCAAATTTCTACTTCAATTTTCATGTTTTTCTATTTTTAAATATTTTATTGAAGTTTTGTGCATTTCTACATCATTTCTCAGTCCAATTTAAACTCACTTCCCTTTCCATGTCCCCCACCTCCTATTGGAGAGATAAATGCACAACCATATTTATTGTAGCTCTTTTCACAATAAAGAAGCTCATCCAGTGCTCTTAACAGCTAACTCATCTCTCCTAGCCTGTGAAACTGTTAATGTTCATAGCTATAACTGAAAGGTCATTTTTTCTATTGTTTTCTGCTTGCACAGTTCCCTTTTTTTTTAACCACTGCACTTATCACAGAGATTCTTGGATATGTTTGTCCTCTTTGATGTCAGGTAATTCCTCTAATATTATCCACAGAGAAGGCATTATTCTCTTAGACTGTTCTTTTTAAAGCATAGAAAGTTTTATTTTACCCCAAATTATGATAGACAGTTTTGCTGGATATAAAAGTCTGTGTTGTCTGCTGTGGCTTTAAAAACTTGAAGTATATCTTTTTAGCCTTTTATGCCATTTAAAGTTTCCATTGAAAAACTGGCCATTACTCTGCTATGCCTGCCTTTATGTAATTCAGACATTGTCTCTTGAAATTTTCAATGTACTTTTCCTACTGTATTTTCATTGTTTTGACTACACTATGACAAGGGGTATTTCTTTGCTGGTCATATATATCTGGTTTTACTTTTTTTATTTAATTTTTAATTTTTTTAATTTTTATTTTTTTGAGACAGGGTTTCCTTATAGCCCCAGCTGGCCTGGAACTCACTCTGTAGACCACGCTGGCCTTGAACTCACAGAGATCCACCTGCCTCTGCCTCCCAAGTGCTAGGATTAGCCTGGTTACTTTTTGTTTGTTTGGTTGGTTGTTTTTTTTGGGGGGGGTGGTAATTTTATGTGTATGACTATCTTGCTTGTATGATATAAGTACATCACATGAGTGCAGTGCCCACAGAGACCAGAATTTGGGGTCAGATCCCCTGGAACTGGATCCACCTGCCTCTACTAGGATTAAAGGCCTGCACCACCACACCCAGCTTAAAGACCATTCTAAGCTGCCACATGGGTTCTGGAAATTGGACCTGGGTCCTCTGCAAGAGCAGTCGCTGCTCTTAACCACTGAGTCATCTCTCCAGACCCCCTGGCTTTTCTTTTATAACCAAATGGAATTACTTTTCCATAGAATATAAAATAGTCCTTGTTCTATTATTAATATTTATAGAAGGAACAAATATTATTAGGTTCGCCCCTATGTCCTATATTTTGTTTAAATTTTATCATAAAATGAATATTCAAATAAATAAACACAAACTTTCTACTAAATTGATATGTATTAAACAGACAAATATTGGGGATGGAGAGATGTCCTAGCAGTTAAGAGCACCGACTGCTCTTGCAGAGGACCCGGGTTCGATCCCCAGCACCCACATGGCTGCTGAAAACCATCTTTAACTCTAGTTCCAGGGGAATCTGACACCATCTTCTGACCTCCGTGGCATTGCATGACACAGGTGCACAAACCTACATGCAGACAGTACATCCATACACATAAGAAAATAAATAAAAATTTAAAAAACGGACACATATTGACTTATTATTATGCCCACAGATTAAAGAATCTCACAACTCTCTCCAGAGAAGTTTCCTTGTGCAACAGATGATGATTAATACAGAAACCTACAACTGGCTGACCTGCAGAGTCAAGAGGCCTCAGAGTGCTTATTCCTAAATATGACATCCATATCAAGCCTTTTCCTCCTGTGGCTCAGGGATCACTGTAGAAGAGGAGGCACAAAGATTGTAAGAGCCAGAGGGAATGGATGACCACAAGTAGACAGAGTCTTCCAGGAGCTTCATTTACTCAATGAGCTCACAGTAATGGTGACAGCATGCTCAAGTACTATGCAAGCTCAAGCCAGACAAAATCCTGTAGAGAAGTAGCTAAGGAATTCCAACCCAATATAAGGAACTTTTGGTAATTGATAGATGTTAAGATAAAGAAAGATAATCTGTGACAGGGGTGGGATTCTTGGTTGGCCCAGTGGATGGTCCCACTCTGAAGGACACTTAAAGACACAAGTCAGAAAACTTCCCAGCATAGACATGAAGAAGTGGGGAAGAAGCTCCCTCTCCACCAAGGAAATTTGTCAAGAGATCGCAGCTTGGAGAGGCAGAGACAGTCTCTTTCAAGAATGGGACTTGGTAAGTTAACCAGGCTCTGGTGGATGGACTCAAGCTGAAGGACATTTGAAGACACAAACTAGACTATTTAAGCCTTAGTGTATGTGTGTGTGTGTGTGTGTGTGTGTATTATAATATATACACATATAAACATTATATATATATATATTAAATTATATTAGGAAGAGGAGCTATAAGGAAGTGGGGATAGGGGAAGGAATCTAAATGAAATCAAACTATATTTTATGAAAAAAAATCTCAAAAGTTCAATATGAATTTCAATTAGTTTCAGGAATGTTTCAGAGAAATAAAGACTTATGCTTACATACACACAGAAGTACACGTATACACATCACTTGTAAATAATCATATAGCTTAACAATGATATCCGCCAATATAAACAATTCAGATGTACTTTTATGAGTGTAAAGTATTAAGATATTGAAATGCATACACCTCAATCGGTTTAGGTGAAAAAGAAATTATATATGTATATAAATATAGAACTTTCATGAATCTCCAACAACTTCTTCTGAGAAGCACCCACATACAACTCTATACACACATAAACATAAATAAAAATAAAAAATAGGTTTATAAAAAGAAGAAAAGACTAAAATTATTGTCATAAATTTGGGGAAAGACACCAGCATAAATAATGGAAATGCAAATATTGTATATTTTTGTATGATAGAAGTAAATAAATTGCAAAGGAATTCAAAGTAGGATTGAAATAATAAATATAAAATGTTGAATAAATGACATTAAGAAAGAGATGAATAAGGCATTAGTGTAATAAATGATTGAAAATATAAACACAGTATAAAACTCTAAGTCATTGGTGAAGAAGGAAAAGGGAAACATCTTTTAGTCTCATATATGAAGGAGAAAGTCCTACAAAGCACTTTAAAGACATTAAGAGGTTATAACATGAACATAATTATGTTACCAAATTTAACAACTTTGTTGAAATAAAGATATCATCATAAATCACAACTCAAGCAGACATGCTGACAAGGAGAAAATATGAGTCAACTCACATGTAAGTTTTACATCATTTTATACAAAATCTTTTACACAAATGCCCCAATATCTTCAATATATATTCTGTTAAGGATTTAAAAAGAAATACCAATGTGGAAAAAAAATATCATCAGATAATAGAAAATGATATTTCCTAGAGAGCTTTATCAAGCCATTATAAAACTAGCATCAAAAGTCATAAACACATTAAAAGAAATTATTATACTACAGTATGATACATGAACATAAGCATAAAAAATATTTTCAATGTATTATTAAGTAAACTCAGTATCACATAAAATTATAATATAATATGAGCAGTTAACTTTCATCTCATAAATGCAAAGCTGGTTTAATATTAAAAATCAATCCATATAATTTACTACATTGAACATATAAAAAAGTGATAATTTAAACACATGAATATAATAATAATTTAATAATGATTATATCTATATTTAACTCTATATTTTAGGGCCTATGAATAAGCATATGGAAAGTAAAAAGCAATGCATAACACAGAGGTTTAAAAATAAGGGAGACAGAGTGCAGTGGCACAAAGGAGGAAAGAACAGCGGAGAAAGGATGCTTAATAGGAGTGACGAATGGGAGGTCAGGAAAGACGAAGGAGTGTGGGAGGGATAACTAACACCTTTAGAAAATTCCATTTGGAAACCTACGGTTATAGAAGCCTTTTAAAGTATATACATTTACATTATTTAAAAGATATTAAAAGCACTCAGGAGGCAGAGGCAGGTGGATCTTTGTGAGTTCAATGCCAGCCTGGTCTACAGAACGAATTTCAGGACAGCTGGGGCTACAGGGAGACCCTGTCTTGAAAAAAAAAAAAAAAAAAAAAAAGATATTAAAAGGTGTTACCTTATACAAGTGTGACACTACCCCTACTAAACCTCACAGACTTGGAAAGCAAAAGTCTAGGAGGTAAACGTGGAAATTCAATCCCACTATGTCTGACACACTTGGTAGGTTGATCAGGATCCAGCGAATGAATCCACATCAAGGGCAACCTGAGGACACTAACCTGACTCTACAGGCCTTTATATAAATATATATGAATTATGTATATAAATATAATATATTATTAAATATAGGAAATTTGGTTGGGGGTTATAAGGGGGTTGCTAAAATGGAGGCAATATAGATATGATCAAAATATATTGTATGGTTTTGACAAGAATATCATGAAAAAGAAAAATACCACCAAAAATTATATTTGCATGTGTTACCAGCTAATGAAAAGCCTTTAAAATATCTATTTACACTAGTATGCAAGTTCATATAATATTTTGATAAATACAATAAGTAAAACCAAGGTCTCCACACAAAACAAAAGTGTTACTGAAGCAAATTAATGTTCAAACACATAGGATAATATGATTGAAAAATAAAGTTTTTAATATTATTAAAAATATCAGTACTCCAAAAAGTTATATCTCTATTCAATATAATTCTAATCAGACTCACCGAGGCTAATTTGGCAAACTTTACAACCTAATGTAAAATTAATATTAAATTGCTAAGCATTTTCTTGAAAAAAAAGGGGACAAAGCCTGGAACATTTCCCATACTTGGTTTCATGACTGAAAATATTTACAGAAGTTGCTTCAGTTAACAGTAGAAAGGTTGAAACATCCATATGATGGTGCAAAATTCAGAAAAAAATTTCACAAACAGGCTCATCCACGGTTAATTGAATTTTTACAAAAACCAAAAGCAATGCAAAGAAAGGAAATTATTTTCAACAAATGTGACTGAAATATTTAAATACTAAGTAGATTTACTACACAAGATAAAAGGTCCTTATTCCATACCACACAGCGGAAATTGATCAGAGAACCAAATGTAAAATATAAAATATAAACTTTCTCTAGAAGGTAATTAATGAGGTATTAGAATACAGAAAAACATTAGGTGCTATAAAGACATTGATTAAACTGACCTTGATCAATGTAAAAACATTATTTTGCTGGAAACAGTTCACAGCCTAGAGGATTATATGCATAGCACATATCAGAAAAGGAGCAAGTGATATAAAGAATTCTTGATGCAATACTACAAATTAGAATTTCTTTAAAGGCCTATCATACATATAATATATAATATATATATATATTATATATATATTATATGTATATACAATTAATGATAATGGTATATATCATTCAGGCTACAAAGTTTACAGATTAAAAAAAAAGTAGAACTTCGGCTGGGGAGATGGCTCAGCAGTTAAGAAAACTGGCTATTGTTGCAGAAAACCCAGGTTTGAATTCCAGAACCCACATGATGGCTAACAACTGTATATAACTCCAGTTCCAGGGGATCCAATGCCCTCTCTGTCCTCCACAAGCAGTATACAAGGTGAGTCCACTTACACACATGCAGGTATAACATGATACACAAAATATAATAAAAAGTAGAACTGTCAGTTTTGGAAGAGAGTGTTTTGCTTTAAATTTAAACTCAGTAAGTTCACAGATCAATTTTTATGTTTTTAGAGTTTATTTAATCACAGTCTTTCTGAAACTGTGGGTTCTCATTCATTATGATTTTAATTATTTTCACGATGATTAATAACACTCAGAAACTATTCCAGTGCTCGTTGGCCATGTGTGTACCTTCTTTCCCAATACATCTCTTACATCTCTTCAACTATGTTTATTCTTTGATAACTTTGCTGCTGGAAATTGAACATGGAATCCTGATATAAAGAGAAAGGATTTGAAGTCTTTGGGATTCTGCTCTATCATCCTTCCCCATTTTTCTGTTATAGGTTAAAACAGAAATGTCTTTACTTCCAAGTTCACACATGGCCATCTTTGTGAAGTTTTTATTTACTTGCCATTCATCCTTCCGCATAGTTAGACAAGGCATACCTTGTTGTACTTTCAAAATACCTATTATATGCCATTATTTTGCTAACTGCTGGAATTAAAAGCCAAGCCACTGAAAGCTGGTTGTCTTGGAACTTAGAAACCATATTTTTTTTTTTTTGGTCTTTTTGAGACAGGGTCTCCCCGTAGCCCCAGATGTCCTGGAACTCACTCTGTAGACCAGGCTGGCCTTGAACTCACAAAGATCCACCTGCCTCTGCCTCCCAAGTGCTAGGATTAAAGGCGTGCGCCACCACGCCCAGCAGAAATGATACTTTTTGAAACATAGTTATAAGCCCTGAAGAAATTGGAATTTCCCCCAAAATCACTTGCTTGAGGAAGAAGGACGACATCAGCCAGAGGAGGAGAATGTCTTCTGGGAGGAGATTCCACACAGTGTGACACCTTAAGTCAGTAATGAGCAGGACCACACCTTGGCCAGACATGCTGAGCTAAGCTCACCTAGTCCTGCAACCTGAACCTAAGCCTCTTGGCAGGAGGACCCCACAGGCAGACTTGGGAAGAATCAGTGGATCTCTTTGTCCCCTTTCTCAATGTGACCATTTGAATAATCTCCTGTTTCTGATTTTTACTGTTAAAAAATAACTCATTGCTGACTATTACAGCATACTTATGATATTTTACACTTAAAATATATTTTATATTGATTTTTTTTGTTCCTGTAATAAAACACTGACCAAAACCAACTTTGGGAGGAAGGGGTTCAATTTGGATCACAGATTATAGTCCATCAGTACAGAAATCCAATGCAGGAACTCAAGACAGAATCTTGAAGGAGAAACCAGAGTGGAACACTGTATTACTGGCACACTTCCTCTGAACTGCTCAGCAGTCTCTGCCCAGGGAGAGCAACACTCACAATGGGCTGGGCCCTCCTACATCAACTAGCAATTAGCAAATGAGAGTAGACAAAGCCCAGGCCAATCTAACAGAAATATTCCCTCCTCCAAGGTTTTGTAGTTTGTATCAAGTTGATAAAAATAGCATTGTACACACACACACACACAAATGTATATATACACTCACGAATATATATTAAAACATACATATATATCATATAATATATATATATATCTTTCTGTGTTTGCTAGTTTGCTGTTTAAACAGCTCCATTGTAACTGATCTTTGAATATTCCATAGCACTCAGCATAATGGTTGGCACATACAAAGTAGAAGGTCTAGAGAAATGGAGGTGATGAAATGGGGCATTTGTTTAATATTTATTTTTAACAGATATTTTTATTAATTCCTCGAGAATTTAATACAATATATTTTGATCATATTCACTCCACTGCTCCCTCCTACTACTCCCATGCAATCCACATCTCTACTCCCAAGTTTTTTTTTTTTAACTTAATAAACCTTAGACTCCAATTTTGCTGCCTACATATGTCTATGTCTGGGTCCATCCACTGGAGTGTGATCAACTTACCACGAACTATGTTATTAGGTAAACTAACTTTCTGTACCCTAGAAAAGAAATCCACTGTTCATACCTCCTTGGTTGAGAGTGAGGGATGATGAACCTTTCCTACTCTACGATAGAAAGAGGACTGGCTTGATCTTTATCATATCTTCGACAGGCAACCACAGCTGCTGTAATTCCATGAGTGCAGCCATGAAGACACGGTTTTGATCCAGTCCTGTCTGATCTCTGGGTCCTTCAATATTTCCATGCCCCTCTTCCATGATGGCCCCTTAGCCTTGGGAAAAGGATGTAATATAGATGTCTCATTTGTGGTTGCAGAGTCTACTGACATTCTTTGCATTTTGATCAGTTGTGACTTTCTGTAATAACCACCATCGTCTCCTCATCCCGAGGAGAAATTTCTCTCCTCAGGTCTAAGAGTTATTAGTGCATGGATATAAAGATATGACTGTAGAGGCAAGTTTCATACTATGTCCATTTAGTAAAATGGTAATAGGTTCACCCTTGGGGCCTGTGAGCTCCCCAACCATGGGACTTTGTTCAGGTATGTGTTTCCTCTTGTAGGTCATGCTTCAAATAAGATCAGAGTGAGGTTGGCTACCCCCCATAACATTCATATTTGTGTCACTATTACGCCCATTGGCATATACTGTCATACTGGTCATTACTATAGCTCATGAGGTTCACAGTGGCATAAGACTGTTAATTGGTGGATGAGGAGCTGAAAGAAGCAGACAGAACTTGAGAACTTAGTAAAAAGACAAAAAGAAAAAAGAGAGTATTGTCGTTTGGGCTGTCTTCAATTCTTACAGACAGGTGCATCTGCTCTGTGGCTGCCACTGCTTTTGGCACTTCTCAAGGACATGAGAAACAGCTTTGTAACCTTCCAATGTGTACTGAGGACTGCTGAGATACCCAGGTTGTGAACTAAGCAGCTAATGGGAATTCAGCCTCGTCAGAATATGGATTGCCATTGTTGGACTACCTCAGCAGTATCATGGAGGCCAGTGCAGGGATATCAAGACAGGACGTGTGCTTATAGGACTTAATTTGGGGGACTATGGGAGGGAAAGACCCAAATGTGGAGCACAAGTGCAGGATTGATGGTTGTTTGGGCTTGCCAAGGAGGAGCCTTGGAGCACTTCCTTAAGGAAAATATGACATCTTTTAGGAAAAAAAAAGTCCTCCAATTCAAATGTTCAAATGATATGTGTATATATGTATGTATATAATTATATATATACATATATATATATATATATATGAATATATACTGAAGCAATACAAGTAGGAGAGAACAATAACAACAAAATAACTGGAAAAAAACTCTGGAAAGACTCAGAAAAAGATGCAGGACATATATGGCAGAGTGCAGGGACTCGGGTGGGGTAGGAGGGCATGGAAAGGGAAGTGACTATGGATTCAATTGAGAAATGATGTAAGACTTATGGAAAAAGTTTAATAAAAAAATAAATAAATCTTAAGAAACCCATGGGAAAAAACAAAGTACTATGAGAGCTAGCCCACCAGGAAGAAGCTTCCTGAGTTTATTTCTCCACGTCCTGTGACCCATGCATGTGGTGTCTTCAGTAATAGGGTCTTATCATCAAGTTCTGGCTTGTTGTGGAGAGCTGTAGGATACCTCTGACCAACAACTCAAAGAGGGGGGTCCCACACCAGCATTGTGCTTTTTATTTGACAAGCTATGGTTTCTGTGATGAGCATATTCACCTGTTTTGGTAAACTCCAATTAATCTCAGAGTCTTATCTGATACAGTAAGTTTCCATATGCCTTTATCAAGAATCTTACTAACTCTAAGGACATTCTGGTTAATCATATATTTGGATACGTTAAAAATCTGAGGGAAAAAATATTTTTCTAAAAAATTATGAAGCCAGCACAATTTAAATAAATACAAATATATTCCCTAAACAATACTGCTGGACATTGGTGCCATGTTCCTGTAATTATATAGTTTGATATTTTTTCCAGAAAATTGGATGCTGACCTGCAAGCCAGTTTAGGCAATATTAGCAGCTATTTCATGGAGAAAGCACTGAGATTAGCATTTGTGCCTGCATGTGTGAAATTCCTGCTGTTAAGCTGATTTGGGACCAGATTTGAAGATCAATCTGTTCCATGTGCTACATCCCAGCTGGACCACTGCTTTACTAAGCCAAGATTCCAGCTGCACTTTTTCACATCAGCAAGATGAGGTGTTTGGTGTTGAAAAGTTGCTTAAGTCAATTCTCAGCCTCCAAAAACACAGGGAGTAGGAATCACCACCTCTGCATTCCATGCCATGATCTAACACAGATCCAAATGCCTGAGTCTACCCTAGGGTCCGTCTTCATGTTCAGAGAAAGTGGCTTTGTGGGGTATGTTGGAGTTAATAAGAGAGAGAATCAAACTCCTCAGCCTACCCTTAACCACTGGTATTTGAGAACTCCATTGTATCTGAAAATCTGAGTCATAAGTAAAACAAATGGAAGTAGTTAAGGTTTCAGATATCAAGAAATGAAGAAAAATACTTTGATTAATGGTCATAAAACTAACAATAACAATTTACATGCTTTATAGCACTGTTTTAAAATATTTTATTTATTATTTTTTATTTTATGTGTATGAATGTATTCCCTGCATGTATCTAAGTACACTTGTGTCATGCAGTGCCCTTGGAGGTCAGAATAGGCCATGGGATCCCCCCGAAACTGGAGTTAAGGACAGGTGTTACCTGCCATGTGGATGCTGTAATTTGAACCTCGGTCCTCTGCAAGAGCAGCCAATACTCTTAACCAATGAGCCATCTCTCCAGACCCCACTTTATAGCATTCTAATATTCATAGATTTGAAATAAATGTATAAGGCTAGAAAGATGACTGAGTGTTTAAGAGTGCTTGCTGCTCTATCATGAAGATCAGAGATTGGATCCAACACCCAAGTCCATAGAGTAACAAATGCTCATAACATCAGATCTAAGGGAGCAGATATGTTTTCTGGCCTTTGCAAGCACACACACACAGACACACACACACACACACACGCATGCATATATTCAGATAGAAACAGACATGTAAAAAATAAAATAAATCTTTAAAATAAATTCATAAGCTTAAAATGTTATACTCATTACTCATATTATGAACAGGAGGTGATATAATCAGAGAAGCACTAAAATCATATAAATTTCACTATAATGGGAAAATACCCTAGTCGAAATTTTAAGATAAAGGAAGAGGTGTGAGAAAAATAATACATTTTCATGTAGTACAGAACATTCTTTCCAAGCCTGTGATGAAACTCTTGGGGATTTTGATTGGGATTACATTAAATCTATACAAGAGTTTCGGTAGAATGGACATTTTTACAATGTTAATTTTCCCAATCCATGAACATGGGAGGTTTTTCCATCTTCTGATGTCTTCTTCAATTTCTTTCTTTAAAGGTTTAAAATTTTTGTTGTAGAGATCTTTGGTGTCTTTGGTTAGGTTTGTTCCTAGGTATTTTATTGTTTTTGAGGCTATTGTGAGTGGGAAGGTCTCTTTGAATTCTTTCTCCAGTTGCTTGTTGTTGGTGTAAAGAAAGGCCATTGATTTTTTAAGGTTAATTTTGTATCCTGCCACTTTGCTGAAGCTGTTAATAGTTTC
This sequence comes from Rhizomys pruinosus, assembly GCA_009823505.1. Classification (NCBI taxonomy): domain Eukaryota; kingdom Metazoa; phylum Chordata; class Mammalia; order Rodentia; family Spalacidae; genus Rhizomys; species Rhizomys pruinosus. The sequence goes on from VZQC01010872.1 coordinate 177,191, forward strand.
TAGGAGGTTTCGGGTGGAGTTTTTAGCATCCTTAGTTAAACAATCATATCATCGAAGGTCCAAAGGGATCGCTTGACCTCCTCTTTTCCAAATAGTCTCTTCACTTAATTTTCTTTTCTTGCTTATTGCTCTAGCAAGGTTTCAAGCACTATATTGAAGGGAGTGGTGACAGGGGAAAGCCTTTCCGAGTTCCTACCTTAAAAAGGAATGTTTCTGTCATTTCCCCATTTAGGATGATATTGGCTGTGGGTTTCCCTGTATATGGCTTTGATTACCATGAGGATGATCCCTCCAATCCAGTTCATTCTAGGACTTTAAGCAAGAAATGATGTTGGATTTTGTCAAAAGGCTTTTTTCGCATCAATGGAATTGTGTGTTTTTTGTCTTTGATTCTGTTTATGCATTTGAGGATGTTTATTTGATTTTTCATATGTTGAACCACCCTGCATCTCTGGTATGAATCAAACTTGGCCATGATGGATAGCTTTCGTTGATGTGGTCTGTATGTGATTGCCATATCCTGTTTAGAATTTGGTATCTGGGTTCAGTAGGGAGATGGTCTGTAGTTCTCCTTTGTGGTTGTATCTTTTGCCTGATTTTGGTAATAGAGTGATGCTGGCTTCGCAAAAGGAATGTGGAGAATTCACTCTGATTGTAGCCTTCTAAACAGTTTCAGGAATAATGGGTGTAGATCTTTTTGAAATGTCTTATAAAATCTATCTGCCGTGAAACCCTCTAGGCCTGGGCTTTTTTTAGTTGGGAGGTTTCTACTACATCCTCAATTTCTTCTGCATATATGATGGTCTGTATTAAGAACTGGCCGCCATTTCTCTTCTTGGTCGCGCTTTGGTGATTCCCAAGATGCAGATACTTATCCATTTCTTCTAGGTTTTTTCAAACTTGGTAGAATATAGTTCTTGTAATATTCCGTATGATTTTCTGGATCATGTCTTTTCCTGGTCTGTTGTAATATTTCCCATTTATTCTCACAGATTGTATGGAGTTGGAGTTTGGTTCCTTCTTTCGTTTTTTGGTTAACTTGGGGCTAGAGGTCTGTCTATCTTTGTTTATTCTTTTCAAAGAACCAACGTTTGGATTCAGTGATTTTGTATTTTTGATGTGGTTTTCTTTTGTTTCTATTTCATTGTTTCTTGGCTCTGATTTTTGTGATTTCGTCCTGTCTGTTGCGTTTAGGATTAATCCGTTGTTCCATCTCAAGTGCTTTTAGCTGCAGTGTTAAGATCATTCACTTGTGATCTTTTCGGTTTTTTCGAATGTAGGCACTCAGGGCTAAAAACGTCCCTCTTAGGACTGCTTTGAAGGTAAATCCCATAGGTTTTGTTGTGTTGTATTGTCATTGTCATTCAGTTCCAGGAATGCCTTTTATTTCTTTCTTTATCTCGTCCTTACCCATTCATTATTCACGAGTGTGTTGTTTAGGTCTCCATGTGTTCTTGTAGTGGCGTGGGCGTATTCTAATGTTGGTGTTGAGCTTAGTTGAACTGTTGTCGGATAGAATACAATGAAATTATTTCCAATAGTTTTTGTATTTGTGGAGGTTCTTCTGTGTCCCAGATGTGGTCGATTTTGGAGAAGTGCCATGGGGTGCTGATAGAAAGTGTATGCTGCTGGTGTTTGATGGAAATAATTTGGTAAGGGTCTATGAGGGTTCCCATTTGGTGGTATCAATCATTCAGTTCGAATGTCTCTCTGTTTAATTCTTTGTCCTGTTGACCATCCCAAAAGGAATCAGTGGAGTATTGAAGTCCGCTACTATCAGTGGTATTGGGTTAGTGTGTGACTTGTGTCCTGGAGAAGTGGTCTTTATAAAGTTTGGTGCACCAGAATTGGGGTAGATATATTCATGATTGTGAAATCTTTCGTGTGAATGTTCCTTGAAAACAATGTAAGTGCCTTCTTGTCTTTTCTGATTTCGTTTTATAACTTGACAGTCTAATTTTGTCCTGACATTAAAATACAAACACCTCCTTTGCTTTCTCGGTCTTTGAGTACCATTTGCTTGGACTCTGTTTTTTTTTTCCATCCTTTCATTCTAATGTGGTGTCTGTCCTTCAAGGTAAGATGTGTTTCTTGAACACAGAATACGGATAGATTCTGTTTCCGTTCCTAAGCCAATCTCCAAGTCTATGTCATTTGATTGGAGAATTAAGCCCATTAATTTTAAGGTTATGACGATAGGTCGGTGTTGCCTCTTCCTTTTGCTTTGTTAATCCATTTGCAGTTTGGGTTTAGGTTTCTACTTTCTGCAGTTATGCTTTTAATTGATTTCTCCTTTTCTAGGTGACTGGGGTTGCGTTCACCTTTCTTCTGTTCTTTGAATTGGTCCAAGTATTCTCTGAAGGGTTGGGTCGCCGACATGGTAGTCTTGTCAACTTGTTTATGTCATGTGAAAGGGTTTTGTCTCTCTTCCAATTTATATCGGCTTTTTGCTGGGTATAGTACCTGGGTTGGCATCGATTGTCCACGTTAACACGGGAAAGGCTTTGCTCCAGTTTTCTTCTTAGTTTCAGATTTGCATGAAGGTTTCCCCTTGAGGTCCACTTGTTGATTTTCTCCTTGTCGCTTTAAAGGATTTTTTGTCTTTGTTTCGGGTGTTTAGCATGTGTAACATGATGTGGCGTGGAGAATTGCTTTTATCGATCTTGTCTGTTTTGGAGTTCTATGTGCGTTCTTGTATTTGTAGTGGTTTGTCTTTTTTTAGTTTGGGAAAGGTTTCATCTAAGTAGTTTGTTGAAGATTTGAGCAATACCATTCTCTTGGATTCTTCTCCTTCCTCTACTCCTATGATGCAGAGTTTTTATCTTTTTCATAGGGTCCCACAGTTCCTGGTTTGTTCCACTTCTGTGTACTTTTAAAATTTTTTATAAATCCTTCCTTGAGGGTTTTTTGTTAGTTGTTCTGCGTTATATTCCACGTCTGATAGTCTTTGTTCTGCCTCCATCTGCTTGTTTCTGAGGCTTTTTTCCACTCCTTTCCTCTGATTGGATGAGTGTTTGATTTCCTTTTTCATTTCTTCTTCTGATTTCTTAAGTAAGTTTTCTAAACTCTTTTTGGACTGCTCAATCTCTCCTGTAGCTCCCCCCCCCCTTGCTTCGTTGGGTGGTTTCCTTATCTTATTAATCATGGGAGATCTTTTCAGTGTTTCCGGTACCTTCCAGAGTTGGTCATTCTCCTCTCTAGGCCCTTTCTTGAGTGCTTTAATTCTCTATAATTCTCTGTTTTTAGTTCTTGTAATTTGCTTTTATAATGGTGCAGTTTCCTTAGAATAGGTTGTCCCAAGTGTGTTTTCTGTTATGGTCCTGCCCTGGGCACACCCATGGAGGAACACACTGTAAAGGAATCTTCCATAGGGTTGGTGGAGCTTGATGCGGGATTATCCTGCCCCTATTCTTGTGCTGTCTCTTCGTGGTCCTGGCAGTATGAGCTTCTCCTTGCCTGTATCCAATGTAATGGCCTAATGGCTCTTCACTGTGTTGAAAGGCTTGCTTTGACAGTCTCCTCAGATGCCTTCGTAATCTCAGTGGGGGTAAATGGACCGACTGGGGGTGAGGCTTGTTAGCCGGCGCCCCTCACCTGGGCTGCACTGAGCTGTTCTCCATAGATCTCAGATCGAGAGTCACAAAGCCCTGCCTTTAATACCGGCTGGGGATAACTTCGCCCCCACAGCCACAAAAGCAAACCAATCAAAGACAACTGGATTAACAGATTACCTAGATGAAATCAGTCAACAGTCCCCTTGCTGAAGCACTCAGCGGCTGTCCACCTACCCCTACCTGGGCTAGCTGAGCTGTTCTGGAGATCGCGAGTATAGGTTTTTGAAGTATTTCCCGTATGATTTTTCTGGATCTTGTCCTTGTCTGTTGTAATATTTCCTTTCATCACCAGTGTATTGATTGTGGAGATGTTCCTTTCTTTTGTTTAACTGGGTAGAGGTCTTTCTATCTTGTTTATTCTTTCAAAGAACCAACTTTAAGATTCATCATTGATTTTTTTTGTATGGTGTTCATTGTTTCATATTTCCATTGATTTCGGCGCTGATTTTTGTTAAGTTCTTTCTGTCGGTTGCATTTAGGGTACAGCTATTGTTGCCTTAAATTCATTTGGAATAAAAAAGACCCCCGAATAGCCAAAAACCCTTAGCCAAGAGAGCTACATGGGGGGATCTCTTTACCAGTCTTCAAACTATACTACAGGACGATAGCCATAAAAACAGCCTGGTAACGGGCAACAAAAAATAGACCTGTTGAACATGGAACAAAACCGAAGATCCCAAAATCTGAACACATACAATTCATCCATCTCATATTTGACAGGGAAGCCGAGAAAACACAATGGAGAAAAGAAAAGCAGCTATCTTCAGGCAGTGGTGGTGGCAAAACTGGATCACCACTTGAAAAATGAAACTAAAACCCTGCCTCTCGCCCTTTAAACAAGAAGTCAACTCCAGATGGATCAAAGACCTCAAACTTGAAACCCCAAACTATGAGGCAATAGAAGAAAAGTTGGGCAGCAGACTACAAGACCATAGCATAGGAAAAGACTTCCTAAATCAGACAGCAGCTGCGCAAGAATTTAGGGTCGACAATTGGACAAATGGGACCTCATTAAACTCAAAATCTTCTGTACATCAAAAAACAATCAAGGAAGAGAAGAAAAATCCACAGAATGGGAGGAAAACTTCACTGCATAGACATCTGACAAAGCATTGAATTTCCAGAATTATATAAACTAAATATAACCTATTCAAAAAAACAAGAAGAAAGAAAACAAATGACCCACTCAATAGATTGAACAAAGAACTGAACAGAGGGACTTCACAAGTGAGGAATTAGAGATTGCTTAGAAACAAATTAAGAAGTGGGTGTCAACATCACTAATCATTAATGAATGGCAAATCAAAACCACTTTAAGATATCATCTTACTGCCATAAGACTGGCTAGGATCAAAAAAAATGATACCAAGGTGATTGAGCTATTGTATGGAAAGGGGAACACTCATCCCTGCTGGTGGGAATGTAAAATCATGCAAGGCATTAATAGTGAAAGGCAGTGTGGAGAACCTTGGAAACCTTGGAATGAAACTTGCCACCCGACCCAGGTGGGGCCATTCCCACTCCTAGGCATGTACCACCTCAAGACTCACCCCACCGCAGAGAATACAATACAAACAATGCGATGGCCTTGGGTTAGTGCGCTCTCTTCACAATGCAAGGAGCATTGAACCAACCCAAATACCCCCTCAACTGAAAAGTGGATAGAAGCAACTGTGGTACATCTACCCAATGGCGTTCTAGGCAGCAGTAAAGAAGATACATCATGAGCTTTGCCAGCAAATGGCTGGAGCTAGAGAACATCATGCTGTGTGAAGTAACACACGGTCCCAGAAAAAACAAACGACGAATGGTCTAAGCCCCCTCCATTTGTGGATGCTAGTTCCAATTACCTAGTTGTAATATTTCTTGTGCATGGCCCGCTCGAGCCTTTTTGTCCAAAGCAGTTGGAGTGATGCATATTGGAAACAACCACAACAACAGAAAGACTGCAATCCAAGAACTCTGAGTGGAAACAGTGAACTTCTGCTCAAAACAGTCAACTTCCACATGAGAACATAGAAAGACTGGAAAAAAGTGAAAAGCAAGGTTTGGCAGAGATGCATGAGCTCGTGTTTGGGGGGGGGACATGGGTCTAGATTTGATAAAAAATATATAAATAAATAAATTTTTTAAAAAGAACATTCTTTTAGAACAAGACACTTTTCTTAGATCTCAAGTAACTGTTCTTGTTTGTTTGTTTGTTTTGTTTGTTTTTGTTTTTGAGATAGGGTCTCCATGTAGCCCCAGCTGACCTGGAACTCACTATGTAAACCAGGCTGGAACTCACAAAGATCCACCTGCCTCTACCCTCCTGAGTGCAGGGATTAAAGGTGTTCACCACCATGCCCAACTCAAGTAGCTATTTTTAAATACTCTCATGGCTTAATACTTCCACATCACCTTATCTGTGAGACTTTCCTACCACTCATTGTAAACAACCAGCTTTACCTTTTTTGGGGGGGGCGGGGGCTTTTCGAGACAGGGTTTCCCTGTAGCCCCAGCTGTCCTGGAATTCACTCTGTAGACCAGGCTGGCCTTGAACTCACAAAGATCCGCCTGCCTCTGCCTCCCAAGTGCTAGGATTAAAGGCATATGCCACCATGCCCAGCCTGCTTTATCTTTTTCATCACCCCCATTTTACTTATATTGGAGCACTGTCCCAACACACTACTTTACATTTGTTAGCTGTTGGTTTCCCATCTTCCTCTCTAGCATGTCTGATTCCAGGTATTGTCTTTTTTTTTTTCCTTACACCTATACACCTGGTATCTTGTAACTGTGTTTATTAGGAGTTAAGCACCAGAAAGTTCATGTGTTTAATGGATAAAAGGGTTTTCTCAGGAGTTAATAAAGGTCCTTAATTATAATTCTTTTCCAGGTTCCTCCTACACTATCTTGATGTTGATCTATGTGTGAACACACAGTTTGGAGCCACCACATTTTTAATAGCATACATGAATATGCTGATCCACATACCCGAGAATTTCTGTCATTATCAATTCACAAATACTAAGTACCAACATTCCCACTAGATTCTATGCATTAGGAATACAGCATGTTATGAAAGGGAAGGGAAATCAGGACATGGAATTACACTTTAAATAAATCACTGCCTAATTTTCCTGAACAAGGAGATACATTCATGTAGCCCAAGGTAAAGCATCATGAGCTATATAACTTTATAGAGCTGGAGCACATAGAAACATAAACTATTACACAGATAATAACATATGGACATATGAAATCTCAAAATTTCTGGAACTATTTCTGGAAATATTTCTAGAAAGGTGAGTGGACTACACTCCAATAAGTAGAGAAGGATGGTAACATGCGTTAGAAATAGGGGAAAAGCACCCTTGAAATGATAGAAGGAATGGAAGGTGTGTTCCGAGACACATTCACTGAATGAATCTGGTAGGGTTCAAATGCCATTAGCAGACATTTCAAATTTATTCTGTTCACGACTGGAATAGTTCTTAATAGTTTTGCTTAGGGGAGCAACATTGAACAGCAATTTTGTATTGTTTGTTTAATATAAAGGTTCATTCTAAAATGTGACATGCATTATCTTGTTTAAACTTTTCAATAAATCTGAGAATAAATTTGTAGAGTTGAGGAAACAGAACTTCAGAAGAGATAAGTAAGCTGAACAGACGAAACAGCTTGGTAATACCAAAGTCCCCTGACTTTGATTTTTAGGCTTCTGTTCTACCTACTTATTAAATCTGCAATCTAAAATAGTATTTTGGAGACATTATTTATGGGAAACTTAAGAGAGAAACAAATCTGATAGTGGAGTTCATTTAGGAATCCTCTGCAGGAATAAAATGGGGGGGCATGGAATGATGAGCAAGGAAGAAATGGAAGGACAGATGGATGCGTGGTGTGCAGTTATTACACAGACCATGGGACAATGTGGTATTTTTTTCCTCTGGGGTACTTCAATTTTGAAGAAGGAAATAATTCATTTCATTATTATTTAATTATTTGGTCAAACTAAGTTAAGGGAAGACAAAGGAAAATTGCAGTTGACTGTAAAAGCAGCTGTCAAGAAAGGCTTTAAAAGAATGGATACTATAATATGCTTTCTTCTCTGGCATCCCTTTTATAAAAGCTTCCAGTGTTTGCAGGTTTCTCAATCCACCCACCTACACCTGTGCAGAAACATCTGCTTTCTTATAAAATGGAAATGGCAAAAAATAAAAAGAAGCTAATAACATATGGGGAGGAGAAATCTTTGTTGTTAGCTTATTGCAATTTCTTTTTTTCTAGGCTATAAATGGTAATTTTTAGAATATGTGTTCAGACACTGGTTATCCCTAGGTACATATGTGGGAGTCTATCCCATGGTGCTCTGAATTCCTATAAATCTGTACATATTACTTTGGTTAATGCATCACTATTTTCATAACTTTATATACATATGTACTTATTCTGTATATGGTATTGTGGTTTTAAGTTATTATAATTTTATTATGTATGATAAACTCCTCTTTCTTTTTTTTAATTTTTATTTATTTATTTATTTCTGTATGTGTATGAATGTACTGTCTGCATGCAAGTTTGTGCACCCGTGTCTTGCAATGCCGCGGAGGTCAGAAGAGGGTGTTGGATTCCCCTGGAACTGGAGTTCTCCTGGAATTCTGGAGTTTCAGACGGTTCTCGGCCACCATGTGGGTGCTGGGGATCGAACCTGGGTCCTCTGTAAGAGCGGTCGGCGCTCTTAACCGCTAGGCCATCTCTCCAGCCCCGATAAACTCCTCTTTCTATGAAAACAGTCAAACTATAGAATCATTTATTTCAGGTCTGCAATAACCTTAACAAATCTGAACAAATTATAATCTAGCTCGACAATAATCCTTAGCAAAGGAACATCTGGCTAAGAAGACAACGTGTGTGACTTAAGAAGCCAATGAAGGACGTAGACTTACTGAAATGTGGAAGTGGCCATTCCAAGTAAAGTTAATAATATTGGCAAGGATTATGAGACAAAACTAAGCTTGGAATTTTCAGTGGATGAAAAGACTGAGAGTTTGTGAAAGAAGCAATGAGTGACAATTGGAAAAGCAGTCACAAAAGAAGTTGGGCTGGCCACATAGGTAATGGAGAATTCTTTTCTTCATTTCCATTGGGGAATTTATTGAAGTACATTATTAGGAAAGTACTTTACTTTTTAAAATGGTTAACTCTGGGGCTGTGGATACCAATGAAAGAGATTTAACAATATTCAAGTTAGGAAACAGTTAAAGTTCCAGAGAAGATCCATGAGATGATAAGATCCATTTCAGGAGTTACACTGGACAAATAGGATATTAAACTAGCAAGGATTTTATACCTCAAAATTTAGATTGATTGCCTATGCTTGAAAATTCTGTAAGAAAAACTTTGTATAGTAATTAAAAAAATAAAAATACCAGCTTAGGAGATGGCCCAGCAGTTAAAACACTTGCTGAGCCAGTGGGAGAATGGGAGTTGACATCCAGAGAACCTATCAAACTCTGAATGTGTGTGGCTGCCCACCTAGAATCCCATCCTCTGTAGAGGGAGGCAATAAATCTCCAGAGCGAGATGGTTTCTGAGTTACTGAGACCACCCATATTGCCTAGCCCTGGGTAGGATGGAGACATCGGGCCTCACAGAACAAAGTGAAAGAGCCATTAGGGAAGATTTCCAACATTAACAGGTGACCTGTACCTGTATCAGCACACCCATGTGTGCTCATGCAAACACACATGCATGCACACCACACACACATACACATGAAAGTTAAAAATAAATAAAATAATAAAGATTTCTCTGATGTAAAAGTAATTAAATGCCCTATTTAAAATATAATTTAAAAATAGAACTTCTCTATCTAAAAATGCAGCTCTCCATAGTCATTTTATCTATGAAAGGAGCAAAACATTGTAACATTTATTCTATATTCATAAATGGCTCAATAAGATGATATCTCATGACACTTATGAATATCTTATGGTGTTTATCTGACTGTAAATTCACTGAAAAGTTATGCTATTTTATACAACTTTTATTTAAGGAGTATACCACTTGTATACATGTATATACTGTATGAATTTTATTTTTTTAATTTTTAAAATTTTATTTATTTTTTATGTATATGAATGTACTGTCTGCATGTAGGTTTGTGCACCTGTGTCATGCAATGCAGCAGAGGTCAGAAGAGGGCGTGAAATTCCCCTGGAACTGGAGTTAAAGACCGTTCTCAGATGCCATGTGGTTGCTAGGGATCGAACCCAGGTCCTCTGAAAGAGCAGTCAGCTCTCTTAACTGCTAGGCCATCTCTCCAGCCCCATACTGTATGAATTTTAACAAAAGTGAGTCATTATGAAAACAAGTGTTCAAAGGTTTACATGCTGCTTATCTGAAACTTAGGTTTGGGTTCTTCCTGTGCATGTATAAAATGTAAGTGAGAGGTTGAACTCAGAAGGTGCAGGCAACTGATGCCCTAGTGATGGTGGAGGCCTTGTAGACCAGCGTTTTGGTCCAGAGGATTCAGGGAGCTGGGAGCTGAGGTTTGAACTCAGAGGGTGCAGGCAGCTGGTGCCTGAGCAGTGGTGGAGGATCTCTTCCCCCTTCCAGCCCCCCCCCCCACCAACTGAAACTCTGGAGAGAGTGGCTGGCAGCAGAGGGAATACAGTGCTCAGAAGGTGTCATCTGGATTGTGGCCCACCCAGTTCTTGCAGAACAGAAAGAGAAGAGTGAACTATACCATCCAATATATAACCAAAATTGAAAGCTCAAAACCTAGACAAGCCAACACTCCATACATAAGGAGAATACAATGAAGTCACCTGAAGGAATCAAGGAAAGCAATCCTTCAACAAGGTGAAGAGGCATTCAAAATTCGCATCAGAATACAGGCAAAAGGCAAACCAACTTAAAGAGAAAGAATGGAAAAAACATTTCAAGCAAATGGTATCAAAAAGAAAGCAGGAGTTGTTATTTTAATATCAGAAAAAATAGACTTCAAAGTAGAAGCAATTAGAAGAGATAAAGAGGGCCATTACATCCTTTATCAAAGGGAAAATTAACCATGAAGACCTCACAATCATGAATATATATGCACCAAACTCTGGTACACTGACCTTTATAAATACAACTCTACAGGCCCTCAAGGCACAGATTAACCCCAGCACACTCATAGTAGGGGACTTCAATACCCCAATGGGTCCTTTGGGCAGATCAACTGGACAAAGAATAAACAGAGAGACACCTGAACCGAACAATACAATACAAGAAATGGACCTCACAGACATCTTCCAAATTCCACCCAAGTACACAGCACCCCATGGAACATTCTCCAAAATTGACCACATACTTGGACACAGAAAAAACCTCAACAGATACAAAAAATTTGAAATAATTTTGTGCATTATATCAGACCATAGTGCAATAAAGCTCAATATTAACACCAGGATAAGCCCTGATACCTACAGGAACACATGGAGACTAAGCAGCACACCCTCGAATAATGAATGGGTCAAAGAAGAAATAAAGAAAGAAATAAAAGCATTCCTGGAACTAAATGACAATAACACTACAACACAACAAAACCTATGGAACACTTTAAAAGCAGTCCTAAGAGGGAAGTTTATAGCCCTGGGTGCCCACACACACACACACACACACACAACAAACAAACAAACAAAAAAAAAAAAACAGAAAAAGCACAGATAAATGAGCTAGCACTGCAGCCAAAAACATTTGACAGACAACAACAAATAAACCTTAAACACAACAGACAGGAAAAAATAACAAAAATCAGAGCCATAGTTAATGAAATAAAACCAAAGAAAACAATACAAAAAAAAAAATGAATCCAAAAGTTGGTTCTTTGAGAAAATAAACAAAATTGATAGACCTATAAACCAGTTAACCAAAAGAAAGAAAGAGCAACTCCAAATCAATAGAATTCATGATGAAAGGGGAACTATCACAAAAAACAATGAAAAGATCCAGACAATCATATGGGAATAATTCAAAAACCTATACTCTACTAAACTTGAAAACTTAAGAGAAATGGATGAATATCTGCAATCTGGGGAATCACCAAAGCTAAGCCAAGAAGATATTGACAGCTTAAATAGACCCATAATATATGAAGAAATTGTGAAAATGTAATAAGAGGCCTCCCAACTAAAAGAAGACCAGGTCCATAAGGTTTCACAGCAGAATTCTATAAAACATTTAAAGAGGACTTACAATCATTATTACTCAAACTGTTCAGAAGGATACAAGCAGAGGGAAATCTCCCAAATTCCTTCTTTTTTTCTTTATTTCCATATGTGTATGAATGTATTGTCTGCATGCAAGTCTGTGCACCCATGACGTGCAACGCCGCGGAGGTCAGAAGAGGGTGTCGGACTCCCCTGTAACTGGAGTTCTCCTGGAATTGGAGTTTCAGACGGCTCTCCACCGCCATGTGGGGGCTGGGGATCGAACCTGGGTCCTCTGCAAGAGCAGTCTGCACTCTCAACTGCTAGGCCATCTCTCCAGCCCCCCCCCCTTTTTTTTCCCAAATTCCTTCCATGAAGCCAGCATCACTCTAATACTAAAACAAGTCAAGGATGCAACCAAAAAAGAGAACTACAGACCCATCTCATTAATGAACTCAGATGCAAAAATTCTCAACAAAATGCTTGCACACTGTATACAAAATATCATTCACCATGATCAAGTTGTACACAGGAAAAAGATCATTTACCATGATCAAGTTGGATTCATACCAGAGATGGAGGGATGGTTCAATATATGAAAATCAGTAAATATCATAAAACACATAAATGGACTGAAGGACAAAACCACACATCATCTCAATAGATGCAGAAAAAGCCTTTGACAAAATCCAGCATCACTTCATGATTAAAGTACTAGAGGGAATTGGACTGGAAGGATCATTCCTCAACATAAACAAAGCCATATACAAGAAACCCAGAGCACATGGAGAAAAGTTAGAAGGATTCCTCATAAAGGTAGGAACATAACGAGGCTGCCACTCTTGTCGCCACTCCTCTGCAATATAGTGCTTGAAACACTGGCGAGGACAATAAGGCAAGAAAAGGAAATTAAAGTAATACTAATTGGAAAAGAGGAAGTAAAACTTTCCCTTTTTGCGAACGATATGATAGTTTACCTAAAGGATGCTAAAAACTCCACCAGAAAACTCCTAGAAATGATTAAGAGTTTCAGTAAAGTAGCAAGATACAAAATTAACTGAGAAAAATCAGTAGCCTTTCTTTAAACTACAAGAAGCAACTGAAGAATACAAGGAAACCTTCCCAATCACAATACCCTCAAAAACAATAAAATACCTAGGAACAGACTTAACCAAAAACACCAAAGATCTCTACAACAAAAATTATAAACTCCTGAAGAAGGGGATTGAAAAATACATCAGAAGATGGAAAGACCTCCCATGTTCACGGATTGGAAAAATTAATATAGTAAAAATGTCCATTCTACCCAAACTAATATACCAATTCAATTCTAATTAAAATCCCAAGGACATTCTTCACAGGCTTGGAAAAAAAAATTCTTAAATTCATATGGAACAACAAAAGACCCTGAATAGCCAAAGCAACCCTGAGTGAAAAGAGCAATAAAGGGGGGATTTCTATACCAGACATCAAACTACAGGGCTATAGTCATAAAAACTGCCTGGTACTGGCACAAAGAAAAAAGACGTGTAGACCAATGGAACAAAACTGAAGAGCCGAACTTGAGCACATACCATTTCGGCCACCTCATGCTTGACAAGGGGGCCAAAAAGACTCAATGGAGGAAAGACAGCATCTTCAGCAAATGGTGCTGGCAAAACTGGATCACCAGTTGTAGAAGAATAAAATTAAACCCCTATCTCTCACTCTGCACAAAAATCAACTCCAAATGGATCAAAGACCTCAATGTGAAACCCAAGACTCTGAAGGTGATAGAAGAAAAAGTTGGCAGCAACTTACAAGACATAAGCATAGGAAAAAGACTTTCTAAATCAGACAGCAGCTACACAGGAAATAAGGTCGACAATTGACAAGTGGGACCTTATTAAACTCAAAAGTTTCTGTACAGCAAAAGAAACAATCAGAGAAATGAAGAGAAAATCCACAGAGTGGGAGGAAACCTTCACTGCTGATTCATATGACAGAGCATTAACTTCCAGACTATGTAAACTACTCAAAAAACAAAGAAGAAAACAAATGACTCACTCAAAAGATGTAGTAAAGAACTGATCATAGACTTCACAAATGAGGCAATAGAGATGTCTGAGAAACATCTTAAAAAGTGTTCAACATCGCTAATTATTAAGGAAATGCAAATTAAACCCACTTTAAGATATCATCTCACCCTGATAAGGCTGGCAAGGATCAAAAATACAAATGATAGTAAATGCTGGAGAGGATGTGGGGAAAGGGGAACACTCATCCACTGCTGGTGAGAATGCAAATTTGTACAACCCCTATGGAAAGCAGTATGGAGAATGCTTAAAAGACTCAAAATGAGCCTACCACTTGACCCAGCCATACTACTTCTGGGAATATATCCATCAGACTCTTCCTACCACAGAGATACATGTACAGCCATGTTTATTGCAGCTCTCTTCACAATAGGGAAGAGGTGGAACCAACCCAAATGCCCCTCAACCGAGAAGTGGATAGAGAAAATGTGGTATATCTACACAATGGAGTTCTATGCAGTGGTAAAGAAAGATGACATCATGAAATTCACAGGTAAATGGATGGAACTAGAAGACTTTATGCTAAGTGAAGTAATACAATCCCAGGAAAACAAAAGATGAATGGTATCCCTCATCTGTGGATGCTAGTACCAAGTACCTAGTTGTAAGACAAACTGAGCACATTTTAATGTTATATTCTTCATGTTCTAAAGACAACTGTGCTCTTACATTGTGAAATCCTATAGAAGTTCTAGAGCTGACCTAACATTTATTTTCAGACCTTGGGTTTTTGGTACATGATGGAGGGTATGTGTGCATCTTTTAGAGTATTATGGGATTTAAATGGAAAGATGGGAATCAAGAAATATGATATGGGAATAACATACAGTTTGTTTCCAAAGGATACAGTTTTAATATAGGTGCAATGTAATAGGCTGATGCAACTTAGCCTTTCTGCGTGCTTAACGACTATACTTATTGCCCATACCAATTTGGCTGAGGGACCTAAGGGATAACTTTGTTCCTTGCCCTCAGAGGTAAACCAAGTCTTAGGGGATTATGCATGGGGTATCTCTTGAAATGTCCTGCAAATGTGGGTCACCAGTCTTCCTGTTCAGGGAGGTCTTGGAGAGCTACTGATGGGACTTCAGCCAGTGTCCAGTCTATAAAGAGGAAAGTCTGCTCATGCTTCAGAAAAGGAAGCTTGGTCTAGCAAAACCTGATTTTGTCCTTGAGTGGATGGAACTGGTAAATGAAAAGCTGAAAGGACCAAGGTGCTACCACCTCCTACCCTGCAAAAAAAAAAAAACCCAAGAGACCCCTGAGGAGCAGATCCTCAATTGCTCTTGAGAAAAACAAAAACCTTGGTTAATCTGGGCTAACTGTGTGGCCTTAAGCATCCAAAAGGAAAGTACAACCAGATATAAATAGTAAGACTAGAGAAACTGTACTGCAGACATAGAACTTGAGATCTTAGTAGAAAGACAAAAAGAAAAAAGAGAGAGTTCTGTTGTTTGGCCTGTCTTCAATTCTTACTGGCAAGTGCATCTACTCTGTGGCTGCCACAGCTTGTGGCACTCATCAAAGATATGAGACACAGCTTTGTAACCTTCCAATATGGACTGAGGACTCATGTCTCTCCAAGAATCCTCCAAACCTTCAATGCCATATGGGGACTACTGAGAAACCCAGCTTGTGGACTAAACAGGTAAGGGGATGTCAGCTTTGTCAGAATATAGACTGCCATTGTTGGGCTACCTGGGCTGTATCATGGAGGCCAGTGCAGGGGGATCAAGGCAGGACACATGCTTACTGGACTTCATTTGGGGGACCATGGGAAGGAAAGACCCCAATGTGGAGCAAAAGTGCAGGATTGATAGTTGTTTGGGATTGCCAAGGAGGAAACTTCAAGCACTTCCTTAAGTAAAACATGATATATGTATATATACATATCATTTGAATTGGAGGATTTTTTTATATATAATTTTTTTATATTTTTTATATAATATATAATATATATATATATACAAAATATATATATAATATGTATATTGAGAAATGATGTATGACCTATGGAAAAAGTTTAATAATAAATAAATAAATAAATAAATAAATAAATAATAAATAAATAAATAAATAAAATGTAAGTGAACTATTTGATAGTAAATATGCCCAGTACTTTCAAATGGAAGCCTGTCTTGACTCTGGAGAAAAGTCTTTCCTGTTGAAATGGAAATATTTTCTGTTTGGTTACTCAGGCCCAAGTGTTGCTCAGGTGGTGGGAGTCTCAGGCCTTGTGTCAACTGCTACATGGTCACCATGATGATGATGTGCCTTGGTTTATTATACCTGCTGCTGAGATTGTGCAAAGTTTCACAAATGGTCTCCCATTAATCTATACATTTAGCTTCTTTCCTCTGGAACATTTTAAAATCAATATAAATTATGCAGAATCTCTGGGGGGGAAAAAAGGCCTTGCTGCATTCAGAAAAGACTAAGTACAGAATCAGAGAGATGTGGAGAAATTCATGTTTCATTAAACAGAGTTACACTGGAAAATACGTAGATCAAGTCCAGCTGCAAGTTCTCAACGTTTCCTGAAGGTGGAGAACTTGTAGGGAACAGGAGATTATTTAAAACAAAACTTGATTTGACACAGTGTGAATAATTATATGCTCTAAATTTCACCCCCAGTAGGAAACTTCTCTTGCTATGAACAGGTACAGTGCAGTCCTGCTAAGGAAGGTTGTAACCCAACCTGAGAGGTACTTCCAACCCAGGTCCTTAGCCTGGGAAGCAGAACACTTCCCAACTGGCCATGCTATCTCACCTGCCAAAAAACTACTGGTCTCTGGACAGGAATTTCAGGCTAATGGCTGATGGCCAATTTTCAGCCTACACCCACTCACAATCCACTCCATTTGGTGTCTTAATTAGTCTTCATCCAACTCCAATAGTTTACTAGGTCAATGATCTGATAGATCCCAATCTAACACACTAGCCACAGACACTCAAAATCCAGGCCTGCTTCAGACTGTGTATGCGTAAAATAACAGCCAGGAATTCTGTGTAATGATGGCAATGGAAAATTCAATTTATTGCATGCTGGGAGTCACTTTTATAAAGCAGAATGGCGTCATCTCTCAGAGCAAATCACAGAGCCCAATCAGTCTCGGGCCTCTGTATGCTGCTGCCACGCCTAGCATCATGTGCCTGGCCCATAAGTTGCTCCTTCTTGGGGCAGGGTCGGAAGACCTCCATGACTTCCATGTTGTGCCCTGGGGATGCTAGCTGAAAACTAGCCCCTAATTCAAGCTGGATCTTCCCACCCCCCCCATGTTCCTAAAATTGGTGCTAATCAGGGAAATGCAAATTAAAACCACTTTGAGATTTCATTTTAGCTCAGTCAGAAAGGCCAAGATATAAACAAACAACAACAATAATAACAACAACAACAACAAAACCACAAAGAGTGCATGAACTTGGGTGGGGTGGGAGCATGGAACGGGAAATGAGTAAATTGTATTGAAAAATGATGTATGATGTATGAAAAGTTTAATAACAATTAAAAAATATTTTTAAAAAAGAAAGAAAAAAAGGGAAGATAGGATTAACAGCTCATTAAGAATGATGGTTCTTTTTTCCTTTTTTATCTTCCATAGCATATTCTAACACTATGAACTCTAGCCAGTAGAGATGAAACTCTGTAGTCAGCACCAGCTTGATTTTGCCCTTTCAATTCTACAGCTCATGCGTCTTCAGGAATAGGGTCTTTCCATCCAGTTCTGGTAAGTTACAAAGAACAGTGACAAAGGCCAGTATTTTTTGAAGGACTTTGTGACCCCTGCTCAGCAGCTTCTAGAGAGGGAGTCCATTTCTAATACTGAGGGTTGTTTTATCGTTAGACTATGTTTACTTGAAAGGACAATGTTCACCTGCTATAGGATAACTTTTTAAATCTGTTTTATGATGTTTAATTACATACTTTAAGAAGCTTCTGGAGCTGGAGAGACTGCTCAGTGGTTAAGAGCATTGGCTGCTGTTGCAGAGGACCCAGGTTTGATTCCAGGCACCCACATGGTGGTTAACAACTGTCGGTAACTGCAGTTCCAGGCGAATCCAAAACCGTCTTCTAACCTCACCGGCATTGCATGACATAGGTGCACTTACAAACATGCAGACCATACACTCGTACAAATAAAATAAATAATAATAATTTTTTAAAGCAGCTTCTATAGTGGCAGGTTTCCATTGACTTTTTCTAAAGGTCTTTCTTTAGTGCTGCTTGTCCCTACCTATCTTCCCTCCTCTGTCCTGCCCTCCCATTTTCCACCACGCTTAACCTTTCCTAGTCCAGTGTTTCCCTTTCTCTCTTAATATCACTTGATTGCACCATTCTTCCTAGGAGGTCTTCTCCCCACACACCCAGGGCGATTTATTATTTCTTCATGTAGTTGGATTTTCAAGTTGAAATACACATATCAAAAATTTCAAAGCTAGCATCCAACTATGAAAGAGTACATGTGGTGTTTATATTTCTGAGTCTTGGTTGCCTCATGTAAGTGAATAATTTTCAGTTCCATCCATTTACTGGCATATTTCATTTTAAAGTGCTGAATAATATTTCATTGTGTATATTATCATCACATTTGTCATCCATTCATCAGTTGTTGGACTCTAGGCTATTCCAAATTTCTAGCTACGCATGGACAGCCATGAACATAGATGAAAAGATATTCTATAGTAGGGTACAGATTCTTTGGGTACATGTCAAAGAGTGGTTTGCCTAGATCTTATGGTAGATCCATTTTAAGCTTTTTTTTCTATTCTTGAGTCTGTTTTGTGATAGATTACATTCATTGATATATGTATGTTGAGCCATCCCTGAACCCCCATCATGCACCTTGGTGATGGGGAATAATCTTTTTGATATGATCTTACATTTGGTTTGCATGTATTTTACTGAGAATGTCTGCATGCATGACCATCACAGAATTGGTCTATAATTTGCTTTTATGTTTAGTCTTTGTCTGAATTTGGCATTCAAGTACTACTTCATTTGGGAGTTTTCCTTCATTAATTTAGGACTTGTTTTTATTTACCTCTTCCCATCTACTATTTTTAGGTGTCCTTTGTTCATTGTTTTCCAAGGCTAACAGGTGTATCATTGACTTGTTTATATGAAAGGTTTCTAATTTTCTAGCATTTAATGCTATAAACTTTCTTCTTAGAACAGTTTTCATTGTATCCCAAAGGATTTGTATATTGTATTTTCTTTTTCATTCAATTATAGGAAATTTATCATTTCCTTCTTGATTTCCTGTGACCTGATTTTCATTCAATAATGTGTTGTTTAGCTTACAATATTTTTGTACTTTTCACAGTTCTAAGGTTGTTAGCATCTAGCTTTATTCCTTTGTGGTGGAAAGGACACAGGATGATATATCACATTTCATGAATTTGTGGATACTTGCTTTGTGTCCTGGTATGTGGTATATTTTTGGTGTTTGGATTGTATGTTCTGTAGCTGTCTACAAAGTCTATTTGATTTACGTCTGGTTGATCTCTCTATTGATGGCAACAGTATTAAAGTCAATCATTGTCACTATATTGGAATTAATGTATTTTAGCACTAATAAAGCTTTTTTAATGAAATTGAATGCCCCCATGTGAAGTGCATATAAGTGTAGGATGTAACTTCTTATGGTTAGAACTATCCTGAAATGCAGAGACCTTTTCTGTCTTCCCTGATTAGTTTTAGTTTGAAGTTTATTATGTTGGATATTGGAAATGCTACACCTGCCTGTCTCTGTTTCCATTTTCTTGGAATATCTTTATCCATTCTTTGACCTGACAGTGGTCCTGATCATTGTTGGTGAGGTTCATTTCATGGAGGCAGAAAATCGATGGACCTTCTAATTTAATGTCTGTCTTTCTACTGGGGAGTTGATACCATTAATATTGATGGCTATTACTGACCAATGTTTATTAATTCCTGCTATGTTAGTGTTGTAGCTGTTTTCTTAGACCTTTCTCGGTTGACTATTCTAGAATTATTTGTTTGTTTCTATGCCCTCTTGAGAGCATTTAATCTTCTCTTCAGAGTGAAGTGTTCCATCGAGTATTCTCTGCAGAGTGTTTTGTACACATAAATTTTCTTAACTTTGTTTTTAATCAGGGAATTTTTTTTTCTCTTTATGTTAAAACTGATAGTTTTGCTGGGTATAGTAGTCTGGGAATCTGTGTACTCTAATGACTTGTTTGTCATTTGTCCATGTTCTTCTGGCTTTCATAGTCTCTACTAAAATGTTAGCTATTCCTCTGATGAGCCTGCCTTTATATGTGACATGATCTTTCTCTCTCATGGTTTTCAATGCATTTTCCTTGTTCTGTACATTTTTTTATTTTTTTTATTTTTAAGGGATTCTACAATATAATGACATGGATGTTTGCAGATAACATTGATGTTACTCAGTATGTCATACAATTAGGTAATTGGTGCAATTTGCAAGTATCTATGTCCAAATTTTGAACAACCCAAGGTTCCCATAGTCCAATTGGAGAAGCTTGTATTCACAGGCATGTTGATCAGTTAGGAGTCCAGAATATATTCCTGTAGTCTCACGATTCACCCCTATCTCTCTGCAGCCCTTACAATCTACCATGCCTCCTCTTCCACAGTTTCTTCCCTGGGCTTTGGGAAAGGGGCTCAAGTGTGTGAGAAGAAAACAGTCTAATTTCTTTGGAGTTGTCATTTTGGACTCCAGTCTGTTCAGGTTGTTTCCCTTCTTGGGTTGACAGATTTTCCAGTGATATGCTTTTTAGTCATACTAACAAAGCACAAGCTATTGGATGTACAGGCATTTAAGCAGTACCAATTATTATGTCAAGCTAAGCTGTGAGAAAAGACACAGATGCTTGGATGGTATGCTAATTCGCAAACTGTGGTTTCTCTATAAAGGGTG
>VZQC01010872.1:209142-262619 GCA_009823505.1 Rhizomys pruinosus
TGGGCTTAGGGCACAAACCTAGCCCCTGCCAGTCCCCAGGCCCTCTGCCACAGACCAGAAATCAATTGTCCAGTACCACAAATGTTACTCTGTCCTAAGCTTTTACCTGCCTAGAGCTGTGTCGGGCGGCTCCAAGTGTTCCTATCAGGTCCGGAACCGCAGTCCGAACACACGACCCTACTGCGGTACCTGAGTCAGGCACCAGAGCCAGACCCAAGCTCAGGACCCCTTCTCACTCTGTACATTTTTTGTTTGGACTATTATGTGATGTGAGGAGTTTCTTTCTTATCCTGGGTACTTGGTGCTCAGTATTTGCCTCTTGTACCATGATAGACAACTGATTCCTTAGATTTGGGGAATTTTTTTATGTGATTTTATTAAAAATATTTTCTGTACTTTTGACTGGTATTACTTCTTCTATGCTTATGCTCTGTAGTTTTTGTCTTTTGTACAGTGTCTACATTTCTTGCATATTCTTTTCTAGGCTTATTTTAGATTTGCTTGTGTTTTCATGATCTTTGTTCAGTTATTATTCATATCCTCTTTCACTTTCTTGAAGATATTTATAACTGCTATTTTGAAATCACTGTCTTATGGATCCACTTGGTTGTCAGTTTCAGGAAACATCATAATGAGGTTAATTTCTTTATTAACCTTATTATCTTGGTTATTCATGTAGTTGGTATTTTCCCTGAGGCCTAGGCATCTGGACTTTTGTGGAGGTGTGTTTTGGCATACGTAAGTGATCTCATCCTTGATGAATGTTTGTTTTTAGACTGCTTGCTGTTTCCCCATCTTGTCAGATTATGGCACAGATGAGGGTTCGTGCTCAGATTTGAGGCCACTTTATGTTGATGTACAATATGGATGAAAGAAATGGTCTATGTTCAGGTAGAGATAGCTGTAAATTTTGAGTTGCAAGTTCAGGACTGACTGCACAGTGTTTTGGATCAGCAGGTTGGGGTAGAGCTACTATAAGAGCAGGTTGGCTGTTAGGTTAGGGTGGGAGTTCACAGTTTTGGGGAAAACAGAGCTTAGATGTCAGGGTGCAGGGATGTCTCAGTAATCAGTCTCCAAATGAAGGTCCAGGGGATCCAGGCTAGGCTAAGAGCTGAGGTGGTGGGGATTGACTCATTCTAGGGATCTGCATGAGGTGCATGTAGATTCAGTATGAGATAGGATCTCTGTGACCCTGGGGAATCTGAGAGCTAGGATGCAGAGTGCTAAGGAGTCTCAGGCACAAGCTGAGGCAGGAGAGGACCCAGAGCCAGAGCCACATTTTAATTCTTAAAGGGTCTTCACCATTAACACAATTCTGTGGTGTGTGTGTGCGTGCATGTGTGTGTGTGTGTGTGTGTGTGTGTGGTGTGTGTAATTTTACATGTCCTTAAGTGTTTGTCTGCATTCAGTGATCTACAGAGGCCAGCAGAGTGTCAGATCCCCTAGAACTGGAGTTACAGGCAGTTGTTATCTGCCATGGGCTGCTAGGAATTAAACTCTGGTCCTCAGGAAGAACAGTAAGTGTTCATAACTGCTGAGCCATCTTTCTAGACCGACCCCCCATGAACAGAATTCTTATATTGGCCCATTGTAGCTTTTACATTAACATTAGTCAGTGGATACTGGAGTATTGAGAGGCCTTTCAGGCAGTTTTGCCAGAGCATTAGAGAAACATTTTATCTATAGTTTGTATTATAAAGATATATGTATATGTAAATATATACACAAATACACAAATATATGTCCAATTTTTTAATATAGGAATTTTACTTGATGCTAATGTGGAAGTGGAGTAAACAGTCTAAATGAGGAGCGTGTATGCAGTTCAAATACTCCAGATCATGTACCAAGAATTTGGAGATGGCTGTGATGTTGTTAAGAGCTAGGAGAAAATGAAACCGATAAATATAGCTCAGCCCTAGAACAGAACGGGTTCTTTCTTAGTGACTAACCACTTCCAAGGCTCCAACATCATTGCTATAGGTATTTGATAATCACATGATGAAGCCATTCAACCCAGAAAAACTGTTCTCTGGGCCCAAAAGTCAGAGAAGCAAAGACTGTTTATGGTGAGTGGTGAGGACTAGGAATTCTGTATGAGAGGACATTCTAGAAGACATACTTCTAGCTTAGCACAAATGCATCATAAATTTAATCCCCAATTCAATTTGGTTCAAACCACAAGGATCCTCATCCCTGATGACTTATTTTGGTTACTTTTTGGTGTCAGAAATTAACTTCCCATTTTAAAAATGAGGAACACTCTCCTATGTTTCAAGGTTCTGTACTCTTGTCTTGGTTCTGTAGCTCAGTAAGTATGTAACATTTGGTAATTAGCATTTCTTAAACAAAGGTTGTAATCCTCCATGTGTGATGTAGACAAGTAAACACAGACATTTCCTCATTCAGTGATTTGCTAATATAAATAAAAGAGAAAATGTACATTGGAATGTTCTATAACTTATATAAATTAATGTAAACGCAGCTAATAGAATTATCTGCATTTGTGAACAACTAAGCCAGACGATGTCATCAACTACAGAGAATATATTTGATACCAATTCTTCATGTGGCTTCAGCCCAGGTCCTTGTGATATTTTATCAGCATTTCAATGAGCTGTCTATTTTAAATGTAAGGCATTTCTTTTATATGTGGCCAGCAGCAGGAAATGACATCCATTAGAGTGTCACGTAGCTGGCTAATTTCTTTGAGTAGTCATTGAGCTAGGTCTTTGGTACCTTCCCAAGGATCTCCCTGATGTAGTACACTGTTTTTTTGTTTGTTTGTTTTGTTTGTTTTTTGCTTGCTATCTGTTATCTAAGCAGCTACTTTTAAAGATGCTGTGTGCTTTCATTATACAGATTAGCACATTTTCATACTCTACTGAAAAACACTACTTACAGGGCACTTGGAAAAGCATTGTACATAAAATTCCATGAGTAGTTTATTGTGAGATGAGAAGAAATGTAGATGGGAATTTTTTTTCTACTTATGAAGATTCAGTCTAGACCCAGGCATGGTGACTAACACCTGTAGTCTCAGTACTTGAAAGATGCAGGCAGGAGGATGGTGAGTTTGAGAATAGTTTAACTTATGTAAAAACTAAAAAATGCTTTTCTAGGCTGGCTAAGAATGTTGATCACCATTTTTAGTGTGTCCCATCCATTATATCTTCTTATAAGAACTTTCTGCTTGGTTCCATAATCTACTTTTAATTGTGTTGCTTAGTTTCTTAACATTTAGTTTTTTAGTATTTTATTGAAGTTTTGTGCATTTCATACATTTCTCAATACAATTTAGACTCATTTCCCTTTCCATGCCCCCCACCCCCACTTGAGCTCATGTATTCTGCCATACATGTCTTGCATTTTTTTCTCAGTCATTTTAAAGTTTTTCTATGCAGAGGTTTATTGTTTTTGGTAGAAGTTTACTGTTTCAATCAGCTCTTAGACTCAGTCTTTTTGTTGTTATTGCTCCCTCCAATTTGATTGCTCCAAAACATATATATATATATATATATATATATATATATATATATATATCTCACACATACACACACATGTATATATCACACATATATATATGTGTGTGTGTGTGTGCCATACATATACCAAAATTATGACATTTATTTAATTCCAAAACATGTTTAGGAATTCACATTTTCCCTTTTAATTTTATATTACTCTAAGATATGTAAACATACCCTCAACCTATATACCAAAATTACAAAGTCTCAAAATCTCAAGGCTGGGTGGTCATAGGCTCTAAAATAGAGTGTGCTGTTGTTATTCTACTAAATGGACATGTTTTCAAATTGCTTTCTAAATCTTTATTTTTATACTCATAGACATGGGCTTCTTTTAGCCTTGGACAAAGAGAGCAGTCAATGGAGAGAGGCAAAACTGGCCAAAGTACTTAGAATGAGAGACTGAGTGCTCATCCTTAAATGCAACATCTGTGTTACACCCCCACCAGGGATCAGAGAGCACCATGGAAGAGGAGATGAGAAGAATATAAAAGCCAGAAGACGAGTCCAGCATGGGTGGAGCTTAATATAAGACCTGACCGAGGACCAGCACTCTGCAGACTCTTATTCTCTATGCTTTGGCCATTTGTGATCTTTTGGATTCCTGGCCCTCTGTTGCAGGAGGGAGCTTTATTGATGAGAAATGAGAGATTCATAGTGTTGTCTTTACCCCTTGCCCTGTGTTCCATGAGCCTTAGGTGCAGAGGTTGCATTGTAGATGTGCCACTTAGGCTTGGACGATTCACAGACAACGTCTCTGTATCAGTTGTAGAACTCTGTAATAATCTGTCCGTTGCAAAAGAAGCTTCTTTGATGGATAAATACTGGGATAATTATCTGTAAATATAAGGATCCATATTTTGCACACCGTAAGAAATTATATTTGTCTAGGTGTACAAAAGCTTTGGGATTCTAAGATCTATGACCTCTCCAACCATGTGTATTCAGCCATGCTTACAATAACACAAGTGAGTTTTCCCCCATTGAGTGGGTTTTAAGTATAATTAGATAGCTGGTGCTTAATATCAAAAGATAAATGTGTCACTACTATACCAATTTCATTTGCTGTGCAGGTCACTGATGTGGTTATTAAGCCTTATAGCTGGTGTTGGATGATTAATTGATGTTCTCCCTTAGCAGGTTGTGTAGTGCTCTCCAAAGCTTTGAGAGCTAGCCTTTGAGGTCAGTTCCAGCTCCATTGCTCTAAATCCTGTATGTGAAGTATGTCCTGTCTTCAGAAATAGGGTCTTACCTTTGAGTTTGAGAGGCAATCAAGGCCTGTGGCACTAGCCTGTGTAAATTTAGGAGTCTCTTGGACTACTCTGGCCAAAAGCTCAAAGGAAGGTTTCTCCTATTTGGCCCTGTTTCTTGTTATATAGCATTCATCTATGCACATGGACTCATGTAAAAATACAGTATGTGTAATTTGCCACTGTGTTTTGGACTAATAACATTCCATGTGCTTTTTTTACACTAGTTAGGCATTATTTATCTCCCCTCTCTCTCCCTGTCCAAACTTGATGGCCTCCTCAGCTCAGGGACCATTGCAGCATAGGAGGAAGAAAGATTTTAAGAGCCAGAGAGGAGATGCATAGCCATATGGGAATAAAGTACTACAGGCTCCTGGAACCTTGTTCATATGAACCTACAGCAATGGTCGCAGTATACACAAGACCCATGCAAACTCAAGCAGACAAAATCCAGCACAGAAATATGGGAATGGACCCCAATCTTAGTCAAATAATTATCAGCGTCTAATTACTGATGGTGGGGAAGAACTGATCTTCTTAAAGGGAGGGACTCTCAATAGGCTGCTAGACCCCAGTGGATGAACTTGCACTGAGGGACATCTGAGGATTCTAGCTTGACACAATGGGCCTTGACACAGATGATGGAATGTATGAATTCCAGTGTGGGGGGGGATCTGTCAGAGGGTGCCAATGGAGGAAGGGAATGTAGAAACGATTAGGATGTTCTATGTGAATGTAGCATGGACATTCTTCCAAACTGACTGGCCCTGGAAAGAAGCAGTCAGTGATATAGTCACCTCCACACACTAGCTAGCTCACCTTCACTGTGAGGGGACAGGGCTAAGAGCTTGTAAGCCGAGAGTGCTAGTAGGTGGCTCTCTCTCTCTCTCTCTCTCTCTCTCTCCTCTCTCTCCATGGAGCTCTATCTTGCAGGGAGGTGGCATCTAAGGGGTCATAGCCTGAGGTAAACATGAGAGGTAAGACTACCAAAAATCATGTAAACGACCCCCTCACCCACTCACTTGCCAGCAAGCCCATTAAAATCGTTAGTCTCCCCTAAACTATAATTTGGAGAGGGTTTTCCTTGGTTTGTTCCCTGGGACCATGGGAGGAGCAGGAGGTGGTTGCGGCCTCAGCTGTGTGCATGGGAAGAAAATTTCCACAACAAAATGGCACAGTTTTGCTGAATAAGCAAAACCAAGCATGAGTTTGGGAAAAGCAATGAAGTTTCCTCTGATATGGGAAAAGAGCCTGGTAACCCAAGGAAAGCTGAATGAGGGTGCAGAAGAAATTTTGGCAAGGTGGGTTGTAATGAAATGCCTAATTTAGCCACATGAATATGGAGATGTTTTGAAAACAGCAGAAGGTCTAAATCAAACTTTGTAAGCCATGGGAGCAGTGAACCAAGAGCAAAATTTCCAATAAGCCCAAGCCATGCTGAGGCAGCCTGGCCCTTACTTTGTGTTATTAAAGATGCAGCTCTCTTCACAATAGCAAGGAGCTGGAACCAACCCAAGTGGATAGAGAAAATGTGGTACATCTATACAATGGAGTTCTATGCAGCAGAAAAGAAAGACAACATCATGAACTTTGCAGGTAAATGGCTGGAGCCAGAAGATATCATGCTGAGTGAAGTAACACAGTCCCAGAAAAACAAACGATGAATGGTATCCCTCATCTGTGGATGCTAACACCAATTACATAATTGTATGGCAAACTGAGCAATGTCAATGTGATCTGAAAACAACTGTGCTCTTATACTGTGAATCCCTTAAAAAATAGTTTAAAAAAGAACTATCTCAGATAGAAGAGTCAGCCCAGATGGAGACTGGAAATTTAAAGGAGAAGTTAGAGCAAGAAATGAATAAGAGGCTGGACTCCTCCGTATTGGCCTCTGACCTTCCTAGTAAATTCCATAAAAGAGAAAAAGAGGCGGAAGTGTTGGACTGCTGCTTTTTCAGTTAGGGAGCCAGAGGTAAAGAGAGCTCAGATTAGATCAATAACACAACAAATCTGGAACCAAGGGAGAAAGCAGATAGTGATGAGGAGGAGAGTGACCTAGAAAAAGTGCACGATGCCCCTCAGGTTCAACTTTTAATAACAAAGAAAGGAAAAATTCATGTTTCAACATGATGATGGAGGTCTTAACAATGACCAGGTATAGGAACCTAGGAAACTCTTGGAATTGGGGAAGACTTTCAAACAAGCAGTAAAGAAACCCCTAGTAATCTAGCTTGTGTGGCTATGGAACATGAGAGAAGATGGAATTATCTTAGTGTTGCAGAAGCAGAAAAGCTGAGCAATATAATCACACATCCCTCCTTGAGACATAGGCTACATAATCTGAGGCAGCACAGGAGAAATCAATCTCTGGTGGACTGGCTTGTAGGAGTCATTAGAGATACTTCGCCATCCCAGATGGAGGTTCCCATGAAAACTAGGGGTTGAAGAATGATATTAGAAGGGCAAGCATGGCTGAGAGAACTAGGTATGAGGAAAGCAATATATAACGCCCAGTTCACTGGACCTGATAGGACTGTGTTTATCAGAGGTTTAAGAAATTACTTGATTGAACAAGGACCTCGAGATTGGTATGGCACTTTAATGGCTGTGCTGAATCTCTTAATGGGACAGAATCTTTAAAAAGTAGGAGAGACTTTGTCAGATCTAAGTGACTTAGACCAACATGTAAAGCATATCTGTAAAAGAGTAGTACAACCTAAAGGAGAAACTAAAAAGACAAAGCAGAAAAGGAAATCTACTTGAGTTACTACAAGGCAAATGTGGCAAGATTTGTGTCATGCCCAAGTTCCTAAATGATAAAAAGCCAAGTTCTGTGTTAATGAACCTCTGGAAGGCTTTAAAGCTTAAGGAACAATTCACAAAAGGCATATGGAGGATAAGAATTATCCCAGGGGTGGATAATGACCCTCCCAGATTAAACAGGGTGGATTTCTCTGCTGAGAAAAATTATGCTAGGAGTGGAGGCAGTTGTCTTCCCCAGCAGTCAGATGGTCTCAATGAAAATACCACAGGTGTGACTACATTCAGGACTCATCCCCAGGGCCTGCCTGACCCAGGGAACTAAAAAGTACAAGGGGGGGGGGATACCTGTTCCTCCTTGGCCCTGTGCAGGGATAGGCAGCTTGATTGAGACCAAATGAACCCATCAAAGCTAAAGAAATGCAGGGGTGCTGCATGTAAAAACCCCAGGACACCAAATGGATTTAATAAAATGATTGCAGATATTGAAGAACTAACTAAAGTAATGCCTCTTATCCATGCTATTTGACCCAACACAGATCTTTTGAGTAACAATTGATACAAATAGATAAAATCTTCCCATGGTGATATTAGACCTTGTTTATGTTTGATTTAATATATACTGTTAACATCTGAGTGTTTTACAGATGTGAGACCCATTGGCAAAATATCAAGTACACCTGAAGAAACAAAGATAAAAAGTAAATTTAGTGAGGGGTACTAAAGCCAAGAATAACTATGAAATGGATGGGAGCTTTATGGTTGTGTAAGACATAAGCGATGTTCACCCAGATGCCTGAGAAAAATCTACAATGGTCTGGACCTATTGCTGCCAAAATATAAACAGGTATCTTATAAAAATAAAAAAAATAGATGCTCCCCAAAAGTTGTACAGTTGTTAAATAAAGACTTAAGTACCAGGGATAGGTTGCTCCCCATGAGCTATTGGCCAGGGAGGTTCTGGAACCCAACTCCACTCTGAAAAAGGCTATTTCCTATAATGTTGGTTGCATACAGGAAGAAGATGATAAGGCCCTATTGCTGAAGATGTAGCATGATGTGAGGGTTGAAAAGAGATATCTAGTTGGGACCCAGCTAAGAACTCCCTGCTACCAGACAGCTGGCCTTCATAGTGCTGGAGAGTGCTATGAAGATTGCTAGGGGGAAATGGTCACAAAAGTTCTTCTGCAGACATTGCATGGTGCACTATCACATGCTGAGCAGTACATTCATGCTGGTGCAATAGTGGCTTATCTAATATATGTACAAACAGCAAAGTTCCAATTGGATTTAAGGCCTGCTCCTAGGGGAGGAACATACATCACCTTAAGCCAAGTTGACACCTAGTGGCAGGAGACACTGTAGGCCCCAATGGGGAAGCCACTGCAATTGTTTTGTCAGAAGGCTGTGATGCCCCTGCTATGGTACCATCCAAGTATGTGTGTTTATGCTCATGAGTTGGGTTGCTATAAGGGTCAGTATTTGTTTAGATGTTCATGCTTCTTTCTATTTGTCTCACCACAATGGAAAAACAGATCAGGCTGCCTCTCTCTCATCCATCCAAGGCCCAGAGACTCTTGTAAAAGAGGTGGCTGGAAATGTTGTAAGGGCCAGAAGATAGGGGGTGGTGTATGGCATGGACATTCTTCTGAATAGACTGGCCTTGGAAGGAGACAGAGGTCCAGCAACCCCTCCCTACCAGCCAGTTCACCTTTGCTTTATAAGGTGAGGGTCTAAGGGCATATAAGCCCAGAGTGGGTGTGTCTCTTTCACTGGCACCATCTTGTGCAGAGGCCACACGGGTCACAGACCAGGGCAAATATAACATGGGACCCAAACCACCAAAAATCCTGTAAGGGACTCCCTCACCCATTTGCTCTGTCAGCAAGCCCATTAAACTCACTAATTTCCCCTAAATTATAATTTTGAGAGTCCTTTCCTTTGTTTATCCTCAAGAGTGGGAGGTCTCCCTGGAAGGAAACTTCTGCAAAGGTGAAATTCACAAAAATAAAATCAACAAAAAAGAAATCTATAACACGAGGTTGGAAAAAGTGCTGTGAAATATTGACTCCTGGACATGACATAGCTGATGCAATCATGAAGTCGCAAAAGCTGTGGCTACCTTCACAAGATCTACACTAGGTCAAGCCAGCTAAGTGCAGGCCCCATGCGTACTGAGGAGCTACTGGTATTGGAGAGTTTCTGGTGAAAGCAGAGTCATTCTGCATCCCATGCTCCAGTCCATGGCCCCACACCCATGCACATACTGACTGATCTACTGGACTTAGTGGAATATCAGCAGAAAAAGAAGAGCATGAAGTTGGAAAGAGGGCATGACCAGTGTTTATGGGGGGGTAGGAAGGCAAATGGGGGTAGTTAGGATCATATTTAATTATATACATGTAAAATTCTCAAAAAGAATGTTTTCAAAATTAAAAATTAAAATTCATAGTGAAATCCTAAAGACTTACAATACCAAAAATAATAAGAGAGAAACTGCTTTTGGAGACAAAAGAATGGGAAGTTTAATTTAAGTGCAATTAGAAACATCATTAATAAACACACAATGAAACTCAGCCTCAAAGAATAGTCAAGATTTCACTAATTATAAGTGGGAAATGAGTGAGCTTGGAGTATGAAAGAGAAGTGAACAACAGTATGTCCGTAAGTCCATGGTAAGTATGGATTCCAGGATTGGGACATGATTTGTGTATCTCCCAGACAGGCAAAAAATGTAATGCCTTCCTGATCAGTCAGACCATTAACACTGAACAAAGGAGCCCTGTGAGCAGGACCTGTGACAAGAGTAGCACTGGGAGGGTACTCTTCCAATATAGACTAAGAGGCCAACTTGAAGAATACGCATGGCTCACTGTATACTAATACCTGTAGGGGAGAAAAGTGGAGACATTTGGTCCAAATATGGAAAGGATACAAACTCCAGAAGAGAAGACACTGTGTTGTTGTGCAAAGATCCAGTTTGAGTTAAGGGCTAGCATAAGGTGGATGTCATGAGGCTCCTGGATCCTTGCCCTATGAGAGAGCAGCTCATGACCTGGCACATGATGCTGGGCTGAGTGGTAGCAGTGGGTGAGGTATACAAGGGACATGACACAGGGTTCTGGGATTGGCCCTGAGAGATGATGTCATTTTGCTTATAGAAGTGACTCCTGGTACACAATAAAGTAGATTCTTCATTGGCATCAAAGCATGGTCCCTGGATCCATTACTTTGTGTGTGTACAGGCCTGAGCAGGCCTGAATTTTGAGTGTTAGGTGCTAGTGGGCTAGACAGGAGTCCATCAGACCACTAGCCTGGTATGCTAGCGTGGGGCTGGATGGAGGCTAATCAGCTCACCAGCTTTGGAGTGAATTGTTGGCAGTGTAGGCTGAAGATTGGCCATCACTATCAGCCTGAAATTCCTGTCTGGAGAGTTACCAACACCCAGGCAAGTGGGATAGCATGGCCAGATTGGGGGCATTCTGCTACCCCAGGCTAAGGACATGAGATTGGAAGTACCACTCGGGTCAGGCTACGAAAGTAGCCAGCTGACCCTCGCACTGAGGGGCCAGCCCCCCACGTGACTGAGGGGGGCCACTGCTCCCTTTCCCTTAGCAGGACTGAGCTATGCCTGCTTGTAGCTGGAGACATTTACTACATGTTGCATCAGATCTCTTGTAAAATCTCTTTTCTGCTTTGAAGGAAAACATTTTTCCATGACAAAAGAAATCGAAATGTCAGGTTCATTCAATGTAGCAGCATCTTTTGAAATATTACTGCTGTAAAAATAGTAATGGCAGGCCAGGCGTGGTGGTGCACGCCTTTAATAATCTTAGCACTTGGGAGGTAGTGGTAGGCAGATCTCTATGAGTTTAAGGCCAGCCTGGTCTACAGAGTGAGTTCCAGGACAGCCAGAGCTACAGGGAGACCCTGTCTCAAAAAGACCAAAAAAAAAATAGTAATGGCAATGTTTAAAAATTAAGAATCTGTACATTTGCCATGAGACCTTTTCCAGCATTTCTGCTTTGCAGGATCTGTTTGGGATTTGAAGGTAATGAGTGAGCACATCAGGCTTTCCCCATGTGACTCAGGCCACCACTTATCCCTTCAGTCAATGGCAATCATTATGCATATTGAGAATTGAATAATAGATATGTCTTCCCAGAACACAATTGAGCCATCATCCTAAAATATGTTTACTGAGGTGTTCTGCCACACAAGCTTTCTTACACTTCATGAACTCAACAG
The DNA here is from genome assembly GCA_009823505.1 of Rhizomys pruinosus. Taxonomy (NCBI): domain Eukaryota; kingdom Metazoa; phylum Chordata; class Mammalia; order Rodentia; family Spalacidae; genus Rhizomys; species Rhizomys pruinosus. Next base: position 220,931 of record VZQC01010872.1, read on the forward strand.
AAAGACTGGCCAGAGTACAGTTTCCATCACATCCCATTATTTGTTTCTTTCTTTTTCCATCTTTGTCCATTCCACTTCCTGAACATCCCATGCCGAAGTAATTACAGACTTTCATATTTACACATGACACTTGCTGTTCTCTTTGTTGAGTGCATGGAAACTTTCCACTTAAGATTTCAGAAACTATTATTCTTACTCAGAAAGTTGGAGAAAGTATCACTTATCTTATAATATCATCTTTGACTTAAAGTATCTTGAGAAATTTTCTGCAGTGTCACACTTATCTGTAAATCTATACCATGGCTATCCTTTCAGTGTTACGCTGGATAAATTTAAATGGCAGTGATCAGTTCTGGTCTATAGTTTGTGAGTAATAGACAGAGCCTGTGCTTTATTCCTGTATTTTATTGCCTTGAATTTATTTATCTTTTTAACTTGCTTCTAATCATATTGTTCTGAACTATGAATTATTTTGTAGATTATTTTGAATCATTTTTCTGGAAAGTAAAGTGTACATAAATGGGTGAATAAACAAAGAATTAACATCTCCTAGTGGATCTGTAATCCTTGAGGCAATGGGTTGGTATGATTTGGTAACCTTTGATGTCCCATAAGGTAGCACGTGGATGGCATAAAGCAAATTCTCAGTCAAATTTGGTAAAAAGGTAAATAGCAACTTTGTCTCCAAATTATTTTGTAGACTTTCAAGAAGATAAATTAATGTTTTTGTCTTAACATATGTTGATTGAAAGTAAATGCAAATGTTCTGATTATGTGGATATGATCAGTTTTTAAATGTCTCTTTAGTGGTACCTATTAACTTTAGGTATTTCATAAAAGAAGTATATTGTAAATCTCTAGGTTCAGTCAGAATAATGAAAAAATAAGATCCATTTCATGTTAATATAAACTACTAACTTCTTGCCTTAACCACTTCCTTGCATGCAACTGTTGATATTATGGCTCCACTGCCTTAGCACTAAAATAGAATAAGTAAAATAAAATTAATTTACTTAAGGCCTGGGGAAATAGATCAGTCAGTAAAGTGCTTGCTATACATGTGTGAGGATCTAAATTCAAATCCCCAACATATATCCAAAAAGCCCAGTGTTATTGAGTGCTAAGAAGGCAGAGACGGGCAGATTCTTAATCTTACTAGCCTGGTCAAATTGGTGAGCCCTAGTTCAGTGAGAAACTGTCTCAGAAAATAAGATGAAAGATCACTAACATATCTCAACAGGTAAAGGCACTGTGGCCAAGCCTGACATCCTAAATCAGATCCCTGCCACACAAAGTGAAAGAAGAGACTTCCACACATGTTCATCACACACCACACACACACACACCACACACACCACACACACACACACACACACACACACACAATCACATGACACGAATCAATGAACCAATTTAATTACATGAAAAAAATTAAGAAATAAACTTGAGGGACTAGAGAGATGGCTCAGTAGTTAAGAGCACTGGATGCTCTTGCACAGGGTCTAGGTGTGGTTTCCAGCACTCGTGTGGCAGCTAAGAACTATCTGAAACTGCAGTTCCAGAGAATCTGACAGTCTTCTGGCCTCCATGGACACTGCAAGTATACAGTGCTCTTAAAATGCATGCAGGCAAAATACTCATACACATAACAAAAATGAATAAATTAGTTCAAAAAATATATTTGGTGTCAGCATCAACCTCTGCCCGCACTGTACTCACCCACACATGATTATTTACAACCACATGCACACACACACACACACACACACACACACACTCATGCCAAAAATTATTTAAAAGATATGTATGTTAGAAATGAGTAGACTATTATAGCTAGTAAAAGGGTTTTTTTTTTTTTTTTTTTTTTTTTTTTTTTTTTTGTCTTTTGAGACAGGGTCTCCCTGTAGCCCCAACTGTCCTGGAACTCACTCTGTAGACCAGGCTGGCCTTGAACTCACAAAGATCCACCTGCCTCTGCCTCCCAAGTGCTAGGATTAAAGGCGTGTGCCACACAAAAAAAAAAAAAAAAAGGGTTTTTTTTTTTTTAAAACAGGCTCTTACTCTGTAGCTCAGGCTGTACCTGTGATCCTCCCAATAGCCTGCGAAATGCTAACATTACAGGTTTGTGTTGCTGTATCTAAGAATTATTTTTAATTAAATTCTGGAATAAATTGGTTTTATTCTTTGTTGATTACAAATGGCTATTGTATATATACATACACCTATAGACATATAAATGCATGCATAATCCTGTATGCATGCATTTGGGAAGTTTAAGAAACATGGTGAACTAGATAGTCATCATGAACTTTATTAGCATTTTGAGTATTTTTTAAGAATGAAACTCTTCTTAAGTCTTCCATAGGTCATGAAGTCATTAAACAAATAATTAGTGAGTACCTGCCCTGTGCCTGCCTTAGGCTCTGAGAATGGAACAGCAAGAAATTTCTTCTTTATTTAACTACTGTTCCACCAGCACATACGATCCACAAGTCAGTGCATAATAGTGAGGTGCTGAACTTCAAATCAATCCCAAGGAGTGAAGTAGCTGCTCCAGACCAGCCGCCTGGCAGGAAGCAGAAGAACAACTGGCTTCACTAGCAAAGCAAGGAATATGAAGGGTTTACACTGACTTCAGCCTCTGCAGACTAGCTCAGCTCACTCCAGCAACAAAGATGGTCGAGATTTTCTATATACATAATCTCTTCTCAGGTTATCAGAATCTCATTTTTTTACTGTAGAGGATGTCCCTACTTTTGACTAGTTTTTGTTATTAGTCTAAAAGTCCAATAAGGTATCCTTTTAAAAAGTAATATTATGGGCTAGAGAGATGGCCAGATGGTTAAAAGCGCTGATTGCTTTTTGCAGAGGACCGGGTTCGATCCCTAGCACCCACATGGTGGCTGAGAACCATCTTTAACTCCAATTCCAGGGGAATCCGACACCCTCTTCTGACCTCCCGTGGCTTTTCACTCACGGGTTGCACCAACCTACATGCAGACAACCTTCATACACATAAAAATAATAAGTAAATAAGGGGCTGGAGAGATGGCCTAGCAGTTAAGAGCGCTACCGCTCTTACAGAGGACCCGGGTTCGATCCCCAGCACCCACAGCGGCCGAGAACCGTGCTGAAACTCCAATTCCAGGAGAACTCCAGTTCCAGGGGAATCCGACACCCTCTTCTGACCTCCGCGGCATTGCACGACACGGGTGCACAAACTTGCATGCAAAGTACATTCATACACATACAGAAATAAATTAAAAAAAATAAAATACCAATAAACATAGTTACTATTACATTACTAAGGAGCTTTTAAAACATGTTCACTTACTGTTAGCTGCCATCCTGTTGGATCAGGTGTCAACCGAAAGTAAATGTTTAGATGGAAATTACACAGTATTAAAATTTTAAATGCAATACAATGGAGGAGTAAGGTTGGCTCTAACACTAATTCCCGAAAGCTGTAAATGGACTTGTGGTCCTTAAAGACGTGATACTCTCCTTGCTGCTAAATTCCAGCAGCCCTTCTGGTGATTACTGATTCTCTGGAAGACAGCACTGAATAGGAATTCACTTTTATGATGGTGATTACATGATTAAAACAATAGAGAAATTTCAGGTTGCTTCCTCAATACAAAAATGTGAAGAATTAAATCTTACCAAAAATCTGCCACAGTGTGAGAACAAACTAGAAACAAAACCATTTGAGAGATGGATGGCATGCCATTTCAGGCTTGAAATATCTTTTCTAATCATTTAAATTCATATTTTCACCAAGCACTCAGGATGGTGACATATGAATGTCCATTAACCCCAATAATTTTGTCCTCCAGGTAACATTGGAAGGTATAAGAACAATTTTAAAATTAAATAGATTTCTTTCTGCATTATAAGATATGCTACTTGACCTTTTATGCTTCTAACAGAAATGCTTAGTTATTCTAAAAAAGGCTAGATGCACCATTCTGCTGTCAGGAAGTGTTTCTTTTGTAGTGTCTCATATGCCCTTTCTTTAATCATTAGCATATATTTAATTTCTTTATTCAATGTGGAAGATAATTTCCACAAAGAGATAGATACTTCTAGATCATTTGTGAAATTGAAATAGCATATCCAGACAAATACACTGAAAAGAAAAACATTTAAATTTTTAGATGTCTTTTTATTGATCTTCCCTAAACTGCAGATACAGCTATACATAATGGGAAAATAGAGAAGGAAAGATTTTTTGAGACAAAGGCAAAACCTAACTGAAGACTCGGGAAGTGTAGATTACAATCAGAAGAGAGACACAGTGGGTAGAGCTTGGTTTTCAGGGAAGAGAAAGAGATCAAGCTAGTCATAGTGGACAAGGTGGGGCTGAGAGCTGTATGTTCGGGCAGCGTGAACTTTCTCTAAATGCCTTACCACTTCATAAGGTTATACAAAACAAATGGATAACAAAGGAGATCTCTTTCAAGGTCATATCATAGAGGGATATATCTTAACATAAGGACATTATGTTAAGAAAAATAGACAGATATAGTAGAATTTCACTTACCTGAAAAATATTGAGCTTTTAAAATCAGAGAATATAATGTATATGATGTGGTAGATAATGGGAAGTGAAAAGGTTATGGTAACAGGGTACGAAATTTAAGTTATGTAAGTTACTATAGTTTCTGCAGAGCTACTGTACAGTACAGTGCTTATAACAGATGACACTGTATTGCCCACTTAAAATTTCCTAAGGAGAAGCTGGGCGTGGTGGTGCACGCCTTTAATCCTAGCACTTGGGAGGCAGAGGCAGGCGGATCTCTGTGAGTTCAAGGCCAGTCTGGTCTACATAGTGAGTTCCAGGACAGCCAGAGATACAGGAAGACCCTGTCTCAAAAAGACCAAAAAACAAAATTTACTAAGGAGGTAGAATGTGTGTCAAATGCTCTTACGTACATATGAACACACACACACTTACAAACACACATGCACACATACTCACGAACATAAAAATAATGGAATTGAAGGGAAACTCTTGAAGACTATGAATACATCCATGGATATGATCTCCATAATGGCTTTAAGGATCTCATTCCCTACACATTGAGTTTTCTTTTAATTGACTTATTATTTTTATTTCATGTGTATGAGTATTTTCCTTGCATGTATGTAAGAGCATCTATGTCATGCAATGCCCACAGAGGACAGAAGAGGAGGCTGGATCAACTGTAACTGGAGTTATAGACCACCATGTGGGTGCAGGGACCTGAATCTGGATCCTCTGCAAGAGTAGCCAGTGCTCTTAACCACTGAGCCAGCTCTCCAGCAGCCCCAACTCATCGAGTTTAATGGACAGCTTCTTGCTTATCTTACCTCCATAAAGTGCTTCGCATGATACTGCATTACCACATTACCTCTAAATATCATTTTAAAGTTTTCTTTCCTTCTAATGTAAGTGGTTTTTCCTTACCACCTCTGATGCTACATACCCAGCAACTTTTGAAAAGAGGACATTAAACTTATTGGGCTTAAATGTTTTCAAGGATTAGGAGAGATGGGAAGATCCATTTCTAACTAGTCCACTGGAAAAAAAAAATCCCAAAGGTCTAAACTATGGCAGGGCAAGAGATAGTGAAAAAAGATCAACCCAAAAGTCCTGGGTACATAAAACAGTACTGAAACAAGAAACAACTTCAACTCATGGATTTCAGTTGAGACTGGCCAGGTGAGCAGCTACTTCCCAAACTCTTCAGGCAATTGTTCAGTTCTGAGCAAGGAGACAGGGGCTAAGAAAACTAAGTTTCATGTAAATGCTTCCATTAGGAAGATTTCATGCCAGCTTAAAGTACCAGATAGCCACAATAAAGAGTGCCTCATGATCACATATGACTATTTTTTATTATTACTTCAGAATTAAAACTACAAAATCACCAATTGAAATGCTCTGTGTAAAAAATGAACTGATGAACAACTTGAGTGATGTGAGATAAATATAAAGATGACTCAGAGAACTTTCAGAAATATTCCAGTATTCAGACTGACTGGTAGATAAAATTTCTCCTAATGGCATATTAGATCAAGTCTGTTCTGAATGTGTATTCTGAAGACTATGATTTTCCATGTATGGACAGATCGCATATAGTGGACTCATGTCCATATGAAACCAGAGGTAAACTCTGCCATTATTGATGTATAAATATAAAGTTAAGGGTTTTGACAATGAAACTGAACCATATGTATTACATATGCATTTGTAGGTTATGAGTCTCATGTTAGAAGCACTGCACTAAAAATTAAGATAAACTGAATGGGCCATAGTAACATACTTGACAGATACAAAATCCAAGGCATTTCATTTGCTTGATTCTGAAGCACCACTTGATAAAGATCAAGGAATACTGGTGACAATGTTTTTTTTTAATTCCATAATGTTTCAAAGAAGCTCAACTGTTAGCAAATTAACCCTTTTTTATAGTGATGACTTATTCCTAAAGAAAAGGGGAAGTGTACAACCTATGATGGTTGCCATAACTTACCCTTATTGCCTAAACTCCAGCAGGTAGGACATTGTAATACAACCTAAACTACCAACACTTCAGTGTGAAAATCAACCAGCTGCGTTTGCCAAAAGAAAGTATTTGCAGACTGAAATTAAGAAGCTTGTGGAGGAGTTCACCAAAAGGTGCTTAGAATATTGTTTTATGTGATTTAGAAAGAGCATCCTGCACATCAGCCAGCTACCCTTTATGTGGGACTCTTAAACATAAAATACAGCCTGCACTATTCAATATTACACAATTATCCTAGCCGAATAACCTCTTTCCAGAAGCACAGTAAGGAGAAACTCAGCATGAATTTATATATTACTCATTATTCAATGGTGTGAACTCCACAATCAGCCAACTCCTGAATATAGTAACAGCAAGAAACAGAATGCTCTGCTAGTTTTAGGCATCAGAAATGCCCACCCCCCATCCAAATCACTGGGTGAGACACTGAAATAAGAGGGTTTTCTCCAAGGCTGTACCCCCAATCTTTCCGGCTATTACATCACATTTCAATGCTCTTATATAATTAAGGTTGAACTACCAATTGAGGAGATCCTAAGACTACTGAATATTTAATCCCAGTAAAACTACCTTTGAACTATCATGTGACTTGGAAGCTATAATTCTCATGTCCTTGTTTAGTATTCCCAAGTATAAAAATAAAGGTGTGCATAGCTGATTTTTTTTTTTTTTTTTTTTTTTTGGTTTTTTTGAGACAGGGTCTCCCTGCAGCCCCAGCTGTCCTGCCTTATCAAACTCTAATATTTTACTACATATATGAATTTGATTGAGCAGATAATTTAGAAGTTTGATTTTGAAGACCAAAAGCTGATATCAAATGTATACAAGAGTTAAGCATATACTAAATGATAAACAAATAATAATATTTATTATCCCATTTAGGCTTCTGTTTTATTTCCCTTAAACATTCTGAAATTTTTGTCGCTTATTCTATCCACCTCTTAGATAAGATGTCATTAATGGCTAAAATTAACATTACTGAGTCACTCTTCTAATTGGAAATAGAAACATTTATATAGGTGCTTCATTGAGCCTTCAGGGCTATGTATGTATGCATGTCTGTGTATGTGTGGTAAATTACATGTTTCTGAGGATCTGTGCACATGAGAGTGCAGGTGTGCATGTATGCATGTATGTACATGGGCCTGTAAAGCCCAGAGGTCAACATAGGTTAACTTCCTTGATCTTTGTCCACTTTGTTTTTTTAAAACAGAGTTTCTCGCTGAACCTAACTCATCAGTTCAGGCTTACTTGATGGCCAAGTGCTGGGGCTGTAGATATGCACCATAAAGCCTGCCCACATGAGTGCTGTACATCTAAATCCAGGTCCTCATGTTTGGGCAGCAAACACTGCACTGAGCGTGCCATCGCTCTAGCCCCTTTTGATATGTTTTATGTTCAAATTTCAAGGATGAAAATAAGTTTCAACCCTTGCAATGCTATATGTAGGGAGTTAAGGAAGTGTATCTCTTCAGAAGTACTTAAAGGCTGGAGAGATGGCCTAGCGGTTAAGAGCACCGACTGCTCTTACAGAAGACCTGGGTTCCAGGAGAACTCCAGTTCCAGGGGAATCCGATACCCTCTTCTGACCTCCGCAGCATTGCACGACACGGGTGCACAAACTTGCATGCAGACAGTACATTCATACACATACATAAATAAATAAAATTAATAGAAGTACTTAAAGCAATTTCACAAAGCCCATGTCCTTATTGTGGAAATGGATCAGCATTAGGTAAACTACACAGGCAGATGATAACATGATGTAATCAAATGGAGTGATGTCAATGTTTTATTTGAAATGGAATTTTTATAATTTTTCTTATTGATTTTTTTTTGTGTGTGTGTGTAATATGTGTGAGTACAGAAGTTAGAAATGCATGTGCCGCAGTAAGTGTGTGGAGATCAGTGGATAACTTTTAGGAGTTGGATTTCTCTGCTACCTCAGTAGGTAGAGACTTTCTTAAATTGTTTGACCATTATGCATACTCCAGGCTGCTAGCCCATAAACATCCAAGTGATGTTCATGTTTCTGTCTACCGTCTTGCCCCAGGATTGCCGGGACTCCAGGTGCGTGTCAACTCATCTAGGATTCCTTGTGTGAGGTCCAGGGACCAAACTCAGGTTATCAGGGTACAATGCAGATGCTTTAAGCCACTAATCTATCTTGCAGAACTTGAACGCAAACTTTTTCATAAGCATTGTTTTATAGGAAAAATGCAGTTCTCCCCAAAACAATATTCCTCTGCTTTGAAAAACTTTTTAAAAAACTCAGAAAAAGATACAAGGCAGGTGTGACAGAATGCATGAACTTGGGTGGGGTGGGAGGCATGGAAAGGGAAATGAGTCTAAATTGGACTGAGAAATGATGCATGAAATGCACAAAACTTCAATAAAAATATTTTTTAAAAACATAAATGTAATGTTCATTAATATATATTTCTATATGTAGGAAATTAAACAGATGATCAAGCAAAAGAATTAGTACACTATTTTCTAAATATCCCAAAATTTAGAGCTATATTATTCTATACCTTAAAAAATATTTTAAAAATCCAAATCTTACCAATGTGCATGGGTAGAATTGCTTATCATTTTTATTGAGTATATTTGACACTTTTAGAAAGTCTGGTCATGCAATAGGTAAAACATATAAGAAGAGATGTTCCTTTCATGGACTGAGAAGAAAAGGTATTATATATATATACATATATATGTACACATATATAACACATATATTTTTCCCATGTCCACATACACTGTGAGATGAGACTGTGAAATAACCCATGCAGTAAGAACATGGAAACCTAAAAGAGTGAAGAATAACCATTAAGGAGCTTTCTTTTGAAACAGATGGGACTAAAACTAAAGCATAGGAGATGACCAAGACTTAAAAAGAAAGAAAAGTAGAAAGAAACTCTAGGGCATTTAAGGAGATTTCTATGCTTAGGTCATTTATCAAGGATAAGCAGAGTTTGGAATGAGAAAAGCTCTTAGGAAAAATTCTTTCTCCAAGATAAACTATGATAAGTAATGCCATTAAAGATGGAATAAATGGGAAGAAAAATAGAGACCTGCAGATCAGTTCATGGGCTTTGATGTAAACCTCAGTTCAAAGTGAAACTCGTGCAAATGAGAGTAGAGAACATTGACAAAACAGAGCAATTTAAGATCAATACTGCTGTTTACCTGTCTGACAGCTACAGAGAGTAGAGACAGCCATGGCAATTTTTATAAGGGCCAGGGTGCAACTTGAGAAATGGAACAAAGAAGCATTAAAAAACCTTTAGGTGAAGGGCCTGGGGCTGTTGAGATTGAGTTTTAACGTGGTAGAGATGGAGTAGAACCTTGTGAGTATGATGAGCGTGGGCTTGTGAACTATAAGCTTGGAGCCATAAAGGTAGACACACTCTATGTGAAAGTAAGTATGAATTTTAAAAGAGACTGAGAAAAAGATGAAAAACCTGTTTGGCAGAATGCATGAGCTCTGGTTGGGGGGAGGGGGAGGGACCAGGAAAGGGCCTAGACTTGACTGGAAATTTGGTATGAAATGCACAACGCTTCAATAAAAATTGGCTTAAAAAAAAAAAAAAAAAGAAAGGGGCTGGAGAGATGGCCTAGTGGTTAAGAGTGCCAACTGCTCTTGCAGAGGACCCGGGTTCGATCCCCAGCACCCACAGGGTGGCTGAGAACCGTCTTTACCTCCAGTTCCAGGGGAACCCAATGCCCTCTTCTGACCTCCACAGCATTGCATGACACAGGTGCACAAACGTACATGCAGACAGTACATTCATACACATAAAAAATAAATAAAAAAATTTTTTTAAAAAAAGAAAGTAAGCATGGTGGGAATCCATAACCATTTACAGGTGAACTTGAAGAACATCGTGACAGCTGTGGATTTTCTCCCTAGAAAATACGAAGGTGCATGTCAATATTAATATGTATATAATTCAGCATACAACTTCAAGAAGTACTCAGACTCCACTGACTTCATCTAAACCCTTGGACAGCAAGCTTATTTTGGAAAACCAAGAGCGTGAGAAAATGATAATTGAAAAAGATATTTACCTTTATCAGCACCTTTCATACGGCAAGTATTCTTTTAATATTTTTAATTTAAAATATTTTAGTAGCATTGCTGTTTTTAAAAAATAACATGATTACACTGAAAGACTTTGTATACGTGGGAGAAACTGGAAAGATAGTGAATGGCAAACTTGCATAGGAGCAGTGACAAATTTCACAGTACTGTTGAAAGTTGATAGTAAAGAGTGTTCAAAAATGTATCATATAGAATTCATATAGAAATCGTATAGAATTCCAAAATTATCTTTAAGATATAATATTTTTAGTTTGAGAATTATATCACTTTAGTTATTATAGTGCTCTCTATTTCTTTCTTTTTTTTTTTTTTTTTAGCTTTCTAGAATGTGATTTTTTTTATCTGTAGAAGTTCAGTTAGGGAATAGGTGAAGGCACACTGAGGCTGTAGAAGAGTAATAGAAAAATAAGGGAAAACTTCTTGGTGCCTGGAGAGGTTCAGCATCAAGGCCTGGGTACCCAGAACCACGTGAGGAGTGATGACTGCAGCTGGGTCTCAGGGGACATGATAGGTCCACTTCAAAGAATCAGTCCTCTCAAGAACAAAATCTGCAACTAAAAGAGGCATCCCTTAACCCAAGCATAGAAGTCAATGCCTGTGTCATGCACAACCTGGGACCTCAGTGGAGAGGCTGTGGGGAATATAGACACTGAGAGAAGACTGAAGCTGTTACCCAGCATCAGGAAGTCCTCACATTTGTTAAAACAGTAAAGAGGGTTATATTCAAGACTACCAATATGGGGGAACACTTGTACTACCGCAAGATTTAGAACTCAACTGAAAACTCAGTAGAGATATCTAGAGATCATGTCCCCCCTTGTAAAGCATGGTCCTGCTATGTGGTCCAGGCTGGCTTCAGACTCCCAATATTCCTGCCTCCCTCTCCAGAATTCTAGGATCAAGGTTGTAGGCTCGATATCTGACTACTAAAGACGTAAGGCCAATGAACTCTTAAAGGCAATCTACTAAGAACTTGATTAGATATCAAAGCTAGGATTGTTTGTTTGTATGTTTGTTTGTTATTTCTGGCTAAAGTGTTCCCATAACACAGAAGGACTAAGATAACAAGGTAAAAAGATATGTCAAGAGGATGATGACACCTGGTAAGCTGGCCTAATCACACTCCTGCCTCCAACAGAGCTCACCAAGGCAGCATCAGAATTGAAGAATTAGATCCAGTCAAAACCAGAACATTCCAGGAAGCTGAGTTATAGTTTGGTTAAGAAGAGAATGTTTGCTACTCTCTTCATTTTGCATTCAACTCTTCTTTTCAAAAACATTTACTGAATTAGGGGTTGGAGAGTGGCTCTGCATTTAAGAGCACTGACTGCTCTCACAGAGAACCTGGGCTTAGTTCCAAGCATCCACATGGTGGCTAACGATCACCCATATCTCCAGTTCCAGGGGATCTGATGCTCTCTTCTTATCTCCATGGTACTACATGGCATGGGTGTACTTACATGCACGCAGGCAGTATATTCATGCACATAAAACTTCAAAAGTAGACCACTTGAATATGTTTAATGAAATCTAATTATGTGACCAATGCAATGTTAAGACACCATAATTTTATAGGTCTGTCACTGCCTGTTCTCCCTTTCAGCTCAGAGCAATTCACTCTGAAGACTCTATAGGCTCTACTTTGTGTAATCAAAGGTTTCCCTCCCTAGGCTGTTACCTCCTGTTCCCCTCTGTGTATTCTATCCCTGTGGTGGCTGGTAATCCCTCATACATGAGAATAGATTGTGAAGAGTGTATGCAGGCGAGACTGTTCCAACACATCTTGGGGATACATGTCAGATGGTGCAAGTCTGATTTCTTCCACACAACAGGCTGTTTATATAGGTATCATGTACTCCCAGTACCCAGTCCCAACTCCCCACACCATGTGTTGCTCCAGCATGTGGGGTGAGCCCAGGAAGGACACATAGGTGAGTAAATCAGCTTTTGGCACTGAGCACATGCAAGCCTACACATGCCCACATATCCCTTTGTAAGCTCCATCAGTATATAAATTATGTCAGCCTGGTTTATTCATGTCCAGGCACAAGCACTGAAACTAGATAAATTTTTTAAGTTGGTGAATACTTGACACATTTTGTAAAGTATAGATAATAAAGGTTGGAAACAGACAAGTGATGCTGGATGTTAGACAAGAAGAACTGCTAAGGATATATTTTTCACAAGCACAAGGAAAACATCAAAATGAAAGAAATCTGAAAGTCACTATCATACATAGGAAACAGAAAAACGTCTGCGTTTCTAAACCTGAAGTTTCCCTTGCTCCAGAGAGTGAAGAGAATGGGCTTCAGATACATTCAGTGAAACTCAGAATATGAATTCAATCCCAAATCAGGTGTTGCATAGAATTGTCCTCCACCTGGCAAGTGATGGACAAACTCCTTCTTACAAAGCTTGGTGGCACCTGCTTGCCTGGACTTATAAATTTCTTGACCTTCTGCAGGGAAGGGAAAAACCAGGAGAGTGGCCTATCCATCCCAACCAGGAGGGTAGGCTATCCATCCCAACCAGGAGGGTGGGCTGTCCATCCCAACCAGGAGGGCAAGCTATCCATCCCAACCAGGAGGGCGGGCTGTCCATCCCAACCAGGAGGGCGGGCTGTCCATCCCAACCAGGAGGGCGGGCTGTCCATCCCAACAAGGAGGGCGGCCTGTCCATCCCAACCAGGAGGGTGGGCTATCCATCCCAACAAGGAGGGTGGGCCATCCATCCCAACCAGGAGGGTGGGCTATCCATCCCAACCAGGAGGGTGGAATGTCCATCCTAACCAGGAGGGTGGGCTATCCATCCCAACCAGAAGGGTAGGCTGTCCATCCCAACCAGGAGGGTGGGCTGTCTATCCCAACCAAGAGGGCAGGCGATCCATCCCAACCAGGAGGGTGAGCTATCCATTCCAGCCAGGAGGGTGGGCTGTCCATCCCAACCAGGAGGGTAGGCTATCCATCCCAACCAGGAGGGTGGGCTATCTATCCCAACCAGGAGGGTGGGCTATCCATCCCAACCAGCCAGTCAGCCCTGGCTGTATGAGGGAGGGAGGCTGGGGGTAGAGAAGCTAAGTGGAGAATGCCAGGAGGGGGTGTGTGCTCTCTTGCCACTGTGTGAGGCTGCCAGGAAGTCAGGATCCAAGGCTGGTTATGGATTTTCCCATGTGGCCTTAGAAGTTGAGGGGGCACCCGTTCTTTGGTACATAGCCCTTCACTGCTCTGTTAGTAAGCCCAAATAAAATTGATAGGATTTTCCAAACTGCAGTTTGGGGAATTCATACCTCATTTTGTTGTCGGACAGTGGGAGGAAGAGGCCATGCTTTGTTCCTGGAAGAATTCCTCTCAGGAGGAATTTTAATAGCATCAGTTGACCCAACCAGAGAGCAACTGTAATCCACTTAGTTTAATGGCATAGTCTACTTACCACATTTTATTCATTAATGCATCATGGGCCAAGAGTTGGGGATGATCAATGAAATGTGTGGTTATATAGTGTAAACACATGAGCAATAACTCGTGTCATTCAGATTTTGTGTTGTCATTGGTGTGGACAAAATTATTTCCAAGTAGCAGAGTTCTTTAAAAAGATGGTGGTACAGGGAGAATGGTGGGCAATGAGGTCTAACTAGCAGCATATCCTATTAGTTTTTGTACATCTGAGTTCTAACAAACCCTTAAAACCCTTGTTTTCTAATGGAAAATTATATTATAAATGAACTTTGAATCAGGAAATTAAACATTAGCCCGTTTAGTGAACATCACACTCACTCACTCACACACACACACACACACACACACACACACTCTCTCTCTCAAACACTTGCAATCGAGTCCAGGCTTCTGTCACCTGGTAGTTCAGTGATCACAGAAGGCTGTTTAAACCTTCTCAACTCTGATTTCTATGTGAGACAAGTGAGAATAATAAAAAGTGCTGTTTATGAGCATCACACAAATCAACACCTGCAAAGGGCCCAGAGCACTGCCTGGTACATAATGAACACTTCACAAATGCTTGACTTAGTAATAAAGAAGATGATTAACAAAATGGGTTGTGTAACAAGTGTGGAGAACAATCTCAAGTGTCACATAAGTTGTGTGAGTTGATTTCAGCTATGAGGGTAATTACAGAGCAGAAGCCTACCACTCAAGAGTGTGCTGCATACATCAGTGAGCCGACTCATTCAAGTTTGTACTGAGTGCCAACCAAAGCTGGGGTATCATTTGACTCTTCTAATGAATAGTTCAAGAAAAATGGAAAACTGATGAATTAAAACAAAAGGATTTTAAGAAGAGACTTCGTCATGGATCTGTGAAGTCTTCTTCATGTAACTTTATTGTTCATTTTGAATGTCATGGCTGACTTTCTTTCATCTAATTAAATTAGCTGAAGTGACAACTCAGTGCACAAGAGTATCATATGAATAATTCACATGCCTTTGTTTCCTAATACCACTGAGAATTTAGAATAATTCCAATGTTAAACACCACTGATTTCACATAGATTTCATATTCAATTTATGTCCAGGTTCATAAACAACGCAGGTTTTACTGTATGTCCCAGTGATTCACCTCTTTAACACTTCATAATGATCACCATTTGTATTACTATAATCATATCTGGTAGAACTGAATATAAAATAATCTGGAATCTGAAAAAGGAAGTGAACAATGCGTCAGATATGGATAGTTTCAACACCTCCTGCCTCTGATGTCCTCCAAGCACTCATTCCACGTTGAGAATTGTTCCTCTCACCCCAAGCTCTGAGAGTTACAAGTTTCAATGTGGAACACCTGCACCTTTGAAAGAAGTAATTACAGACAAAAGCGGAGCGATGTTGAGCTCCATTATAATTATCATTACCCTTGGGGTGCTGCATGTAGTGTTGAGAAATTAACATTCACTGCCACATGTCAATTTACATCAGAACAATCATGTGTATTACATCTTTAAATAGTCTTATCAATAGCTTTTCCCCTGTTTGACAGACCAGGAAACTAGGGCACAAGGCAGTGAGTCATCAATAGAGCCAGACCATAACTTCTAGGTCCTGTTACATCCCTTCACTTCCTCCGCTGCTAGGTTGTGTCTTCCCAACTCAAATAATACTGGCCTTTTGCCCTCCTGCACTTGTTCTATAATTATTTTCCAGGTTTATAGTAAGCATCTGGAGCAAAGTGTCCAGAAACACCTGTAGCCGGGCGTGGTGGCCACGCCTTTAATCCTAGCACTGGGAGGCAGAGGCAGGCGGATCTTTGTGAGTTCAAGGCCAGCCTGGTCTACAATGTGAGTTCCAGGACAGCTGGGGCTACAGGGAGACCCTGTCTCGAAAAGACCAAAAAAAAAAAAAAAAAGAAACCTACTTGCCTGTCATCACAATCATGAGACCCGCTGTTCTGGGTAGCTTTAGCTGTCACTTGTCACACCTGAGTAGAAGGAGCCTCAACTGAGGCATCTTCTCTATTGGATTAGCCTAAGGCCATGTCCGTGGAGTATTTTCTTGGTTGTTGAGTGATGGAGGTGGGCCAGTCCACTGTGGGTGGTGCCATCCCTGGGCAGGTGGTTTTGTGTTGTCTAAGAAAGCAGGCTGAGGGGCTGGAGAGATGGCCTAGCGGTTAAGAGCGCCGACCGCTCTTGCAGAGGACCCGGGTTCAATCCCCAGCACCCACATGGTGGCTGAGAAGAGTCTGAAACTCCAATTGCAGGAGAACTCCAGTTCCAGGGGAATCTGACACCCTCTTCTGACCTCCGCGGCATTGCACGACACGGGTGCACAGACTTGCATGCAGACAGTACATTCATACACATACAGAAATAAATAAAATTAATTAAAAAAAAAAAAAAAGAAAGCAGGCTGAGCACAGGCCAGAGGAGCAAGCCAGCAAGCATCACTCCCCCATGATCTGTGCTCCAGATTTCTGCACTGAGATCCTGCGTTGGTTTCCCTTGATGATGGACTGTTCTATAAGCCAAATAAACCCCTTCGTCCCCAAGTTTGTGTTTTTATCACATCAATAGAAAACTAACTAGACCTGTCTTTCACTGGCCTATTTATTCCTTAATGCCCTTTGTTCTGGAAAAAAAATAAAACATGTTTTATTTCTTCACTTGAAAACCAGAAGCATGAGATGACATGTGGTGTTTACCTCGGTGATAAAAGATTTGTAGCAAAGTAAATGATGCATGGGCATTAATATTCAGCACATCTGACCATGGAAATAAGTAGCAAGGGCATTTGACACTTAAACAGCTCTAAAGGCCCATGTTTCCATCAAGGGAAACATCCAATAAAAATTCTTAAATCCCTCCAGGTAAGTGATTCTAAGTTTCCTGCATGTTATAATCATTTTTGGAACTATTGAAAAATTCCAACCTAGAGGTCCCTCCCCCAGAGACTCCTATATAATTGGCCTGGCAAGCTGCCTGAGCCCTGGGACTTTTAGACCCTCCCTGAGAGAGTCTACTGGGCATCCAGATTTCAGAGGCACTAACTTAAGACATAACCTAGAGTGGTAATTCTCAGCACAGGCCACGAGTTAGAATTTCTGGGGACTTCTTAAAATACTGATGTCAAGACCTCGCTAAATTGAAATCTCTGTAAACAAGAGCCAGCACTGGCCATTGTTAGGGCTCCACTGGTGACTGTAAAATGTGCTCCATTTTAGAAATTACACTGCTAAGATAATCATGTCTCAATGTGTGGCCTAAGGATGAGCAAAACAAGCAAACGCACACTTCCAGTTCCACCCTAAAGCTTCCCAAAATGGAATATTTTCAGAGTGCATGTCAGAGTTACTGAGTCCAAACCTGCACTTTAACTTGCTTTCTAAATATGAAAAACCCACTTCTGGACTGCTGTTCCACAGATCTGAGAGCAGTGTTGACTTTACTCAATTTTCAATTTCTACCTTGGATTTCTTTTTCTCAAATCCCATGTGAATATATCCAACTGATTACAGCCATTGGGGGAAATTAACAACCATGTATATCTTATTGACACACATTCTCAAAATGATTACCTGAACCTAATTGTCGCTAAGTAGCAGTCTACAATGATAACTTTCCAGACTGGAATTCAATATCCTGCATTTTCTAAGCTGAATTAACCTCTTCCTTGCTAATCTTTCTCCATCAATTTTCACACTACCTATTACCTTAATATAGACAAATTTGTTCTTCTAAGTCTAATCAACACTCTCTTGACTTTCGGGCAACTGTTTCTACCTGACATGTTTTCCTTGCACATTCAAGTATAACACTTAAAATTCAGTTAATGAGGTATGATAGAGAGGTTGCCTACCATAATTAAGATTCTTGACTCAGTCCTCAGTACCATAAAAAATTAGTTAAGTGCCAGGTGTGGTGGCACATACCTTTAATCCTAGCACTTAAGAGGCAGAGGCAGGTAGATCTCTGTGAGTTCAAGGCCTGCCTGGTCTACACAGTGAGCTCTAGGCCAGCTGGAACTAAAGGGAGACCCCATCTCAGGAAGACAAAAAAATAGTTAAATATATATTTATAAACCCGTTTTTGTTTCTACTGCTTGCCCAGGTGGTAGTCATAGTTCCTGGCACAGATTATTTATAGCATTCTATCTGTCCCTCTCTGTGGCCCACTTACATTCTTGTTAGATGTTTTCTTTTTTTTTTTTTTTTTTGGTCTTTTCGAGACAGGGTCTCCCTGTAGTCCCAGTGTCCTGGAACTCTAACTCTGTGACCAGGCTGGCCTTGAACTCACAAAGATCCGCCTGCCTCTGCCTCCCAAGTGCTAGGATTAAAGCGTTGCACCACCACGCCCAGCTAGATGTTTTCTACACTTATTTAAATTCCCATAGGATTATAAATTATGCTACAAAAGATTCATGTATAGTTCACCTTTATAAAATCCAGACTACCATCTCAAAGATATGTATATAGTAGGTAATTTTTTTCTTCTTACATTAAAAAACAAACAAACAAAGGGAACAAATAAATGATCTAACACTGCAGTTAAAAACACTTGAGAGGGGCTGGAGAGATGGCCTAGAGGTTAAGAGCACCGACTGCTCTTGCGGAGGACCCAGGTTCGATCCCCAGCACCCACATGGTGGCTGAGAACCGTCTTTAACTCCAGTTCCAGGGGAATCCAACACCCACTTCTGACCTCCACAGCATTGCATGACACAGGGACACAAACCTACATGCAGACAGTACATTCATACACATAAAAAATAAAATAAAATAAAAAGATTTAAAAAAATCACTTGAGAGACAACAACAAATGAACCCTAAACCCAAAAGACAGGAATAAATAACAAAAATCAGAGCAGAAATCTATGAAATAAAGAAACAACACAAACAATCAATGAATCCCAAAGTCAGTTCCTTGAAAGGATAAACAAGATAGACAGACCTCTAGCCCAAGTAACCAAAAGAAAGAAAAAAGAGCAACTCCAAATCCATAGAATTCATGATGAAAAGGGAAACATCATGACAGACAAGGAAAAGATACAATCATATTTAAAAAACTATACTTAAAAAACCTATACTCTACTATGCAACCATATTTTTAAAACTACACTTAAAAATCTATACTCTACTAAATTTGAAAACCTAAGAGAAATAGATGAATATCTGAAATACTGGGAATCAACAAAGCCTAAGCAAGAAGAGACTGACAGCTTAAACAGACCCGTAATATTTGAGGAATTTGAAAATGTAATAAAAAATCTCCCAAATAAAAAAAAGCCCAGGCCCAGATGGTTTCACAGCAGAATTCTATAAAGCATTTAAAG
The DNA here is from genome assembly GCA_009823505.1 of Rhizomys pruinosus. NCBI lineage: Eukaryota > Metazoa > Chordata > Mammalia > Rodentia > Spalacidae > Rhizomys > Rhizomys pruinosus. The sequence continues at coordinate 240,360 of VZQC01010872.1, forward strand.
AGGTCTTACAACCATTAATACTCAAACTGTTCAGAAGGGTACAGAGGGAAATCACCAAAAGACCTTCTATGAAGCCAGCATCACTCTAATACCAAAACCAAGCAAAGATACAATCGAAAAGGAGAACTTTAGACCCATCTCATTAATGAACACAGATGCAAAAATTCTCAAAAAAAAAAATACTAGCAAATTGCATACAGACCCACATCAAGAAGATCATCCATCATGATCAAGTTGGATTCATACCAGAGATGTAGGGATGGTTCATATATGTAAATCAATAAATATAAAACACACAAACGGACTGAAAGACAAAAATCACATGATCATCTCAATTGATGTAGAAAAATCCTTTGATAAGATCCAGTATCACTTCATGTTTAAAATTCTAGAGGGAACTGGACTGAAGGGAACATTCCTCAACATAATTAAAGCCATATACAAGAAACCCACTGCCAACATCATCCTAAATGGAGAAAAATTAGAAGCATTCCCCCTCAAAGATGGGAACCTGGCAAGGCTGTCCCCTATCAATCACCACTCCTCTTCAATATTGTGCTTGAAATGCTTGCTAGGGCTGCAAGGCAAGAAAGGGAAATTAAAAGAGTACTAATTGAAAAAGAGAAAGTCACAGTATCCCTTATTGTAGATGATATGATAGTTTACCTAAGGGATGCTAAAATCTCCACCAGAAAAGTCCTAGAAATGATAAAGGGTTTCAGGAAAGTTGTGGAATACAAAATTAACCTAGAAAAATCAGTAGCCTTTCTGTACAAGAACAAGAAGTAACTGGAGAAGGAATGTAAGACCTTCCCACTCACAATAGCCTCAAAAAAATACCTTTGAACAAGCCTAACCAAAGACACCAAAGATCTCTACAACAAAAATTTAAACCCCTGAAGAAGGAGAATGAAAATGACATAAAAAATGGAAAGACCTCTCATGCTCATGGATTAGAAAAAATTAATATAGTAAAACTGTCCATTCTACCCGAATTAATATATGAATTCAATGCAATCCCAATTAAAATCCCCATGACTTTCTTCACAGACCTGGAAAAAAATCCTTAAATTCATATGGAAAAAAATAAGACCCTGAAGAGCTAAAGCAACCCTGGGTGAAAAGTGCAATACAGGGGGGATCACTTTACCAGACTTAAAACTATATTACAGGGCTAGAGTCGTAAAGACAGCCTGGTACTGGCACATAAACAGACCCATTGACCAATGGAACAAAATTGAAGATCCAGACTTGAGCTCATACAATTTCAACCACCTCATATTCGACAAAGGGTCTAAAAACCCTCAATGGAGGAAAGATAGCATCTTCAGCAATTGGTGCTGGCAAAACTGGATCACCATTTATAGAAGAACAAAATTAAACCCCTACTTCTCACCCTGTACAAAAATCAACTCCAAGTGGATCAAAGACTTCAGCGTGACACCTGAAACTTTGAAGGTGATAGATGAAAAACTTGGTAGCAATCTACAAGACATAGGAGTAGGAAAAGACTTTCTAAATCAAACAGCAGCTGTGCAGGAAATAAGGTCAACAGCTGACAAGTGGGACCTCATCAAACTCAAAAGCTTCTGCACAGCAAAAGAAACAATCAATGAAGCAAAGAGAAAACCCACAGAGTGGGAGGAAACCTTCACCAGTGATACATCTGACAGAGCATTAACATCCAGAATATATAAACTACTCAAAAAGCAAAGAAGAAAACAAATGACTACTCAAAAGATGGAGTAAAGCGCTGAACAGAGACTTCACCAGTTAGGAAGTAAAGACGGCTGAGAAACATCTTAAAAAGTGCTCAACATCATTAAAAGATAAGGAAATGCAAATTAAAACCACTCTATGATATCATCTCACTCCAATAAGACTGGCTAACATTCAGAAAACAAAAGACATCAAATGCTGCAGAGGTTGTGGGAAACTGGGAACACTCTTCCACTGCTGGTAGGAATGTAAACTACCTTGGAAAACAGTGTGGAGAACCCTTAAAAGTCTCAAAATGAGCCTACCACCTGACCCAGTCATACCACCCCTGGGTATATACCCACAAGACTCATCCTATTGCAGAGATACATGCACATCTATGTTTATTGCAGCCATCTTCACAATAGCAAAGAGCTGGAACCAACCCAACTGACTAGTGGATAACAAAAATGTACATCTACACAATGGAGTTCTATGCACCAGTAAAGAAAGATCACATTATGAACTTTGCAGGTAAATGGATGGAACTAGAAGCCATTATGCTAAGTGAAGTAACACAGTTCCAGAAAAACAAATGACAAATGTTTTCCCTCATTTGTGGATGCTAGCACCAAATACCTAGATGAAAGGCAAGCTGAGCAATGTTATTGTTATCTTTCTTTTTGTCTGAAAGCAACTGTGCTGTTTTAATGTGAATACCTTAAAATTAACTTACCACTTACTTTCAGACATTGTAGTTCCAGTATATAGGTTGAAGGTATGTATTCATATTTTAGAGTAATATGAAATTAAAGGGAAAAAATCTGAATTCCTAAACATATTTTGGAATTAACATACAGTTTATATTTGGAGGTCATAATTTTTGTGTATATGTGTCATTTATATAGGCATATTTTGGAGCAATACAAATGGGAGGGAACAACAACAACATAAGGACTGGGTCAAAGAACTAACTGTGTTGAGTTAGAAATACCACTCTACCAAAGAATCTCTCAAGAGGCCAAAAACTGTGGAGGAAAAGCTTTAATAAAATAACATCACATCAAGGAAAAAGTACAGAACATAACACAGAGACAGTGACAGAGACAGATCGATGTGTCGGGCCAAGCACACTCCCATGGGACTGGAGGGCAGTGGCCCCAAGGTCCCATCCTCTCCCACTTTTATTCCCAGTTAGGGGATTTCCACTGCGGTTATGGCAACCCTTTTTCTGATTGGTGGGGTCTTGGTGGTTGCAGACCAGGCGGTCTTTCATTGGATCAGTCCACCTGTTCTGTACCCCTTTGTTTGAAACAGTGGTTGTGTTTAGCAGCGTGAAGCCCCTTGGAGAGTAATGGGCTCCTTAGGGGGTGAGAAGCACTCCTACAGGGCTGGGAAAGTTCATCCTGACCTCAGGGAGCTCTGGGAAGTAATAACTCAAGGTGGGAGGGATTAACTATGGGAACCAGACCTGCTTCAACTAGAGAGTTGCTCCTGCATGGTTAACCCTTTCCTTTTGATTAACTTCTTTCTGACCTGGTCCTAGCACCTGATACAGTTAAATTATGTCTGAAGCAATAAACCTCTGCAGAGAAAAACTTTTAAAAGACTAAGAAAAAGATGCAAGACATGTATGACAGAATGCATGAACTGGGGTGGGCTGGGAAGACATGGAAAGGGGAATGTGTCTAAATTGGACTGAAAAATGATGTATGAAATACACAAAAAAGCAATAAAATTATTTTATTTTAAAATTAAATAAAATGAAAGTATTACAGAGGAATAAAAAATATTTATTTTTTACTTTAAAAAGTACAGAATTTAGTGACTTTTTCCCTAAAATACAAGTTGATGGCATTGAGATCCCCTTCTCTACCCTCGTGTCCTGACAGATACTGCCACACCCATTCCCCTGTTTGGGGACCATTTCCATTCCTGCCATCCAGAGCCCAGGCCTTCTCTGCTACCTAGTATGAACCAGCCCATTCTGTTCCCACCAGCTGTATTTTGGGCCTTGGCCCTGTCCTACTGAGGCCTCCAGAGAGTTGCCCACATCCTGTGCAATCCCCTGGCATGGGGACTGTCACCAGTCCCTTCCACTGCTGTGGAGCTGGACTTCTCTGCTACTTAGTCAGAAACATCCCATCCTGGTACCATCAGCTTTTCTTAGAATTTTTATTCCTATCTTATTCAACATATTCTCCTTAGAATCATCTTTTCATAGGCTGTCTTCCCTGGATAGACTAGATCAGCATAATACAAACTGTGGTCTTTACATACTGCGAATTATGATTTTCCCATATTATGTAGAGCAGCTTGGAAATAGTATATGGCCAGCTACATTCTTTTTTTTTTTTTTTTTTTGGTCTTTTGAGACAGGGGTCTCCCTTTTGTCCCAGCTGGCCTGGAGCTCACTCTGTAGACCAAGCTGGCCTTGAACTCACAGAGATCCACCTTCCTCTGCCTCCAAGTGCTAGGATTAAAGGCTTGCACCACCACACCCGGCCAAGGACATTCTTTACAAAGCTCATCATGGCCATCATTCTCTCTGCATGACACACTTTGAGATATTTTTAATAATAGTAAATCATCTACTGACAAATTAAAACACTGAACACCTTCTTGGCTCACATAAGTATCACCACCTGGCCAAAGAGACTGATGTCACCACAGTGACATTCCCAGGCTGGATGAGAAAACATCTTAGGACTCTACACTACCAAAAGTGCTGTGCATGAGAGCTGAGGGACCTCCTGTGCTCTAGGCTCATTGAGGAAGGAACTCCTGGCAGAGCCCCCATTATTTCTGAGAAATAAGAGAATGTCTATTCGCTTATAGTATTCTGGGAAATATTTGTATTCTGGCAGTGTGGATATAGTGTACTCTATTGCCTTTCTTTAAAAAACAGAATGTGAAATAAACGTTTCAGTGCAAATATGAAAGTACATTTGCTTCTCCCAAGTCCTAGAATATTATATAATTTTAAGAAAAACTAAAAACAAGCTATAGAACAAATTATAACAGATGGCACTCATAAGTATCTAAAATTCATTTGAAACTGTGTCAAAGTAGATTGGCTATTTATGAAAATATTTCTAACCAGGTGTTTTATAAGTACTTTCGTAAATATGCTAAAATGTTCGACACCATTTTATCAATATGGAGAAATCTAAAAGAATAATACATTGCGACCCAGACACCACTTTCCTAGTATTTCCTGCAGTGTTCTCGGAGAAGGATAATGAAAAGTCACTCTTCCACTCTGTACCCAGTGGATTTACAGTGAGATGGAGGGGATGAGGAGTAAGGAAAAGAGTTCAGGAGTAGTTACTTCATGCCTCCTGACATGCATTAACTCCACATACAGACATCCTTGAATTTTTATCCCCCCCCCAAAAAAAAAGAATACAGGGTGGAGAGATGACTCAGTGGTTAAAGGAGCTTGCCACTATTCCAGAAGACCAACGTTCCACTCCCAGTACCTATGTCTGGCAGCTCCAAGTGACCCCATGTCCTCTTCTGATCTCTGTGGCACACACACACACACACACACACACACACACCAACATGCACACAACACACAAATATATAATAAAAAAAAAAAAAAAAAAAAAAAAAATAATAAATATTTTTAAAAAATATATAAATTTGCTTGGCATGGTGGTGCACGCCTTTAATCCTAGCCCTCCAGAGACAGAAGCAGGCGGATCTTTGTAAGTTCAAGGCCAGCCTAGTCTACAGAGTGAGTTCCAGGCCAGCTGGGGCTTACAGGGAGACCCTGTCTCAAAAGCAATAATATAAATATATATATATATATATATATATATATATATGATATTATTTATGCAGAGTATTCCTAATTGATGGTTATAGAAACCCAGGAACTAAATATTAGCTTCTTGGTATAGAAATTTTTCATATAGGTTTATTTCATTACTTTTTTTTGTCATTTGAGACAGGGTCTCCCTGTAGCCCCAGCTGTCCTGGAACTCACTCTGTAGACCAGGCTGGCCTTGAACCCACAATGATCTGCCTGCCTCTGACTCCCAAGTGCTAGGATTAAAGGCTTTCACCACCACACCCAACTGTTTTGTTACATTTTTATTAAAAAATAAAATATTCCTATTGTTATATTAAGGATTACATTAACAATGGAAAATCTTATCAACAATACAACTTTTGACAGCCATAAGCTTTTATTTCAAATCACTTAAACATTTATAGATATCTCTACTGATTGAGTTGTCAGAAAATGTGACATTTTAACATTAGTAGAAGACTGGTTTCCAAACTTAGCTTTTCATTGAAATTACCTGAGTATTTTAAAAAATATTTGTGCCTGGGTGTCACCTTCAAAGATACATATGTAATTACTCTTGTATGTGGCCCAGGGACTATCATCTTAAAAACATTCCTAGCCAGGCGTGGTGGCGCACGCCTTTAATCCTAGCCCTCTGGAGACAGAGGCAGGTGAATCTCTGTGAGTTCAAGGCCAGCCTGGTCTACAGAGTGAGCTCCAGGACAGCTGGGACTTAAAGGAAGACTCTATCTTGAAAATACACACAAAAAAACTGCCTACATACTTCTAACATATAGATAAGGTTGTAAAACAGCAATTCTTACCAGAGGTTTTAGCAATGAATTTAAAGAATCCTTTTATACCTGGGGATACTTATAGCATGGACCATATCCCTCTGTGACCATTTCATTTCAGATCTTGTTACTGCATGCCCTCCAAGTTCATTAAATGCCAATCTGAGCAGAGATGACCTGCCGACATGGCATCAACAAAGAATAGTTAATAATTTCCAGTCAAACCTCTTCTAGGAAGGGAGGGGAACAATAATGCTTAGTGGTAGCAGGACCTACAGCAGGTGGCCCACTACTGCCCTAGCTCTGCAACACTGGCTATTTGTTCTCATGCACTGTGAACAGAGTGGTGATGGCCACCTCGTCCCACATTACCTGCAGGCCCTCCAGTCTTCCTGCTTACTGAGACTGAGTGCATATTTGCATCCCTCCTTCTCTTTTTCATTTCTACTGAAGTTATCATAATGACTGAATTTAGATAACTGAATTATAGCCAATAAAGGCATGTATTTGCACACCAAATTGGAAAGCCTGTTGAGAACTTTAATTTAAAAAATACAGTGTACAAAAAATGAAAATTAATGACAAAAATCAATTAGCTCAATGTCACATTCATATAATTTGTCCTTGAGGATGCCATGTTCCCTACAGTGAAACACAAACTATATTGTATGCCACATGGAAGACAGCCAGCATGGATGCCCTATGAGGAACAGTTGTTTCTGCCAGGAATGGTGGTTGAAAAACAGCTCCCAAAGTGGAAAAAAAAAAAAGAAAGAAAACCAAATTGGGACTCAGCCAGCTTAACACCAAGACAAGAACATAACTATGAAGTTAGCACATAAATATATTACACATTCTCTGCTTAGTTATTCTCTGTGTTATAGTGTAGAAAGTGCCTTTTGTGGGCTATCCTCTAAATCGGTCATACCTAAGTCTAGGGTCTATGGAGAGCTAACAGGATCACTGAAGGAGTTTGCATTTGATAACCCCACACTTGTCGCCCTGGTACCAATTATAAAGAAAGGAAATCTCAAATTTGTCTATATAAAACATTTATAACTAAATATTTACTAGCAAATCATCACAGTATAAATTATGCAAGCATATATTAAAGCTTCAGAAAGTCCAGGTTTCTTGTTCCCTGCAGTGTTTAAAATACCACATTGCATAAAGATTCAATGGGGACAGTGAAATCGAGGTTCCAGAGCCAGGCTGTGTCATCTTTGCAAGAGGCATTCCTGCAGGTTTAGTTGGCAGCAGAGACCAAATTTCCTAGCTCGATACTTTGGGTTTCAGAATTTAGCTTTTTTTTTAATTTTTTATTATTATTAATTTTATTTATTTCTGTATGTGTATGAATGTACTGTCTGTATGTAGGTCTGTGCGCCCGTGTTGTGCAATGCCGCGGAGGTCAGAAGAGGGTGTCGGATTCCCCTGGAACTGGAGTTCTCCTGGAATTGGAATTTCAGACGGTTCTCAGCCACCATGTGGGTGCTGGGGATCGAACCCGGGTCCTCTGTAAGAACGGTCAGCGCTCTTAACCACTAGGCCATCTCTCCAGCCCCCCGGAATTTAGCTTTTTTTAAAAGTGGCCTTACTAAAGCCTGGTCTAGCAAGACCTGATTTTGTCCTCGAGTGGATAGAACTGGTAAATGAAAAACTGGAAGGACCCAGAGGCTCCCACCCTCCCCCCCCCCAAAAAAAAACCCCAAGAGACTCCTCAACTGGCCTCAAGAAAACAAAAACCTTGGTTAATCTGGGCTAACTGCATGCCCTTAAAATCCAAAAGGAAAGTAAAACCAGAAATAAATAATCAGTAAGCCTGAGAAATTGTACTTCAGATATAAAACTTGAGATCTTCATAAAAAGACCAAAAGAAAAAAGAGAGAGCACTGTTGTTTGGCCTGTCTTTAATTCTTACTGGCAAGTGCATTAACTCTGTGGCTGCCACTGCTTTTGCCACTCTTCAAAGATGTGAGACACAGCTTTTTAGTCCTCCAATATGGACTGAAGACTCATGTCTCTCCAAGAATTCTCCAAACCTTCAATGCCAGATGGGGACTGCTGAGATACCCAGCTGTGGACTAAACAGCTAAGGGGATTTCAGCCTTGTCAGAATACAGACTGCCATTGTTGGACTATCTGGGCTGTATCATGGAGGCCAGTGCAGGGAGATCGAGACAGGGCGTGTGCTTACTGGACTTCATTTGGTGGACTATGGGAGGGAAAGACCCCAATGTGGAGCAAAAGTGCAGGATTGATGGTTGTTTGGGCTTGTCAAAGAGGAACCTTCGAGCACTTCCTTAAGGAAAACATGACATCTTCTAGAAAAAAAAATCCTCCAATTCAGGTGATATGAGTATGTATGTATGTATGTGTATATTTATATATGTATATAACTATGTACATATATGTATATATATTGAAGCAACACAAGTTAGAGAGAACAACAACAAAAGAACTGGAAAAAAAACTCTGGAAAGACTGAAAAAGATGCAAGACATGTATGGCAGAGTGCAGGGACTCAGGTGGGGTGGAGGGCATGGAAAGGGAAGTGACTGTAAATTCAATTGAAAAATGATGTATTATTTATGGAAAAAGTTTAATAAAAATAAAAAAATGGCACCTTACTGAACTCTTAGACAAAATTATACATGAATATCTAGAATGATTTTGATAATCAATTTTTTTAGAAAAATTTAATTTTGTAAACAAAGGGCCATTTCTAGTATATATGATCATGATATTAACTAACATTGCACCAAACTCATCATTAAACCAAAAACCATCTCTGGTATTGAGGAAGAATTTTCCGCTATTGATTGGAGTTCCAAATGCCCTGGGCATTGTTTCATAAAAACTATTGTTTGTTACATAGAAACAAACATATATATGATATGTTTATATACGAAATCATTTTCTACACTGAATTTTTCAAAGAACACCGTCACTCCCACAAAGCTGTCTCTGCTCATCTGCAGAAGCTGTTTTCTTCCTATTTCTTAATTACTTTCCAGATCTACTTCTCTTACTGAATTAAAAACTCCCAAAGAGAGATATCTGTTGTTTCTTCTACCCCTTTTCACATTTTACCTGCTGTTTTCATGAAAAACATGTTGGATTAGTTTCTAAAATAAAATGCTTTCTAGAAATCCTAAATTTTGCCATATATTTAACATTTTGGATTTCAACAAATTATTTTCCTTGAAATAATTACTTGAGGTTTTCTAATAATAAAAGGAGATTCTAGGCTGAAAGAGATTCTACATAGCTATGACTTTGTGTCCAATAAACTACCAAAGTTGAATTATCACCCCTTGTCTTTTCTAAAGGAAGACAGAAAGCTCCCTCATATAACTCAACAATCCAGCAAAGAACACATTCTCCAAATCAAGTTGTCAACACTAACAAAAGCCTCAGGTTAATCTCAAACTCCAGCTACTTATTCTGGGAGAAAGAAGATAAATTAGAAAGATGCACTCCCATTACGAAGCTACCTTGCCAGGCTTTCTGTCTTTCTTTGCTCCAATTTCTTCCTCCTGGGCATGTTGGAAGATAGATGTGAGATAGTGTGCCAGATTCATTTTGAGAAATCACTGATTGAGAGATTAAAATTGACATTTATTTTTGCTTTTATAAATGTTAAATCCTAGAATACTTAATCATAAATGTACATTAAGAGTGAATATCTCCTAAAAGACCCTGGTAATTTGTAAGGCCAATAGTATTTCCTACAGTTTCAGATTAACTGGGACTTGTTAGCATGGCCTTCTGCATAAAGCCTGTACCTCAGACACAATCAAGTGGACATAGTGTGCAGATGATTGAACTCTGTGCACTCATTGCAGCTTCACTGCAGGCCAGGATCATCTGACAAGGGGCAGGACTGTCTCCTGATGCTGCAGACCCCAGTCTGTGCATGTACTCCACCTGAGTGCAATTTTTAAGAGCTGGATTTCAAAAGGAAACCTTACTGGTCAAAATAAACTGCTCAGGTGCCCCAAAAGAGGAATGCCCCACAATCAGTAATAATCCCTATTCTCGCTCAGGCCTTGCTCACAGTTTTCTGTTGCCTAAGACTTTGGAAATTGGTTTCCCAGGGTGTCCCTAAATATAGAATGATGCAGAGTTCCAACAGCAGCTAGATAAGAAAGCACTCGCAGGGCTCCAAAACTAAACAAGATGACTACAGTTGTCCAATTTAAACAATCATTGTTCTGCACTGTATAGAAAGGCTCAACCTCAATCACAGCCCTTACATTCTACCACGCCCCCTTTTCCACAGATTGTTCCCTAGGCTTTAGAAAAGGGACACAAGTGGGCGAGAAGCCCAACAGTCTACTTTCTTTGGAGATGTCGTTTTGGACTCTGATCGGTTCAGGCTGTTTCCTTTCATGGGTTGGCAGTTTATCCCGAAATAACCTTTTACTCCTACTGATGTAGCACAAGCAGTTAGATATACAGGCATTTAAACAGTACTAATTATTATGGTAGGTTACATTGGTATAGATACAGATGTTTGGATGGTATGTTAATCCATGGACTATAGCTTTTCTGTAAAAGCTGACAAGGTCTTACTGTGGCTTATAACATCTCCTAACCACTAGAGGACTTAAGCTTGTGGCATCAGCCTTGAATTATTCCTCCAAGGAGAGAGCTACTAGCCAATTAGATTTGGGATATACAGGCATATGGCTGCCACTGCGATTGGGGTGAACTACGAAACTACAGAAACATAGACTGGACTTTTACTTGCTCAACATGATAGTACATATAAGTTCCCCCAGCTGGACAATGGGGGTCTCGGGTTGTATAAGTTTGGGCATAGCTACTTGCAAATTGGTTTTACACGAAAGATGCCTATATTCACTACTTATGACCTATTATTAAAAAAGAAAAAAAAAGAAAAAAGAAAAAAAAGAAAGGCTCGACCTTAGTTACACAGAGAACAATACAAGTGTGGATATGGACCTCTAGTGGATTATCTTATCTGATTTGTCTGGCTGGACTATCTTCCATCCCTTAATTTATTAAATACTATAAAAATAAAATGTGGGGCTGGAGAGATGGCTCAGCGGTTAAGAGCGTCAACTGCTCTTGCAGAGGACCCGGGTTCGAGTCCCAGCACCCACATGGCAGCTAAGAACCGTCTTTAACTCCAGTTTCAGGGAAATCTGACACCGTCTTCTGACCTCTGCAGCATTGCAGGATATGGGTACACCAACCTACATGCAGGCAGTATACTCATACACATAAAAAATAATAAATAAAATAAAAAAGATTAAAAATAAAATGTACAAGAAACTATAAAAGACAAAGGGATAAAGAGGATCTTCTGATAGAGCAAACAGAAACAAGATTGATTTAAGAGGTGGTTATAAAATGTGGAAACACAAAAACTTAAGATAAGCATTGATTGGGGGCTGGAGACATGGCCTAGCGGTTAAGAGCACTGACTGCTCTTGCAGAGGACCTGGGTTCGAGCCCCAGCACCCACATGGCGGCTAAGAACCGTCTTTAACTCCAGTTCCAAGGGAATCCGACACCCTCTTCTGACCTCCACGGCATTGCACGACATGGGTGCTCAAACCTGCATGCAGACAATACATTCATACACATACAAAAATAAATAAATAAATAAATAAATAAATAAATAAATAAATAAATTTTTTAAAAGATAAGCATTGATTATAAAAAAAACTTAATTCCATATTATTTAATTTAGTATTTGAGAATCATACCCTCACACTCAGTATGGAATTTGTTTTTGTTAACATAATTCAGATCTCATGAGTCTAGTACTATGGATAAATTTGGGGGTTATCCCCTGAAACAGAATCATTCCAGTGTCTGCTTTGTGGTACAGGGTGGGAATTCCATGAAACATCTGTATAGCATAGGGGGAATTAAAACAGCAAAATCAAATACCAAGAGTCTTAATGAAGGAGGGGAATCTGTATTATGACCACATAAGTGAACTTAAATGATATTTTAATAAAATAAGCCAGTATCTGGAGGACAAATACTGCATGACTCCACCTATGTGAACTATTTAAAATAGTCACAGATTCAAGGAGGAAAATGATGACTACCAAAGAATAAGATGAGGAAATATGGAGGTACTAATCAATAGTCATGAAGTTTCAGTTGAGCAAAAGGAATAAACTGTGCAGATTTATTCTAACATGTGTTTTCTATAGTCAAAAGTAAAGTGTGCATAAAAATTAGTAATATACATCTCAGGACCAGAGAGATGGCTCAGCCATCAAGAGCACTGGCTCTTCTTGCAGAAACGCATAGACAGTTAACAAAACTACACCAGTTACACAGGCTCTGACACCCACTTCTGGCCTCCACAAGCATTGCATGATAAGGATGCATTTACACGCATGCATGCAAAACATTCATGCACATAAAAATAAGTACATTAATTTTTTTAAAAATTTAAAGGATATACACTTTGTGTCACTTCTTCCCACAATTAAATAACAACTTAAAGACAAGCATTGTAAAATTTGGAGTCAGCTTAAGCACGTACTATAGAGAGAATACAAAATATCATACTAAGAAGAAAAGGATGTTACTGGATAATAAAAGTGTTATTATAAATGCTTAAAGGTTAATATAGAGAATCAAGGAACTGAAAATCTTCACTTGGGCCAAATAAAACTGACCGCTGAAATACAGAAATCTTTAAAACTGCTCTCAACTACTGAGTCACACCATATGCTCTTGATTTTGCATCCATCGTTAAAGTGTATTAAAATAATTCAGTGCCATATTATCTGAAGTATGGCTGCTCTTTAATGCATTTATGTATTTTATAACTTGAGCTTCCTGTCAATAATTTTAGGCATACTTTCTTGTCCTTTGCTCTGTTGTGTGGGAGACAAACTCAGTGCTGCTTCCTGGGAGTTGCACAGCCTCATCTATCAGATGCACCAGAGCAAAACACAGGAAGCAAACAAAGCAATGAACCAGGAGAAAAGGCTGAAAATTCCTCCAAGATCAATACTCACTGAGACAGGGGGCTGGTCCCACTGGAGAGTAATTAACAAATACTTCTATATAGAAACTGTGTTGGAATTATTTCTGTAATGTACTCACTTTAAAGTGCACTCTCTTTAAAATCTTAAAGAGTCAATTTTCTTTTTCTTTTTTGTTTTTTTGGTCTTTTGGAGACAGGGTCTCCCTGTAGCCCCAGCTGTCCTGGAACTCACTCTGTAGTCTAGACTGGTCTTGAACTCACAAAGATCCACCTGCCTCTGCCTCCCAAGTGCTAGGATTAAAGCTGTGTGCCACCAAGCCTGGCTAAGGTCAACTTTCAAGACACTTAAATGTAATGAAAGAGATGAAGAAAATACATTCCTGTTACATTTGGCAGAGCATGATTCTTTCTCCTTTCACTCTATTCTAAACACTTAATGTAAATCATTTCACATTCTCCCCCTGAAAACCAAAGTTGGATATGATTCTATCTATATTATTAATGAGAAATATGAGGTTTTAAGAAATCAAGAAGGCTTAACTGATAAATCCTGGTCTGAGACTTGAGATCCAGACCAAGTTTGTCCAATATCAAAGGCAAAATTGTTCTTCATATAACCTCTGATAACAACTATGGAATTGATACACAGTACTTCATAACAAGATGGTAAACTAAGAATTGTTGGATATGGGGAAGGGAGAAGCCTATGGCAGATTCATAAAAGGTCCCTGAAACATAGGCACTATATAAGGATATTGTGATAGCTAATCTTGAGTTGCACCTTAACAGATAGAGAAGCTTCCAGAAGTAGAGATTTACTCTGGTTTCTCAAAAAAAAAGAAAAAAGATGTAGATCAATATGGATATAAATGATACAGATATATAGATGATGAGAAAATGAGGGAATCATCAGAAATTGACTTAAGTGAGGAGAGATGGTGAAATATTCCATGATTAACCATTACAACCAGGACACACAGAAGATCTGGGGTGCAGCTCAGTCTGAACACAGGGGAGCTGATGGTGTGAGTCCCTGGGTGAAGCAAGAGAGTAGAGCCAGCTCAAGCTGGGAGTCAAGCAAGGAGATGAAATTCTCCTCCTTCCGTCTCTTTGTTCTGTCCAGGTTCACAATCAACTGGATCAGCGACTAACTCAAATGCCATTTTCATCTGGAAACACCTTCACAAGCACAGGCAGAGAGAGGCTTGAACCAAGAATGCAGATACCACCTCACTTTCCAGTCAGTAGGACACATAAGATCGTGAAAGATAAGAATCAAACAAGCATAAATTATTGAGTCCCCGCATCTTGACATGTTTACCCAATCCCATCAGCACCCCTCTTGAGCTGACCAAATTACCTACTGGATTATGAGTGAATTACTATTTGAAGAGTTTGCATGCATTTGTGAAAAGTTAAAAAACATTTTTTCAAGAGATGCATAAATCCATAAATTTGACCTGAAACTCAGGAAACCATTTATAATATATTTTCCTACTCTTGAACTTTAAGGACTAATTTATCTGCATCATTGAATGAAATGGTCTCTGTGCCAAAGTGGATTGCAAGGTGAGAATATTTTTTTAAGAATGTCTAGGGGAAAGTTTTCTATGTCTAATTAACATGATCAAATAACAAGAATAGCTTCTACATTCCGGCCATCTTGAGGTTAGACTCTAGTTTCCTATGGACTGAAGGAACAAGTGTAGAAAGACCTCTTTTTTTTTTTATGTGTATGAGTGTACTATCTGCATGTAAGTTGGCGCACCCATGTCATGCAATGCCTCAGAGGTCAGAAGAGAGCGTTGATTCCCCTGGAACTGGAGTTAAAGACGGTTCTTAGTTGCCATGTGGGAGCTGAGAATCAAACCCGGTCTTCTGTAAGAGCAATTGGTGCTCTTAACCGCTGAGCCACCTCTCCAGCCCCTAGAAAGAACTCTTAACCCTGTGTTCTCATCTCGGGGTTCCTGTGCAAACACTGATCTACAGTGTGTTTTCCAAGGCTGAGATGCCTTAAAAACCATTATGTCCTTAAGTCTTTTATGCAGAGACTATGTTTCATTTAACGATCAATGCAACTAGTCCTGTTTTCCTTTTATTTTTAGTTGCCAGAAGACAAAGCTATTTTAAAGTTTATTTATTGCACAAGCATAATAACACAAATCAAGAAAAATTCTTAACTTTATTTTCTCCACTGTAGTATCCCATTAATATTTTTTCTTAGTTTTATATACCTTGCTTTAGCAAAAACAGCCTGAACTTGGTTATGTGTAGTGTATATGTAATGGTTTGTCATTTAATTTTGTCAAACATAGCAAGTATTTTCCAGGCCACTACATTCAGTTACTTGTCATTTTAGTGGCAAGTAAGTCATTATTTGCTAATCCATTTGTTATTACACAGGGGGAGACTGTATTTAAATTTAGGCCATCAAATACAATACTGGATTCACAACCATGTATTCCCAGCTTCTTGGAATATTTCTCCACACTATTTTTAAAACATGCATTTATAATTTTTTACTTATAATTCTTATTTATAATTTCTTTCTTATTTATGATTTATAATTTTATTTATAACTCTTTTATGTATGCTACTTTAAATAATATTTTCAAACTTTTCTTAAATGCTTGAGGTATACATCTTTTTTTGTTTTTTTTTTTTGTTTTGTTTTGTTTTATTTTTTTTGGTCTTTTTGAGACAGGGTCTCCCTGTCTCATATCTTTTTGGGGGTTTTTTCTTTTTTTTTTTTTTTTTTTTTTTTTTTTTTTTTTTTTTTTTTAGCCCCAGTTGTCCTGGAACTCGCTCTGTAGACCAGGCTGGCCTTGAACTCACAAAGATCCTCCTGCCTCTGCCTCCCAAGTGCTAGGATTAAAGTCGTGCGCCACCATGCCTGGTGGGGTATACATCTTATCAAATGAAATATGTAAGCACTGGGAATATCATAATGCTCACATGCCTGGGCCAACTCTGTCCTGGCAGAGGGACAACAAAAGAGACAGCCAAAAAGAGGTGCAGCATTATTATTTTTATCTCGCGTCCTTCATCTCACTGCTGTGACCTCTCACTAATCTCCCTCATTCTCATTTTATCATGGAGACAAATCCCTCCTTCAGTGAATACTGCACACTGCAGAAGCTTTATAAGGTTGCTTTTCCACCATGAAATTTCCAATAGTATATTTTATGGGGAAATACTTTCAGGGGACTGTTCTTCCACAATAAAAATTTAGCTAAAAATTGTTTTAGTAACCCATCTAGTATATCAGATTAGCTTAGAATGGTTTTTGTAGTCATGACATCAAGGCATTTTCCAAAATATTGCTACTGTACTATGGAGTTCATCACGTTTAAGTTCATTCCCACCACAGGCAGACTTTCATGATGGCTCTATTTCATTCAAGAACTTTCTATTAGTTATTTTATTAGGCCTTGCATAGTCTTCTTCCAGTGCTGTGTCCTCTGCTCTTTCCTTTCACGGTGAAAACCTTTCCCTAAATCCATTAATCATAGCTTCTTAACTGCCACAAAGTACTTACCTGCCTATTTCCATGTCTGGCCTGTCTTGGGTTTGGCCCACAATGTTTTGGTATTTTCTTCTCTTGATAAATAACATTTATTCTTTGAAAAAAATTATTACTTTTCTTCTTTGCATATGAATGGCAAGTTTTATCTCCTATGCAGAGATTCAGATTTGTTTATTTCATTTTACTTCATGTGTCTATCCATACATGAGTGGTTCGGGATTTTCCAGAGATCTGAGCACAGTTTACACACAGAATTGTCTTTTATTTTATATGATACTATTCTCATAGTCCATAGCTGTAATGACCTTGTCACTAATCTTTTATTCTTCAAACTAGAAAGCTTCAAATATTTTGGAGTTTCAAGGTTTTACAACTAGCACTTTCTATCAGGGTAAAACACTAGGAAGTTTATCTTGTGAGGGAAGCTCTCCTTGCTTATAAGGGAAGCTTGCCTTGTGAGAACAGCTTACCCTCTAAGGACTTCACCTTCAACTTTCAGTTCCTTTCATACCTCTCTGGATTCCATAGGCAGTGACGTTTCCTTGTGTTCGGTCCAGATGATAGTTGTTATTGGTAGGAAGGTCAGTCTAGTGTGATCTCTGTGGGTCGTTTCAGATTAGAATACTGCATAATAAATCGTAAAAATAACAGAGTGTTCAAGTTAGAAGGTGCCGAAAGCAAACATTGAATCCATCACATGCCCTGGTTGCAATAGTACTCTGAGCCCCAATAGTCTACTGACAAACAAGAAGCAAACTTCACATGGGCAAGTCTGTGACCTTCCACCGCACAGCCTTCAGGACCCAGGCATGAAGTAGAGCTTCTGGAGCATCTTTAGGACAGAGCACAGGCACACAAACCCGAACCTCTGCCTGGGTTTTTATTGTTTTTATTTTTATTTTTTATTTATTTCTGTATGTGTATCAATGCACTGTCCGCATGCAAGTCTGTGCACCCGTGTCGTGCAATGCCGCGGAGGTCAGAAGAGGGTGTCAGACTCCCCCGGAACTGGAGTTCCCCTGGAATTGGAGCCTCAGACGGTTCTTGGCCGCCACATGGGTGCCGGGGATCGAAGCCGGGTCCTCTGAAAGAGCGGTCGGCGCTCCCAACCGCTAGGCCATCTCTCCAGCCCCTCTACCTGGCTTTTTATTTTTTATTTTTTTAAGAATTTTTTTTTTATTTAATTTTTTTTTATTGATGCTTTGTGCATTTCGTACATCATTTTCCAATTCAGATCAGGCATTTTTCCCTTTCCCTTCCCCCCCACCCCCTCCCCATCCCAGATCATGTATTCTGCCATAACTGTCTTGCATCTTTCTCTTTTTTTTTTTCTTCCTTTTTTAGCTATAAGTGATAATCCATGAGTACAAGCATCCTTCGTGCAAAACCAATCTACAGGCTGTTGTGTCCAAACCCCTGGCTTTTTAAACCATTCCTCCTCTAATGTCTTTCCCCTCTTACCGTCAGCAGAAATTTGAGTATCCCTCTTCACATAATTAGTGATCTGTTTTCTGCTAGTTCATATCTAAACATTTTCTCCAGCCTCCTGTTCCTGTTCTTCCTTTATAATTGGTGAGTTAAGAAATAGTAAAAATAGGAAATCCCTGTATATGGACTGGGAAATCAGTGTGGAAGTCTGTGTTCTGATTCATGGGACCATAGGGAAACAATGTACATTATGAAGCAGTAACGTCATGCAAGCTGGTTATAAGCAAATGCTCATCTTCAGCTGGGTAACTTAAGACAAAATGTCTCCCTGTCTCAATTACTGAGCAGTGAAGGGCTAACACAGAAGTCCCTCAGATAAGGTACATACTACACCCAGCAGCTTGCTTCCAGGGGTCCCGATAACTGCTACTGGGATTACCATCCTCTATTGCTTGCTTTTTCTCAGACATTACTGTTTCTGTTTGAAAGAGTAATAATTCACATGGAATGGACAATTAAAAATTTAAAGCTTTCTAGTTGAAGGCAATGATAGCTCAACTGCAGCCACATAGAAGCATTTTCCACTTCCTGCTGTGAAAAATATAGAGTCTATACCTTCCACGCAAAGGTGGTTTTTATGTGCGAATTGGCGATGTTCAATGTAAGCTTGTAGAAAATAAGCTTGTAGACCTTCGTTAAGGCTAAGCAAACATAACACTGATCTACCCCAAACCACATTTGCACTTACAAAACTGGTAACCTCTATTTTTCTCTCATCTTCCAAAGAAGCATTTATTTCATTTCTCTCTTGCTGTTTTCATCTTTACTTTTGGTTCTGTTGGAAACTGAACCTAGGGCCTCAACATGTTAGGTCAGCACTCTCCAACTGAGATTTGCCTCAATTCTACTTCTTACATTTCTAATGGAGGCTGCATGATAATATGTCATTGAGTCTTTAGCAATAGTTAATCATCCTTTCCATGTGAACTCTTACACTTTCCAACAGAATTCTACCCACCATGTCTGAGAAAAATCAAGCAATAGTCAATGATAATAAGTATCTGTTGAACTAAATTAAAATATGGCAAGAGAAATGCTGTATCGATTAAAGAGCATAGACTGCTCTTGCAGAGGTTCTGAGTTCAGTTTCCAGGACCCACGTTGGACAGCCCACAACTGCCAGTTTAGTCCAGCTCTAGGGGTTTCAGTGCCCTCTTCTGGATTCTTTGAACATCTCCATTCACATGTGCACAAATGCATATTCAGACACACATAGTCAAAAATAAAATAAATCTTTAAAATTTTTCCATGTCTCTATTGGAAGAAAACACAATGCCACACAAGTTATAAAACTTCTTTAAGTGACAACTCAAATTACTTCTGCATTAGTTACTTTTCTGTTGCTGAATAAAACAGCATGACTGAGGCAACTTACATAAGTTATTTGAGCACAGAGCTTGGAGGGTTAGAGAGTCCATAAAGCTCCAGAAGGGATGATGGCAGATGTGGCTGCAGCAGAAAGCCAAGTATCACGACTTCAAGCAGGCACAGGAAGCAGAGACAGAGGCTGGAAATCTGCAAGCTATAAGAACTCTTACAGCCACCTCCAGTGATGTTTCCCCTGAAATGACCATACATCTGAAAGTCTTCCAAACTTCACTGCCAACTGGAGACCAACTGACAAGATACTTGAAGCCTACTGGGTACATTATTCAAAACACACACACACACACACACACACACACAACTCAATAGTTACATTAATAAGGAAAATAAGTTCAAAAGATTTCCATGCTTCTATCAGAAAAATAACAATGCCATAAATTATAAAATTTCTTTAGGTGACAACTCAAACTAGTGACACCATCTTCAGAAAAAAAGACAAAATTTCTCCCTATGGCATCTTTTTGGATTTGGTTAAGAGGCAGTTGAATTTCATGGTATAAGCAATGACATCATTTTAAATTGCACAGTCCAGCCACATGGCCCCTTTGGCACAGAACAATTCACAACTAGCAAAAGCTGCTTAGTGGGGATATCACACCTGGTCCCATGGGACCCGACTGAGGTGCAGTAAATAGCACTAAGAAAGAGTCTACAGATGCCCGAGAACCATCTGTGCAGAGTGGTATAAATGACAAACCGAGGCATTTCATCTGTCGTCCCCAAAGTTAACCTCCTACCTCGGAGACCAAGACATAAACAGAAGCACAGTTTCTTTCTGCTGGGTTGGCAGAAGCTTTGCTTTTCCTGTCTGACTGAAGGCAAATACAGAGCTTCGGAGCAAATAAAGCCTGCCTGTTTGGGAGTGCTCGTTCCTGCTGCAGCGTGGTTCAGTGTGGCTGCCCTTTCAAGCTGTTTCCTGAATATCCATCTGGAATTGTTTACACAAGGGCAAACCTTCTAGACAGGACTGTGTGTCCTCTACCTTGTCTAAATGCCGCTTGATGGATCGAGATAAATGCAAGAAGACCACTTTAATGAGTGAGGGAAGGAAAAGTTTATACTCTTTAAACAAACTAAATTGTTAAACTCTGAGATATTGTATTGCTAGTGTAGAAATAAGCTTCTAGGCCACAGTCTGCCTCAAAACATTGAAACCCCCCAAGGTGGTCACCTTATCATCTATCAGCTGGCAAGTGCTGGCTTCACACACAGAGGTCTTCGCTTTGTCACTTAAACAAGTAGATTGCTGTAAGTTCTTAAAGGCCATTTTATCTCTAACTCTCTAAGTAAAATAACCTGTGATTTTTTTTTTCCCAAATTTATTCAGATTGTTGACAGAATTCATTTCCTTGGAGTGATAGGATTGAAAGTCTCATTTTTTTCTCTGAATTCATGACTACAGACAGCTCTCAGCTCGAAAGAGGCTTCTTCTGCCTGTCAGCATGTCACAACAGGCATGTTTGTTCCTTCCTTTGTAGCTGAGTGATTCTTCTACTATCTAAAGTAACCTGTGCTTCATGGGGCTTATATGATTAAGATATGCCTACACAGGTAACAGCCACTCTACCATCTAATGGAGTACAATGTAATCATGTGTAAATTCCACTTCATATCTGAGCATGCGCCCTGATGTAGCAAAACCCTGAGAGCACCTGCAAATGTTGGCCCCAGCAGTATCTGGTATTTTTAGAGCTGTGAGGAATAGTAACTTTCATTTCTTTTAAATCTTCCAATTGGTTGTTAATCATGTCATGTACAAAAATATTATTTTAAGGAGATATATTTTTGAGCCAGAATACTTTAGGTTTTCCCTCTGCTGGTTGCCTGGTCTGAGGGCAAGTCTTTGAACTTCAGTTTTAACAAATGTAAAATGACGGCACATTCATCTCCTCGCACTGAGAGGGTTTGATGGCTTAATTCATTACAATTCAATCCGAACAATGCTCATCACTTTGACATTACTCAGCAATTCTGATATTAACAATGGGATGTTTTGGTGCCAATAACCTTGTTGAATTCTTTGATAAGTATTCAAAGTTTGTCAGTTGTTTGCAAATTTCATTTGATTCTTTTGTAAATAGCAACCATTTTACCATATCTCTTTGAATTAGTAAACACCTTAACTATTATCCTTAACATTATATGATCTGTTACTTTCTTCACAATGCTAATTACCATAGATATTTTTCTTTATTCTGATTTTAATGATATTCATCCTAATGCTTACCCTTTTAATGCAACTTTGTAAAGATATGATTGATCTATTTAATCAAGTGAAATATGGTTTTGCTATTTTATATTATCTCAAGGAAATAAATCACCCATTTTTCTCTTTGACACCCTGAAACTATTTCTATAAGATTTATTTCTTGAAAATTAAGGAGAAATCATTTATAAAACTAGAGTTATTGCTATCTAGACCTCGTGTGAGCACATGACAGTATAGTTTAAATTGCTCATGGGATTTTTGGTGATTTCTTGGTTTATTTATCCTTTCAGTCCCTTCTTGAATTCACACCCAAATTACTTTGATTTGGAACTAGTTTTTGAGATCAGGTTAAAGTAGAGTATGACATTTTTA
>VZQC01010872.1:270752-286739 GCA_009823505.1 Rhizomys pruinosus
ACTCTGTATTATCACATTTAGGTTATGAGCTACTAAAGGATTAAGCATTCCTCAAGAGCTTACCACCTAATGTAAGATATGCAATTCATTTCTGATTGTTTGTAGTAATGTTATATCATGTAAGGGGGAATTGCCTTTGTTCATTTTAATGTCAAGGATGATGTAAGGGGAACAGCATGGCATCAAGTTGTCAAGGGGTGTACTTGTGATGGCTAGTCTCGGTTGGAAACTAGACTGGATCTGGAATTGAATGATATGAGAGAAATTTTCTTGATTGAATTATTTGAAACTGAAGACCCTCCATAAAGCTGGGTGTTGCCTCTACTGATGGCAGCCTATGCATGTAAAAAGCCACAACAGAAGGGAGAATTTGCTTTCTGTTTGCTTGCCTTCTTTCTCATTGGTGGCTTCATCTTGTTGCTGTGGCATTCCTCTACTGACTGCTGAACCAGCTTCTTCAGATACTGGTGGAAGAGTATGAGGTCTCAGCCTCTCAAACGTGGTGCATCCATTGATAGACTACTCAGATTCCATCCTATAAGGTAGTCTAATAAATATATACATGTACTATTTTCATTTAATAAGTTGTTTCTGTAGACCACCCTATCTAATACATCTAACTTTCCCTTCAAAAATTCTTAAAGGAATACTTTCCACACAGGAATAAGAAAGACATATTCAGGGCTAGAGAGATGGCTGAGATTTTAAGAGCACTGGATGTTCTTGCGGAATCTCTGGGTTCCAGTCCCAGCACCCACATGGCTGCTAACAACCATCTGTGACTCCAGTTCCAGGGGAGTCAACACTCTCCTCATTCTTCCATGGTCACTAGACAACATGGGTGCACTTATACACATGGAAGCATAACATTTATACACACACACACACACACACACACACACACACACACACACAAAGCCTGGTATGGTGGTGCGCACCTTTAATTCAAGCACTCAGGAAACAAAGGCAGGCACATCTCTGTGAATTCAAGACCTTCCTAACCTATGTAGCCAGTTAAAATAACCAACCCCCCAGCTGATGGAAAATAAATAAATAGAAATAAAGATACATTCACCTCTTAGAATCCAGCAGAGAATACACTTCATGGGTGAAACATTTGACCTAAGAGACCAGAGAATCCCCAATAATGGGAAAATGAAATGAAGTAGCATTTACCTAAAGAGGACCACAATGAACAAACTCATAGTAAACAGCACACTTTTCCCCTAAAGAGAATGATCTCTATAGGCATACTTTCAGTTTTGAATGAGTGAATTTATTAAGTACATAGTCAGGAGGAGGCACTTGAATCAATCAGTGAACAGCATAATGATTCTAGAGCATCAGACACACCACAATGTAGAAACTATGTAAGTGATTGCAACTAAAACTGGAAGCTATGAGCCACAGAGGATCCCAGGCAATGGATGTGCCAACCCAGACCCCAGAGCCATTTTCTAACTGAGTATAACAAGATATGACTATTAATATAACGTATGCTACCACAGCAAATAGTAACTTTAATGGAAATTGATTCAATTCACTAAATTGTACAGACCAATGAGTTGGAATTATGTATATATATATGTATATATATATGTATATATAATATCAGAAAATCCTACAATTTATGTGGTTTGATGTTTATGAGTTTACTGGTCATTCTTCTTGACCATTTATTATAGAATTACTTCACTAGAATATAAATTCTGTGAGGAAAGAACCACTCCCTGAGGAGTTCCTTTCCTCTGGTCTCCAGCATAAGCAAGGACACACACACACATCCCCAAAAAACTAACAAATTGATTACTTTACGATCCGCCTTGCCAGAAATGCCATTGGGAAATTTTTATTAAATTTTTGCTACAGTATTTGATTTCCTTTTTGATTATGTAATCCACAATGATGGCATCATTATTTGGCTGTAAGAACCAGGATTTAATTAGAGATTAAATGTCAAAAATTGTTCTCTTCACAAATAATCACAACAAAGAGACTTTTAGCCTTAAGATGATTTAGAATTTCACTGGAGGCTATAATAAAAACAATTTTTAATACTCGATACATGAAGTCACACACAATGTATTCCTTTCAATTAAATAACATTATCTTAAAAATGGTTTATAACACACAAACCAAAATCAATGTGTTAATCCAGAATATCACAAACAGATCAAAGAAAATGAATATGTAGTGTTTTTAGACTGCATGTGTTTTCTAGGACACCAAGGGTTGTGATGTTTGAAGCTGGCAATCTCCCCTCTGCACCTGCTCATGAAATTATGCATATTCCCATCAAATTTTTTAATGTACTAAAAGGAAATTAACACTGAATTATCCTCATTTCTGTGTCCTAAAACTCTGTCCTTCATAAAACAATGCCATGGAATGCAAATACCCCAAGCCCATATTCAATATTCGTAAACTTAAGCAAATCCCAGAAGAGGTCCCATCATGGCATAACTGTCCTGCCTTCTTGGAAAGAATTAATCATGATGAACACATGAAAATTGTTTAGGCAGCAAACTCTTCCCAACAGTTTCCCATGAAGTCAGACAAATGAGAGATATTCAAGACCATTGCCAGTTTTTAAAAGCCTGCTTTGAGCCCGGCATGGTGGCCAAGTCTTTAATCCCAGCACTCGGGAGGCAGAGGTAGCCAGATCTCTGTGAGTTCACGGCCAGCCTGGTCTACAGAGTGAGTCCCAAGACAGCTAGGGATACAGAGAGACCATGTCTCAAAAAGGCCAAAAAAAAAAAAAAAAAGCCTGCTTTGGGATTTTTCTATCGCCACATTATCGCTAACAGAACCATTTCTTATACAGGGAAAGCTACTTCCATCAGAATTAAGAACTTTATTACTGAAAAAGACATTACTTTGGGTGAAAAGTCACCAGTTATGAGGTACCAAGGCTCATTGCCAATCTCTTGGGTAATGATGGGAGGTGAGTTGGATAAGCAAGTAAGCTCTGGGTATCTAGTGCGGACAACTTGGTTTAAGAAACCTATTTTAACCTGTGTCTTGTCAAACAATATGCCCAAGAGACCAAGAGACAGAAAGCTCTATGAAGGGAATGCGGAATAAGGCAACAGTATTAAATATTCTGGGTAAGTTCTAGGTACAGTGTATCTATCATCCAATGGCAATCACTGAAAGGAAATGATAGAGCTGCTGAAATGCCTTTATGTCTTTTTACAATTTGACCTAAAATTGGACAAAAATACAGCTGCATTTTTAAAAATTATTAGTTCTTTGAGCATTTCATACGCTGATCATATTGAGCTCATCTCTTCCTCTCCTCGTGGGTTAATCCCCTATTCTCTAACCACACAACTTTGTGTCCTCTTTTCCTTTTCTCTTTTTTTAAATTTGTTTTTATTTTGTGTTCATGAGTGTTAATGCCTGCCTATGTGTAAATGCACCCAGGTCATGCAAAACTCACAGAGGCCAAAAGACGGTGTTGGATCCCTTGGAACTGGAGCCACAGATGGTTGTTTGTCACCACTTGAGTGTGAAGAATTGAACGTGGGTCTTGTAGAAGAACACCCAGTGCTCTTAACCTCCAAGCCATCTCTGCAGTCCCCTCTTTTTCTTTCAAATCTATTAACTCTGTGTGAAGTTGCCCAAATATTCAGGAGGGTGTGGGCCCATCTCCTGGATCCACCAGGGGTCACATCCTTAAAGAAAACTGACTTTCCCTTTCCCAGTAGCTATCAACTGCTGGTAGCTCCTCAGCTATGGGTGGGATATTGGGCCCAACTCTCCACTTCCAGCCAGGATTTTACCTAGCTTGAACCCCTGCAGGTTGTGTGTGCATGCTTCCCCATTGTATCCAGCAAACATTGTTTCATTATAGTCATCTACAACCTCTGGATCATCCTCTCCCTGTTCCAAGATGAACCCCGAGCCATTTAGTAGAAGTTTCATATAGATATTAACAGTGACTATCTCTGAGAGGTAGGGTTGAAGATGACCTTTGTGTTCTTTTGTGTACAATCTGGTTTCCCAAAGCTTATTAGCAAAAAGAAATAAAATTGTTTTATAAGACATCAGGGTATCATGGAGAATGCAACTTGCAATGGAGCCAGACCCTTTCGAGGTGTTTAGCATTATGTGACCCTAAGAAAGCTCTTGCCTATTGTGTGAAGAAGTCTGTGTTTACAAAGCACAGATAAGGATAAAAGATTCTGCCTCCAAAGTTACTCTGAGGATTCAATACATTAAACTGGATAATACAGTTAAAATAATGCCTGGCCACAGGAAACAAAGTACTTTAAATATGCTGTGCTGGATAGCTTTAGTGTCAACTTGAAACACCTGGGTTGAGGGAGCCTGAATTGGGGAATTGGCTCCATTGGATTGGCCTGTGGCCACATCTGTGGAATATTGTCTTGATGGTTGAGCAGTGTGGTAGGGCCCAGCCCACAATGAGTGGTGCCACCCTGGGCAGGTTGTCGTGTACTGTATAAGAAGGTGGGCTGGGCATGAGCCAGGGGAGCAAGCCAGTGAACAGCATTCCTCCATGGCCTGTGCTTCAGCTCCTGCCTCCAGGTTCCTGCCCTGAGTTCCTGCCTTGGGCTCCCTAAGTGATGAACTGTGACCCAGGAGATGTAAGCTGAATAAACCCTTTCCTCCCCAAGTTGGTGTCAGTCAGAGTGTTTTGTCACAGCAATGGAAGGCAAACTAGAACATATGCTAATGATGAACCTTAAAAAATATTTCCAACCAGCATATGGTGGATGTGTCATGATATAATAACATTGTTCATGACACATTTCAGATCCTGAATCAAGTCAAACCTTTCCAATTTTAAAATAGATAAAATTATGTTTAATTCCGAATATTGTTTCTATAGTGCTAGAATAAAAGAGGGGGTCATATTTGATACAAGCCAGGCTTGAAAGTAATTCAGGATTCATATATACATATAAATTTAAAGAAATAAAAATGCCAAAAGAAAAAAAAAGAAAGTAATTCAGGGCAACAATAAAAAAGTGGTTCAGGACACTGCATGGTGGATATCAAGTCTTTTATTAATTCTGCATGTGGTTGTTAATCAAGGTATTTACTTTCTTTGAGTTTTCTTAGCTTTTGTCACAGTATTTCCCATTCTAATTCTGGTTTTAATCTCTTCTGCTTCTTTATTAATAAGATGGGGAGAATGTGTGACCTGTGAGGGAACAGCATGCAGTAGAATATTCAAAAGTAGTATTTTTTTGCAAAATGTCTTAAAGCTATAAAGCAGATTCTCAAAACATTTTTGTGGAGGAGTAATGCCTTAGAACGTAAATGGCTGCTACATTAGAAACAATTTTAAAAGTCATGTAATTCTCATCAAAACAAGAATGTAATGAAGAGCAATCAATGAGGCATCTGTTAAGTGGATTTGGAAGAATATTGTCAACCCTCCTGTTTGGGAATTTAAATGAGTCATTATCTTTGCTAGTAACCTAGCACTACATATCCACTCTACTTATCTGCTTCTTAGGTTGTAGGAAGGGCCACTCTTGATAAGCCAATAAGAAGCAAGCTTGTGCCAAGTTATCTTAAACAATTAAATACCACTAGTAGAAGGGAACACTCAGGGATGGCTTGTCAATGAGAGGGACAGGTAGTGTGCACCATGATGAAATTAAAGAAGTGAGATATCACCCATGTCATCTGACCCTCCACAATCTTGGAAACAAAGAAACTAAGAATAATAAATGATGGGGCTGGAGAGATGGGCTAGAGGTTAAGAGCACCGACTGCTCTTGCAGAGGACCCAGGTTCGATCCCCAGCACCCACATGGCAGCTGAGAAGCATCTTTAACTCCAGTTCCAGGGGAATCTGACACCCTCTTCTGACCTCCACGGCATTGCATGACACGGGTGCATAAACCTACATGCAGACAGTACATTCATACACATAAAAAATAAAATTAAGCCGGGTGTGGTGGCGCACGCCTTTAATCCTAGCACTTGGGAGGCAGAGGCAGGTGGATCTTTGTGAGTTCAAGGCCAGCCTGGTCTACAGAGTGAGTTCCAGGACAGCTGGGGCTACAGGGAGACCCTGTCTCAAAAAGACCAAAAAAATAAATAAATAAATAAATAAAAAATGACCATTTAATTTACTCAAGATGTATGTTTAATTAAACAGCTTCTCGGTAACTGATTTTGTTCAGTATATTCTTATTTTTTCCTCAGAGTCTTCTTAGAAATTTTCCTCTTTAGAGCAAATTAAATTCCAAATGTACTGACAAAATACTCTTATCTATATTATTTATTATTTACAGTTATTGTGTGATTGTTTGCATGCACATATGTAAATTGTGCACATAAGTGCAGGTACCTGGAAAGATGTCAGATCCTCCTGGAGTTCAAGTTACAGCCAGCTTTGACAGTCCAGTGAAGGTCCTAGAAAGTGAACTCTGGTCCTCTGCAAAATCAGTACATGCTCTTAACCACTGAGCCATCTCTCCAGCACAATAAACCACGTTTATGAATATTAATATTTCTTATTCTTGAGAATTTCTTTTTTATTGAGCATTTGAACAACTCATACAATGGCTCCCAATCAATCAATTCCAGTCCCCCCATGCCCCAAACACCATCAGAACTCATGTATTACAACACTCAAACTAAGCTCTATCCAGTCAAGTTCCCAAACCCACATGTCCTGTGCAAATAGATCTGCTGGAGTCTAGTCAGCATTATCTGGGAATCCTAGGTAAGCCATACTCTTCCTCACCCCACTAAAAGAGTACAAGGTCTCTTTTAGCTCTCAGTCCAGGCTCGGTCCCCCATCTATTTCTCTTGCTCCACTTCGAGACCTTGTTCCAGTTGGCATGGGTCCTGTGCCTGATGCCAACATTGCTACAAGTTCACATGTGAAAGCTTACTGTAAGCCGCTGCTTCTCTATGTTCATCCACTCTTACAATCTTACTGCACCTTCTTCCGTAATGATCCCTAAGCCCATGGGTGGATGAGGTTTAATATAAGAGACACACCCAGGGGCTCAAACTCTGGAGGCTCCCATTCTTTGCAGCTTGACTAGTTGTGCCCTTTCTTTTGCATCACACTCTACTGTGTAAGAAAGCTTTATTGGTTTTAATTTGCATTTCCTTAATTATTAGTGATGTTGAACACTTTTTACCTGATGTTTCTCAACCATCTCTATTTCCTCACTTGTGAAGTCTCTGTTCAGAACTTTACACCATCTTTTGAGTGAGTCATTTTTTTTTCTTACTCCTTTGTTTTTTGAGTAGTTTATATATTCTAGATGTTAATGCTCTATCACTGGTGAAGGTTACCTCCCACTCTGTGGGTTTTCTCTTCAATTCTTTGATTATATCTTTCACTGTACAGAAAGAAGCTCTTGAGTTTAATAAGGTCCCATTTGTCAATTGTTGACCTTATTTTTTGCTCAGCTGCTGTCTCATTTAGAAAGTCTTTTCCTACACCTATTTCCTATAGGTTACTGACAATGTTTTCATATATCATTTTCAGAGTTTTGGATTTCACATCAAGGTCTTTGATCCATTTGGAGTTGATTTTTGTACAGGGTGTGAGGTAGGGGTTTAATTTTATTCTTCTACAAATGGTGATCCAGTTTTGCCAACACCATTTGCTGAAGATGCTATCTTTCCTCCATTGAGTCTTCTTGGCCCCTTTTGTTGAATATGAGGTGGCTGAAATTGCATGTGCTCAAGTTTGTATCTCCGATTTTCTTCCATTGATCTATGGGTCTGTTTTTATGTCAGTACCAGGCTGTTTTTATGACTATAAAAACTAATATAGTTTGAACTATGGTATAATAATCCCCCCTGTATTGCTCTTTTTGCTCAAGGTTGCTTTGGATATTTGGGGTCTTTTGTTTCTCCATATGAATATTATGATGTCTTTTTCTAAGTCTGTGAAGAAGCTCATGAGGATGGATTTTAATTGGGATTGCATTGAATCTGCATATTACTTTAGACAGGCTGGTCATTTTTACTATATTAATTCTTCCAATCCATGAGCATGGGAGGTTCTTCCATCTTCTGGTATGTTCTTCAATCTCCTTCCTTAAGGACTTACATTTTTCATTGTAGAGATTTTTAGTGTCTTTGGTCAGGTTTGTTCCTAGATATTTTGTTATTTGGAGGCTATTGTGAATAGAAAAGTCTCTTTGTATTCCTTCTCCAATTGCTTGTTATTGGTATAAAGAAAGGCTACTGATTTTTCTAGGTTAATTTTGTATCCTGCCACTTTACTGAAACAGTTAATCATTTCTAGTTTTCTGCTGGAGTTTCTGGTATCCCTAAGGTAAACTATCATGTCATCTGCCAAAAGAGATAGTTTGACCTCCTCTTTTCCAATTAGTACTCCTTTAATGTCCTTTTCTTATCTTATTGCTCTCATGAGTGTTCCAAGCACTATATTGAAAAGGAGTGGGGATAGGGGGGCAGCCTTACCAGGTTCCTGACTTTAAGGGGAACACTTCTAATGTTTCCCCATTTAGGATAATGTTGGCTGTGGGTTTGTGGTATATGGCTTTGATTATGTTGAGGAATATTGTTGTCTAAAATATACTCATCCGGTGGTCCTTTAAATGTTCATTACGCATGTGCTGCAGTCCACTAAATGTTCTTCCTCCCTGGACCAGGCTCACAGCTCTGCAAGGCTGCAAGCCACAGAATTGTCCCTGGCCAGCAGGCTGACAATTCTAGGCATAAGCTCCGGCAAGGAGGGGGAGGGAACCATGAGAAGTCACCAGGAGGGAAAAAGAAAGGGACTCACAGTCCAGGAGGAAAGACTCAACTTTAATGTTGTAATTCAAGGCCTTTTATACAAATCCTTGCATGGGCTGGGACACACACAATTGGGGGCTGGGGCAGGCATTTGGGACAAGCAGAACCCCAGGCCATTTTCCAGATCAAAGCTTTTCCCTAAAGGATCAAAGACAGTCCAGGCCTCACAGGTTTGGCAGGATAACAGCAGGGATCAAGGCTTGGTGGCTGCTTGCTGACTCTTTAAGTGCTCTGCCAAAAGAATGCCTACAGAATATTATCTCCAGTCCAATTCCCTCTAGGACTTTAAACATGAAGGTATGTTGAATTTTTTTCAAAGGCTTTTTTCTGTATCAATTGAGAGTAAATGCAAATTAAAACCACTTTAAGATTTCATCTTACTCCAGTAAGACTGGCTATGATCAAGAAAACAAGTGACTGGCTAATATTAAGAAAACAAAAGACACCAAATGCTGCAGAGGTTGTGGGAAAAGGGGAACACTCATCCACTGCTGGTGAGAATGCAAACTCGTACAACCCCTATGGAAAGCAGTGTGGACAACCCTTTTTTTTCATTCACATACCCCATAGTTTTCACTCAGGCTATATTCCAACTCATCTTACAATTCACTGATCTTAAAAAAAATCATCCCTTTAACATTCTTTATTTGGGTTTATCCACTTCAGTACCTTTGGGTTCAGTCTCTTGATTATATGAACTTAGGAGTCATACTGCCTTGTTTATCAATATTTCCTACATTTTATGTTGAGACTTGCAGATCTTCCCTTTTATGGAAGAATCTTTCATGAGAACAGCCTTCTTTTCATAATGTGTCTCAGGATATTGGATTCTTGTGAAGTGCTAAATGTATTGATAGTTGGATTTTATAGTTTTCCTTCTCCCCCTTAGGTGGTGATCACTGTGTTTTGACAAGTTCATACTGTTTCAGCACCTAGAGTCCTATTTTCTCTGTGACCGGTGGACAACTCTTAAAAGATTCAAAATGAGCCTACCACTTGACCCAGACATACCACTCCTGGGTATATACACACAAGACTCACCCTATCGCAGAGTTCCATGTGCATCTATATTTATTGCATCTCTGTTCACAATAACAAAGAGGTAGAAGCAACCTAAGTGTTCCTCAACAGAGGAATTGATAAAGAAAATTTGCTTCATCTACACAATGGAATTCTATGCAGTGGTAAAGAAAGATGGCATCATGAATTTTGCAGGTAAATGAATGGAACTCAAAGCCATTTTTCTAAATGAAGTAATATAGTGCCTGAAAAGCAAATGATGTATGGTGTCCCTCATTTGTGCATTCTAGCACCAACCAACTACCTCTTTATATAAGGAAAACTGAATAATTCCTTTTTTCCTTTCTTTTTTAGTAAATATAAAGTAGCATTTTTTTCTTTACCTAAATGCAACTCTACTGTCAAAATGTGAATCCCTGAACATGTTTTGGAATTGACCTATTGTTTGTTTTCTGACATCATAATTTTGGTATATGTGTGCCATGTATGTAGGCATATTTTGGAGTAATACAAATTGAGAAGAACAGGCTGGGTGTGGTGGCATACGCCTTTAATCCCAGCACTTGGGAGGCAGGGGCAGGAGGATCTCTGTGAGTTGAAGGCTAGCCTGGTCTACTGAGCGAGTTCCAGAACAGCTGGGGCTAAAGGGGGACCCTGTCTCATAAACACCAAAAGAAAAAACAATTGGGAGGAACAACAAAAGCCTGGGTCAAAGAACTGACTGAAACAGTAAACTTCTGCACCCCAAAATTCAAAAAAGACTGAGAAAAAGATGAAAGACATGTACGGCAGAATGCATGAGCTCTGGCAGTGTGGGGGGCATGGAAGGGGGAATGGGTATAAATTGGATTAAGAAATCTTGTATGAAATGCACAAAACCTCAATAAAAAAGAAAGCTTTACTGGTGAGAATTGAGGGATGACTTGTTTTCTTTCTGTGTGTAGAGGTTCAGCTATAGATGAGTCTCCTAGGAAGGGGGATTTTTCAGATGTATATGTTCTGTGTCTGACCATTTGTGGTATTCTACAGTGGCCTTCTCTTCTTAACCCTGCTTAGCTAGTCAGACCCTGTATGTGTGGTCACTGTCTTCCTGCTCCAGGACCACCAGGTACATTAGTGCGCAGGAGAGCTACTGACCAAGCTACCTGGAACCAACCAGTCCCTCTGATGAAAAGTCAAACTAACAACCTACATCACAGATAAACTAGCTATTCATATTTGATCTGAAAGCAAACCTAGATAAGGCATACTCTTCCTCACCCGAGAGTACTCAGTCTCTTGTAGTTCTCAACCAGGGTCAGTCCCCCACCCATTTCTCCTGCTCCACTTTGAGACCTTGTTGGCATGGGCCCTGTGTCTGATGCCTATATTGCAACAGGTTCACATGTGAAAGTTTACAGACACCTGTAAGTCACTGCCTCTCTACCTTCATCCACAAGCCCTGGCTCTCACAATCTTTCTGCCCCCTCTCCTGCAATGATCCCTAAGGTGTGGGTGAGTGAGGTTTAATACAGGGGCCCCATCCAGGGACATATACTCTGGGGGCTCCCATTATTTGGAGATTGACTAGTTTTATCCTCTCTTTGCCTCACACTCTATTGTATACAGAAGCATTATTGGTGAGAATTGAGGGGTGCACTCGTTTCCTCTCTGCCCCTCACTCTGTGTGTAGAGATTCAATTGTAGATGTGTCTCCTAGGAGCGGGGATTTTTTTCAGATGTGTATGTTCTGTGTCTGACCAGTTGTCAGATTCTATAGTGGCCTCCATCTTTTGCAAAGAGTTGCTTTTTTGATGAGTGGCATACGATATGATTCACTATAAATATAAGATTCCATAGCTGGTGTATGGTAAGAAATTTCATTTATCTAGAGACATGATCCCAATAGGCTTTTCTCTAGGCTCTACATCCTCTCCAGCCCTGTGGATTTGGCTGAATATATAGTGGCTTTCGTGGGTTCACTCCCATTGAGAGGGTTCCAAGTCCAATTAGATAGCTGTTGACCATCCTCCAGACAAAAGTGCCTCCACTGCATCAACAGAGGTAGTTTGCTGGGCAGATCATCACAGCTGTTAGAGTTTGGCACTGGGCTATGAGAGAAAAATCACTGATTGATTTTTCTCTCATAGCCGTGTGCAGATTGTCTAGCATTATGAGTGCTTAACTTGGGGCTGGAGAGATGGCCTAGTAGTTAAAAGTGCCAACTGCTCTTGCAGAGCACCCAGGTTCAATCCCCAGCACCCACATGGCGACTGAAAGCTGTCTTGAACTCCGGTTCCAGGGGAATCAGACACCCATTTCTGACCTCGAGGCATTGCACGACTCAAGTGCACAAACCTACATGCAGACAGTACTTCCATACACATAAAAAAAAAAAACTAAATAAAATTTTTAAAAAATTAAAAAATGAGTGTTTAACTTCAGATAGAAAGGTTCTAGGTCAAGAAAGGAATAAAAGTATTCCTAGAACTAAACAAAAATGAGAATACAATACAAGAAAACATCTGGGACACCTTAAAAGCTGTCCTAAGAGGGAAATATACAGCTTTCAGTGGCTACATTAAAAAATCAGAAACAGCACATGTAAAAGACTTAACAGCCCAACTCAAGATTTTGGAAAGGCAAGAACAAATGAACCCCAAACTTAGTAGATGAGAAAAAATAACAAAAATCAGAGGAGAAATAATGACATTGAAACAAAGAAAACAATACAAAAAAAGATCAACGAATCTAGGAGCTGGTTCTTTGAAAGTCTAAACGAGATAGACTGACCCTTGGCACAGCTAACCACAAGAAAGAAAGAGCAAATCCAAATCAACAAAATCAGAGACAAAATGGGGAACATCACAACAGACACACACACACAAAAAAAATCCAAAACATTGTAAGGGAATACTTTAAAAATCTATACTCCATTAAATTTGAAAACCTAACCAAAATGGGTGAACTTCTAGAGACATCGACACCAGCAAAGTTAAACCAAGAAGAGGTCCACAGCTTAAACAGACATAACAAAGGAGTAATACAAAACCTCCCAACCAAAAAAAAAAAGCCCAGGCCTAGATGGCTTTACAGCAAAATTCTACAAACCATTCAAAGATCTACAACCAATAATACTGCTCAAACTACTCAAAATGACAGAAACAGGGGGAGAACTTCCAAACTCCTTCTGTGAAGCCAGCCTCATTCTAATATCAAAATCGGGTAAAGATACAACAAAGAAAGAAAACTATAGGTCCATATCCTTAATGTACGTAGATGCAAAGACACTCAACAAAATACTTGCAAACTGCAATTAAATGCACATCAAAAAACTACCATCATCAGGTAGGCTTTATTCCAGAGATGTAGGGATGGTTCAACAAATGTATTCTTGAGGAATTCTTATAATGAAGCATGATGAAGACTCAGGAACTAGAAGGGGAGATAGAAAGAATGAAAGATCTGTGAAGGGCAAACTCCTGGACTTGACATGGCTGTCGCATTGAGGGAATTCGCCCAAGTTATGGTTACCTACTCAAGGTCAATATGGCCAAAATGTTGATATAGATGGGAGCTGTGTTTTCTTGGTCTCATCCTTTACTGAGGAGTTATTTGTGGTTGATAGATGCTGGGGGGAAAGAATTTTCTTTTGTATGTGTGGCCATGGACAGACTTCCAGTGCTTGCATGGACGAGCCTACACCCACATGCACAGGAGCAGCAGTAACTGGCTTTAGTGAGTTGCCAAAGATAAATGAAGACATGAAGTTGGGTGAGAGCTGTTGGGGAGATCTGAGGGGATTCCAATGGAGAGAATTGAGGGTAAAATACCCTTTGTTTCAAGCTGATTGTCTTAACTCCATTGTGGTCACTTAGTAGTGTTAATCCCTACTTTAAAATGACTTAGAAAGCAAAATAAAAGGTAAAAATCCCTTGATTATTGCAACAGGCAATTATTTCTTATCTGCTAGCTTTCCTCTTCACACATAGGTTAGTGCCTCCATCTGTAGTAATTATATAAAAGGGGAAGGAAACTGTAAACCATGACCTTTTTCTCACAAGAGAAGCCCAATGTGAGTTATGTTGCCATTCTTTCCTGATTTCTTTATTATATTCAGATCTTCACTTTAGAAAATAAACGAGCAGCGACCCTTTCTTCCCATAAGGCCAAGGGCGTGTCATCTAATCATGAGAACTGCTATCTTCATTATCACCTCACAATTCTGGTTGATCTAAAATGCAGAAGCCTACAGTATTTATAACACTAAAGCGAATGGATCACATGGCCTATTTTTTAATCTTGGAGCTTCTATTAATTCTTGACTGTATATCACAAAATGAAACTATACTACCTCAACTGAAATAATTATGTTGCTTGTCAACCCTGTCATTTTACTGAGTTCTAGCTACTGCTAAATCAGAATACTGAAATATGCTGGCTTATAAGCAGAAATTTATTTCTCACAGTTCTGGAGACTGGGAAGTCCAAGGTCAAAGTGTTCACAGAGTTGCTATCTTATGGGGACCAGATTCTTGCTTCAGAGATGGCTGTCCTTTTGCAGAATCCTCACATTGTGGCAGGGGGCTCGAGAGCTCTCTGAGGCTTCAAAAGACAAAACACAAATACTAATATTCAGGACTCTACTTTTGTCAGCAAATTACCACCCAGAGTCCCCACCTCCATATTCCAACACATTGGGGATTCCAATGGTATGTATGATATTGGAGAAAACACAAACATTCAATATCTAGCACCTATTTCTTCAGCTAGGTCTCTAATCCCTATCAAATAATGTGGTCATCGTGACAGGGTAATAGTAAACCTATCCTGTGTACTGTTCAAGACAGTATAATATAGCATAGCATAGCATAGCATAGCATAGCATAGCATAGAATAGCATAGTATAGCATAGCATAGCATAGTTGGAATGAAGTAGAGAGAGGTAATATTGCAGCAGAAGGCTTTGAGCATGAGGTGGAGTGATGAGGATAAGGAAATTATGAGTTAGCAAAAGCCCAAAACTAAGTGTGCATAAAGAAGTTATCTGGAAACCAATTATCTTGCAACTCAAGTAAAAAATATAGACATATAATATGGAAGAAGAGGGGGAGGACTGGAGAATAAAGCTTATAAGAGAATGAGGTGAGGGGGTTGGGGAAAAGGAGGGACAGTGGTGGTTAACCCAAATTAAAGATATATAGAGGTTTGTGAAACCCTACTCGTCTGTAAGCTAATTTAAATACAATTTAAAGAAAAAGCTTGGACACAAGACCCCACATTAATGAACAATGCTGCCCTCAAAAGACATGATTTGTAAATGAAAATGTTAAGTGAGGCTCTAGAAGGATGCAAAATAGCACAGGCAATTCATGCTCTTGCTTGCCCACCTTAACTAGATAGGAAGACCCTATTGCTAAAGCCCCACACATTTTGATTCAGAGACACAGAGAAATCAATCATGAACTGACCAGAACATTCTCTCCCTGCTAACCAGCTTTCTTGTGTTGGAAAGTGCTATGTGTGCTCCTCGGGGAGACTGCCATTTATAGAGCTGGACCCCCACATGCTACAATATTGACCTGTCTGCCAAGTTATCTTCACTGACAAAGTCGTGACAAGAGCATATATGAAGGTAATCAACCACTCTCTTACCTGATTTGAGTCTTCCATGCAAGAGAATTCATTCCTAGTAATGTCAACATGGTCAATAGACTTAGGGAAGTCAGGCGCCCTAGGGGAGAACCTACTGATGTGACCCTGTCTACGGGTCATGTAACGTTAGGTACTCGAGGGATCCCCAAAACCTGCAGATAAGCGAGAGAAAAGAACGAGACTTTGCGAGGTGGTCAAAGTCTGATTTATTGAACAAAGACAGCGGTTTTTATTTGGCAAAAGGCGGGAAGAATCAGGAAATGGGGAGGGGGTGGGTGAAACAGGGTCTGGCGTCAGAGGAGGGTCTGTTCTTGCAAGATCACTGAGTTGAGACATCAAGCTGGAGTATCTGGTGACTTTTACTGCATGTCCGCACCCAGCTTTTGGAAAAAGGCTCGAGGTGACAATTCACAGAG
Organism: Rhizomys pruinosus; assembly: GCA_009823505.1. Classification (NCBI taxonomy): domain Eukaryota; kingdom Metazoa; phylum Chordata; class Mammalia; order Rodentia; family Spalacidae; genus Rhizomys; species Rhizomys pruinosus. Next base: position 286,595 of record VZQC01010872.1, read on the forward strand.
TCAACTTCCTTGTAAGTAAGCTCAGCGTAAGCAAGCTAAAGCCTGCAGCTCTTTACATATCCCCCTTCTTTACATTAAGAAGGTATGGATAAGTATCAGGCAGAGTGGCATCTGCAGCCGATTATGTGACCGTCCCTGTCTTAGG
>VZQC01010872.1:293224-432416 GCA_009823505.1 Rhizomys pruinosus
TGACCCTGTCTACGGGTCATGTAACGTTAGGTACTCGAGGGATCCCCAAAACCTGCAGATAAGCGAGAGAAAAGAACGAGACTTTGCGAGGTGGTCAAAGTCTGATTTATTGAACAAAGACAGCGGTTTTTATTTGGCAAAAGGCGGGAAGAATCAGGAAATGGGGAGGGGGTGGGTGAAACAGGGTCTGGCGTCAGAGGAGGGTCTGTTCTTGCAAGATCACTGAGTTGAGACATCAAGCTGGAGTATCTGGTGACTTTTACTGCATGTCCGCACCCAGCTTTTGGAAAAAGGCTCGAGGTGACAATTCACAGAGTCAACTTCCTTGTAAGTAAGCTCAGCGTAAGCAAGCTAAAGCCTGCAGCTCTTTACACTGATGTCAGTGTTTTGCTAAATGGTGGTGCTAACAAAGTGCCTCCTGAATATTTCTCTTTATGTCCATAGATCTGTGCTGCTCTCAACCTGGCTCAGAGAACCTTCTTATTGCAGTGGGTGATGGTTATAGCATAGACTCACTGCTGTTCGAAGCACTGGAAAAAAAAATGAAATTGAGTACCCAGAGATTAAACAGCACATCCACACACCTGAAGGCTCAGAGAAAAACTACACAAGATGGGTTGAAAGAAATTAAGAGTCTGATGATGGGGAGGAGTACGTGAACAGCTGTCTACTGAACAGCACATGGATGATGAACACACAGTAGCTGGGGTTACCTGCATAAGACATACACAAGATCAAGTCAGGTAAAGATCTTAGCATGGCGAGCCAGTTCCCCACCAGGGATTCTCCAGCCACCCCACATGGCCCAGATATAGGGGTAGGTAGACCCTCCTACCCTGTCTACATCCATGTCAGTCCAAAGCCTTGCAGTTGCTTTCCATGAACCTTTGTCTCTTTTTTGCCCCTGCCTCCCTTTGGAACTCACCAGAGACCTGCCAGATCCCTGAGTGGGACCATCCTGTTGCCCCATCCAGGCCTCAGATCTTTGTTCCAAGCTCCTTTGCCAACAGACTGTAGCTGACACACAGGAACTGGGAGAGACACTGTAGCCCTGAGTTCCAGACACACAGAGAAAACCAACATCCCAACCCTGTTATGAATTAGCCCTCTTCTGAGCATCGTAACCCCTCTGCTGGAAGAAGAGAGGTAATGGGAACAGCAACAACGCCAACTCAACCAAGAACTGATCCCAGATGTACAAATCCCGCCTTTAATCCCAGCACTTGGGAGGCAGAGGCAGGTGGATCTTTGTGAGTTCAAGGCCAGCCTGGTCTGCAGAGTGAGTTCCAGGACAGCTGGGGCTACAGGGAGACCCTGTCTCGAAAAGACCAAAAAAAATATATCATCATGAAAAAACAAAATAGCCTCCTTCAAAAATCCCATAGTAACACCCCCTAATGAGAAATGATTTGAAGTATCTTCTAGCCAAAGAATTCAAAAGAATGATTATAGCTATGCTCAAAAATTCTAGCATGGATGGGGAGGGCATGTGAGGCCCCAGCCTAGCTGAGGAGGTATTGTCAGTTGCTGGCTGAGGTGGGAGGAAGAATCATTTTTCTTTGTGGGTGTGGACACTGGCAAGCTCCCCACACCCCTGTGAATGACCCTCCTTCGCATACCGACAGTACTAGTTGGAATTAGTGGTTAAAATACATAGATTTAAAACTCTAAAAGGAGGACAGGAAGGAGGTGGGGTGAGGGTCTTGGTGGGATCTGGAGGGGAGAATGAGGGGCATACATGCTGTAGTTATATCAGGCATAAGTATAAACATAGTCGTCAACATTTTTGAAGAACGGCCCTCTCTTCGTCCAAATACAATCCACTGCTATCAATTTTCCTCCTCCTGCTCTGGGAACCCTGGAAAACTACAGTGGAAAAAAGAAGAAGAGTGACAGTAATGATGGCTTAAGGGGATCTGCGGAAGGCCTCTGAGACACTGTGTGGACCTGCTTCCCCAAAGTTCTTAATTCTAAAAAATTGTATAGCTAGTATTTGACTGGGGACTGACACTATTTCTCTTGTATAAAACTAGAGTTCTAATGAGTCAAATAGATCATACCGTCTGTGACCTCTTAATGTGTGTGACATCCAAGAGAAAATATATCACTTAAATTCCAAATTAGATATTTATGTGAAGTACATGTGGTGAGGATTGTTCTTTATTCTGAACGTCGGCTAGCCTATTACTCTGAGGTGCAGTATGTTTCTTGGCTACAGTCCAGCTTCCTATTATTGCATCTTCAATTTAGTTCCTTTTAAACTATGTGAACAATTTTAAACTAACCAAGCGGAAATAAATGATTACCCTCAGAAATAGGTGAAATGGAATCAAAGTTATTAATTCTGCATGTGGTGATTATAAGTAAGAAAATTCCATTGTTGCGATGACAACACTACACTATAGTCTTTGATTTTTTTCATAAAATAACAAAATGTACATTAAATAGAACTGCCTACGTATCTTTCACTCGACTCTGGTTTTTGCCCAACAACATCGCAACATGCTCTTTGCTAAATACAACATTGGTGTTGCTCTCCCATACTTTACACAAATTCTGGAAAAATATTTTTAGGTAAGCTTTCCAATTAGGCACTTAATTTATACTTAATGAACCAGGAGAATGTTAAGTAAATGAGAATTGACCGATTTTCAATAAAAGAATTGAAAGTTTAGTGACCTAGCATTATATAATTTCATGACAACCCAAAGTTGCTAAACCTTCATACCTAAACCATTTTTAGCTGAAGTTAAAGTTAAAATGCTCCATTGACCTTCTTACAACTACAATTGTGAATATTCTAACTTCCTCAAACAAGCCATAGTAGTTTATGGAAGTTTCCTGAGAACTCTACCAGGTCCTCAGCCAAAGCAATAAATGGCTGCTCTCAGCCACCTCAAAACACTCATACCATAACTAACTGAGCAGCAGATCCAAAGTTCAAATTCAGATCTTTGATTTTTAAAGTCTATTACTACACCCAGCTTTCTTAAAATTAAGACCTTCCTAACAGCCAGAACAAGCAACGGACTCCACTGCAAATCAATGGATTCTCTCCTGCATTTACAGAACTGATACTGCAGCCTGGAGTTTGAGGACATGTCTATCATACATGCTGAGCAAGGTCTATTCTAAATGTCTGATGTTTGCAGGGGTCAGAGGTCTTTTGTTTGTGTGGACCTTCCTCTTCACCCTGAACTTAATCCTCCTCATGAATTCCTTTTTCTTTGTGGATATCACCATACTTTCCCTTTCACTGAAAATACTATAAATCAAGAAAACTCCAGGAAACAGTGGACCCATATGAACCAGGACCCTTTGCATCGCCTGCGCCCACAATACTGCCCAGAAGAAGCATCATCCTGTGCACATCATTGCATCTGCTGTGATGGCTCCGTTTCCAGTATGTCCTAAGCACCTTACTGAGTTAATCTATCCAAACTGAAACTGCACAGGCCAGTTGTCTACTGCCAAATCTCTTGATTCCTTATTATCTGTAATATCATTATGTATCTGTCATGTGAAGAAATTTAAGCCTATTTTCTCTTTTTTCCAGTCTTATTTCACACAACCCTGCACTTATTCCATATATTCCAGCCAAACCACCTGATAGGATTTTCCAAACACATACTGAATTTTCTTGCCCCTCATATATTACTGCAAAATGGCTTTCCTAACCAATAGTCATCCATTGAACTGTGTCTGATCATTGCAAACCTTTGACAATTTTCTTGAATAAAAGTACAGTTCTATAGCCTATTCTTATCATGTCTCCAAAACCACATTTTTATATTAACCTCCCTAAATTACTTATAACTTCACTTAAAATATTATGTCTTGGGGCTGGCGAGATGGGCTAGTGGTTAAGAGCACCAACTGCTCTTGCAGAGGACCCGGGTTTGATCCCCAGAACCCACATGGCAGCTGAGAACCATCCGCAACTCCAATTCCAGGAGAACTCCAGTTCCAGGGGAATCTGAGACCCTCTTCTGACCTCCGCAGCATTGCACGACATGGGTGCACAAACCTACATGCAGACAGTACATTCATACACATTAAATAAATAAATAAATAAATAAATAAATAAATAAATAAATAAATGAAAATATTATGTCTTATACACACACACACACACACACACACACACACACGCACATGCACTTGACCTGTATACTTGTATATCCTTTCTCAATTCAATTACTAATCTCTGCATCCCTCAAAGTGGGATTTTCACTAAGTATCTTCTAAGTGCTACTTGAAGTAAATTAAGGTGACATAATATCATAAAATACTCTCTGTAAACATTGAAAGGCTGCCTACATTTTTCATACTAGTGGGCTTCGGAACAAATATGACAGTGCCTTTCCACAGTAATAAAACTGCCTGACACTATTAATGCAAGGTCAGAAACACAGGCAGCCCGATGCATTAAGTACTTTCACAGCATCCTCGCTGCCACCTCTTCATACACCTAGGAACAATTTCTGTTGCAGTCACAGATGGCATTAGAGAGAAATGGAAAGACAGCTGGTGTGGTGCAGAGGTACCCGGGGCTCTCTCAGTGCTCAGTTCAAACTGTCCCCATAGCCGAAACAAAGGAAAGGAAGAAGCAAAAATGGCTTGTTACAAAGCACTTTGTTTCTCTTGAATTACCAGAATAATAGCCTCAGCCTTCTGTTTAGCTTTAACTTAAGTGACCTGGCAGGTACAGTTGCAGTATGTGGACTACATTACAAGGACAATAGTGTCTTCCCAGAAAAGTGTCAGTAGCAATCACCTCTAGATGTCGCTGGACTGTTCTGAGCAGAGTGAGGGAGGAAACATTTAGACAGGGTTGAAAAGATGGAGAAGGGACTTCAAGCCAGTGGTAATGTGAAACACCTGTGCCCAGGGGCTTCAGAAGTTGGAACAACACTTATGAAATTTTAGCAGATCATATATAAATGAACTACATAGTTTACATAATATAGTTTATACACAAGTAGAATAATGAGATTAAAGAAATACAAGTTCTATATTTATGTAGCATATTCACCAGAAAATGATTTCTGCATTCTTTTTTTTTTTTTTTTGGATTAACCTATATTTTATTTATTTTTTTTCTCATTATATTTCTTTTTTTCTCTCCTTTTATTTATTTTTTTTTAATTTCTGCATTCTTAAAGAATTACCTGACATGGCTGGAGAGGTGGCTCAGTGGTTAAGAGCACTGGCTGCTCTTGGATAGAACCTGAGTTCAGTTCCCAGAACCCACATGGCAACTAACAACCATTCATAATGGTTCTAGTTCCAGATGATCCAACATCCTCTTCTGACCTCTGTAGACAGTGCATGACAGGAGCATACTTATATACATGTAGGCAATACACTCATACACATAAAAAATATAAATAAATAAATATAAACAAAAATAATTACCCTAAATACTTGTTGTTCTAGATTTAATTTGTGCTGCTCTTCAATGTTTCTATGGCTCAAATTTCATTTTCAAAATGTAACTTCCTAATTGAAACTTTCAACCAACCCCTCCCATAAACACTGAAAGTTTACTAAGTGCCAGGGAGGCAGTACACTAAACACCATGAATAAAAATGTCAACAGGAATGCCACGATCCCTAGAACTTACGGAGCTTAAGTTTTCCTAAAAGAAACTGGGGAAGTTAAATGGAGGCAAGGGACACATAGACAAAAACATAAAGATTCAGGTATTTTGTGAATGTTAGATGCCCTAAGGGAGAACTAGTGAAATACTGTGATAAAGAAAGACCATCCTATTGGTGGGGTGCTGTGACTAATGTCGTCTGGAAAGAGTTCTTGGGAAATGCAAATCTGAGCTATGATGTGGCCACAATGACACACGTAAGTAAATGAGAGTGAAAGAAAGGAGAAGGGAAGGAGTAAAGGCCAGAGCACCCGGTATGTGACCCAGCAGACTATGGGAAGTTGGAAGCGTTCCCTGCTAAAGGGCTCCTCAAATGGAATGAGCTGGCTGTCTTTGACAAGTGTGGAAAGCGCTAAGAGGTCAGGGAAAGTCTCCGCAGAGTCAGAAGCTGTAGGGCACTTCACATCCTAGATAAATGATTGCTTCTGGCTTCGCTTTCAAAATAAGAAAGAACTAATTCTGAGAATTTTGTGTAGGAGAATAATAATAAGATACAACTTGCATTTTAAAAGGTTGAGCCTAATGGATAGGGTAGAGCAAGCCAGGAAAAAAAAAAAACAAAACACACAAAAATACTGAAGAACAACAGAGTTGCAGTCATTTCTCAGCTGACACTTTCCGGGTGCCTTGAATCTGAACCCTCCCAGGTTCCTGCACCACTCTGAATGAACCTCTACCATGGGATTACTCTCTGTGCTATATTTTTAGTTTCATATGTCTGTTTCCCATACTAGACAAGAAACCATTTGAAAACCCTAGACATAGTCTATTCATCTTTAAAGACACCACTAGGGGGCACAATGAATAGCCTATCTACGGTATCTGTGACATGGATCATACATAGTTCAGTGGCCTCCTTCAGTAATCCTGTGAGGTGAAACTGACATAGAAGCCAAAGCCCATGATTAAAACATTGGTCCACACTAGTCACTGCTCCTCACCTTAGGCAAATTATTTGACTGCACATTCTCTGAGCTTCCGTTTCTTCACCTATCAAAGTGAATGGATAACCTAAGCTTGTGGTGTCAAAATCAAACTAGATGATAGATGACATGTTGGTACAGCTGCATGGTTACCTCCTAATTGAAATATAGACCACGATTGCTAGCCGTTTGCCTCCTTTTCAACAGTCACCTTTAAAAAAAAAAAATGGGGAAATGGAGGCTGGAAAGATAGAGGGCCCAGTGGTTAAGAGCAACGACTGTTCTTTCAGAGGACCCGGGTTCGAGTCCCAGCACCCACATGGCAACTAAGAACCATCTTTAACTCCAGTTTCCAGTGGAATCTGACACCCTCTTCTGACCTCCATGGCATTGCACAACATGTGTGCGCCAACCTACATGCAGACAGTACGCTCATACACATAAAATAATAATATTAATAAAAATTTTTTTAATTAAAAAAAATGTTTCCACCTAAATCAGAAATCTCTTTGCTAATCTTAGAAGAGCTGATGATGATTTGAGGATGGTGAATAAGTATGAGATTACAGGTGTTTTAAAAACACAAGTAATTTCTGCTTCTTTTAAAGTTTCCCAATCATCCTAATTCTAGTCCCTTTCAGGAGACTATGCTCAACAGTGCATCAAAAATACACCTAGAGGGACTAGAAAGAAAGCTCAGTGGTTAAGACCACTGGCTACTCGTACAGAGGCTCTCCATTCAGTTCCCAGCACCCACATGGTGGCTAACAACCTTCTGTAAATTCAGTTCCAGTGATTCTAAGGCCCTCTGCTGACCTCCATGGGTATTGCACATATGTGGAGGGAAAATATACACATAAAATAAAAATGAATAAATCCAAAAAATTTAAGTATACGTATAAATGAATATGTAAAGAAAGCTAGTCAGAGGCAGGTGGATCTTTGTGAGTTCAAGGCCAGCCTGGTCTACAGAGTGAGTTCCAGGACAGCTGGGGCTACAGGGAGACCCTGTCTTGAAAAAAAAAAAAAAAAAAAAAAAAAGCTAGTCAAAGGAAGACATATAAACAAATGAATGTGTTGTTTGGGGACAACTTGATATAATGGGAAACATCACTGTTCTTGGGGTCAAGTAATTTTTTTTGGTTTCTTGCTAGTTTTGCCATCAGTTGGCAACATGATTTTGTTTTCTTTACTCTCTTTTGCTTTTGTTTGTTTGTTTGTTTGTTTGTTTGTTTGAAACATGGTATCCCTGTAGCCCCAGATGGCCTGAACATTTCTATGTAGGCCAGGCTGGCCTCAATCTCACAGAGATCCACCTGCCTCTGCATCCCCATTGCTGGGATTAAAGGCATGGACTACCATGCCTAGCCAACATCATGGTTTTAGCCACACTACTTACCATGTTCTGGCTTTAAAATTCCACTCGGAACTGAGGAAACTGGAAAAGGGAGTGAGATTCTGCCACAAAATTCTTTTGCTCTATGCCCCACCTGGGCATTAGAAGAGAGATCCCCACCAGTTCAAGCTCAGTCCTACAAGATATCCCCACTTCAGGTAAGCATGATGCACCCTTCTTTTCAGCCAACTCAAAATGGAGATTCCCCAAAATTGAGATTAAATGACTAGAATGGCTCACAAAACTCAGGAACTAATACTGTACTTAAAATTATAGTTTTATAATAAAATATATAATTCAGGAAAAGCCAAATGGAAGAGAGGCACAGTGAGCAGAATAATGGGGCAGCAGTGTACATGGTCCTGTCTCGGGACAACATCCTTCATGTGGATGGTTATCCTCAGGAACCTGGATGCTAATCACTTCCTTATTTCAGAGTCTTAACCTGAAGTCTCATTACACTGACTGAACTGGCCATTAAATACAATCTCCAACTTTTCCCATCCCTGCAGGTTGGAGATAAGGCTGATTCTCTTAATTCTTTTAACCAGGTGAATGATTATTTTTCTATCAACCAACTTCTATGTTGTATGTAGTCTCCAAGAATGACTTCATTCAGAATAAACTCCAGAATGATAACAAAGAAAAGACATCAAGAAACTTCTTATCACTTAAGAACTTCTATAGGTTTTAGGTACTTTGTGTCAAGAACTATGAGCAAATAATTGATGATGGTGGTGATGAAAGATTAGATCATTTTTATGTTCCTGTTCTATTGATTTTTCTGTTCATTATGTTCTGTTTATAATACAATTCTTAGTCAAGTTATATGTTGCATGAAGCTTCACAAGTACAGGTATATTGGAACTATAAGAATCTTTTTTTAAATTTTTTTATTTATTATTTTTTATGTGTATGAGTGTACTGTCTGCATGTAAGTTGGTGCACCCATGTCGGGCAATGCCACAGAGGTCAGAAGAGAGCGTCGGATTCCCCTTGGAACTGGAGCTAAAGACAGTTCTTAGCCGTCATGTGGGTGCTGGGAATCGAGCAAGTGCAGTCGGTGCTCTTCACCGCTGAGCCATCTCTCCAGCCCCGGGACTATAAGAATCATCTTAACACAATAGTGGAATTAAAATGGTTAGCTGCTTGGCTGGGGAGACCACGCAGCACTTAAGAGCACTGTCTGGTCTTGCAGAGGACATGGGTTCAGATCACAGAGCACACATGCTGACAACCATCCATAATTCCAGTTCTAGAGGAATCTGATGCCCTCTACTGACCTCTGTGGGCATTGGTGTGCTCACATCCATGCAGGCAATAAATACGCTCATATACCCAAAATAAAAATAATAAAATATTTTAAAATGGTTAATTGCATTCTTAGCCATTGATAGATAACAAAAGGAAAAGACTCTCAGTGATAATCTAATGTTTCAAGACTGGTAAAAATATAGAAGTAGAAATGAATAAACTGAAAGACAGAGGGAAAAAATCACTTAAATTCAATAATTCTCATTAATTCTGACAACTGTGTAGATTTTATTTTACCTTGGAATACACATGGTAGCTTTGTTCCTCACAGCTAATTTAAGTAAAAAGAATAAATGTGCTTTCTGAGAGAAGTACTAAAAATAAGGCAGGCAGATCTCTGTGAGTTCAAGGCCAGTCTGGTCTACAGAGCAAATTTCAGACTAAAAGGAGACCCTGTCTCAAAAAGACCAAAAAAATAAATAAATAAATAAATTACAGAATTGAGTTAAATTATCAGAAATACAGACATAATATGTCCATGAAAAATATAAATGATACTCTATTGACAATACTTTAATTATGACTAAATATAAATTATCATAGCACCACATTAATTCAAAAGTTTATGAATCTAAATGATCTATCCCAATGCATTTCATTAATTCTTTAAAGAATTCCAAATAGTAAAAAAGAAAAGAAAAAGATAGGTTTAGTACTAATGAATCAAAAGCAATAAGCATTATCTATCTGATTGCACATTTCAACCCCACCAACTGTGTTTGTGCAGACTGTAACTAAAGTCACTGAGGGATGCACAGGTAAACTAAAGTCACTGAGGGATGCACAGGTATTCTGGTTGCAAAGTGAGCGTCATATTTCCTTCCAGATGATTTCCTGTATATTCTTTCACGGCCAATGACAACTGATGAAGGAGTCACTAAGAAACACTTTACTCCTGTCAGGAAATCAGAGAGTAAGAGCATGGCAGCATTCCAAAATGTAAAGGTGTCCGACTTTTCACACAGTAAAAGGAAGCCGCATTTATAGCACCACCTAGTGGTAGATATAAGGAGCTGCCCAGTAAAGATGAGGGAAAGCAAGCCTTTCTAAACTCACTGGAGGAAGTTGTTTAAAACATGATTTCTTGGCCAGGCGTAGTGGTGCACGCCTTTAATCCCAGCACTCGGGAGGCAGAGGCAGGCGGATCTCTGTGAGTTCAAGGCCAGCCTAGTCTACATAGCTAGCTCCAGGCCAGCTGGAACTACAGGGAGACCCTGTCTCAAAAATACCAAAAAACATGATTTCTCCTTATCTATTTATCACTTCACTGTATGTGTGAATACAGTGGAGATATATTCTAAATAGTGAAAAATGAGTCAAAATTCTAAATAGAAATATTCATTTCCATGTTTTCCTCCAAGCTCAATGAAATCTTTTTGATATTACAGCCATGTGAAATGTAACTATGTCTATTTAACCAACCATAGTTATATACTCATGAAAAAATATTCATCATAGTAATTTTTGTCTCCATATTATTTACTCTAAACCTGCTTTCTAATCTCTCCATAGATCCCAGACCACTATATTTTTTAGATAAGGGGGAAAAAACAGAGACCAAGTAGTTTACTTCTGCGAGATCCTCATTTCAAGTCATAAGTCAAGAAGCGTAAGTGGCATAAGTAAAATAAGATTCATCAAGTGTCTTACTCATTAGATTGTGGTTATTCTGTGTACATTTCCATTGCAAATGTTTTCTTTTTCTAATATGGCAATGTGTACAAGTACTTTGTCCACTGACTTTCAAAACCCTGTGATCTCAGCAGTTAGAAGATGGAAACCAACTACAATACAAAGCGAGGTATGGCAAGAGGGTGCTGGGTTGCAGAAGTAGCTATGTGTCTCAGTGGCCCTTAGTTTTCCCAGCATTGTCCTGGTTTAGTATAGTATCTAACTCATAATAAATCATCACTAAGTATTTCCTAAATAATTGCTGACCGAATAAGCCCATATCACAAAAGACATGCTCCAAATAATTGCTAAACAAAAGGAGCCACTTGCTACCAAAATTGGCTCTTAAATGTACTGTTTCCATCTCCCTCAAGATGCAGCCAGCTGTACTAAGTTCCTCTTGGATATGTTCTAAGCAAGCCAGTTATGAAAACAGGACCGAAGCCTTCTGACTCCAGTGAAGTGTTCCCACTGTGACACAGAGGTCACCTGGCTATGTTCACAGTAAGAACTTTAGGGAAATGTAGGTGCAGTTTTAACTGCTGCTCAGTTCTACCCTAGTGCTTCTCTCCAGACACAAGATGTCTGAGTCCTCATGTTTTTCCTTTTCCATTCTCTGACCTTCAGTCTCTTAAATGTAATTATCTCCAATACCAAAATCAGTTTCAGTAAAATCTTCAAATGGAAAGAACAGGCACAGCTGTGTTCTTTTTTTTTAATTTTTATTTATTTCCGTATGTGTATCAATGTACCGTCTGCATGCAGGTCTGTGCACCCATGTCGTGCAATGCCGCGGAGGTCAGAAGAGGGTGTCGGATTCCCCTGGAACTGGCGTTCTCCTGGAATTGGAGTTTCAGATGGTTCTTGGCCACCATGTGGGTGCTGGGGATCGAACCCGGGTCCTCTGTAAGAGTGGTCGGCACTCTTAACCACTAGGCCATCTCTCCAGCCCAAGAACAGGCACAGCTGTGCTCTAACTACAGACATACTCGCTGCAATTGTCTTCATTTTTCTAATTAAAGTTCCTACAGTTGGACATTTCTAGAAGATGTGCAGTAATTTTTCACCACACTCCAGGTAGCTCATCATCTCCCACAGTTTGATGTTGGAAAAATAAACGGATAGGAGAAACATATGGATGTGTGTATACATAATACCTGCATAGGTAGGAGACATATCTTATATACATAATATGTACATTGTATATATGCATCTACACATATAACAGGTATAAATAAATGATACACTGGCAGTCTATTGGTATGATAAAAAGAATTCTATATGGTAGTTATTAGGGAACATAAATCTAAGCCTTGACCCTGACACTAAGTTTTCAACATCCCCTCTCTTTTTCTAAGCTCAAACTCTCGCATTCTTGACCCCATTTTGGCAGATGGGTCTTTCTTCCGATCATCGAGAAGCCAGGTTAGGCTGTTTGAAGGAAGCAGCACATTCTGTAATCCTGAAACTGAACTCTCCAAAGTTCACAGGCTGGTTATATAATACAGATTGATGGAGAATCTTTTTTTTTTTTTCATGCTACTTTCTTTCCCTGAGACCCTAAAGAAGCTCCTTAGTTGAAAGATTAGCAGTCCACCACAAAATAACTGGTTCAGCATCAAAGATGATGCCATCTATGCAGACCCCAGGACCAAGCACTTTGTAGCTTGAAATCCGTTAATGCTCAGAGGCTGTTTCTCATTCTCAGACCTCAAAAGGAGGCATGAGATACCAATCCCGTGCCTCATGAGTTAAAGACTAAAAATATATGCTATTGGTATTATTTAAGAAACAAGTTTAATTGTGTAAAAGATACATAGAAAGCTGTCCATGCACACTCTTCCACTGCCAGTTAGAAGGTAGTCTTAATTCCATATAAGAACAATCAGAGAGAGAGAGAGAGACAGAGAGAAAGAGAGAGAGAGAGAAACCTGCTGTGTGCCTTGACCTTAGGTAAACCTCTGGCTCACTCTGAGTGTCCAGTATCTGTCTATGCAGTGCGTCAGGAAGGAGCAAGACGACCTCTAAATGTCCTTCCTCTTCCGAGACTGCTGTGGTGTGCTCAGACTGAGACTGTGCTGTCCCAGCTTAACAGCCGGCAGGCGCTGCGCCAGAGTGATTTGGTCCTCCCTTGGGAAGGGCTTCCCTGGCTGAGTGCTGCCGAGCCTAGGAGGCTGCTGGCAGAAGCCAGGGCGGGTCTCCAGGGACCCGGGGAGCGGTGCCTTCTACTCATCAATAATGCATTATTTTGTCAGCAATAAATTCCCTCCAAAATTAATGAAGCAGCCCTTTTAAATTCCCCCGTCATCGCCTCGTGCAGCAGGAGCTGTGCTAGACGCCCAGCACTCAAAATAAATGTAAAAGCCTTATAAATTTTTTGAAGGCAAACTCTAGCCTAGTGGACTATAATCTAGTCTCCTCAGCCCCTACAGAAACCAGCCAGCAGCAGCATCGGATCTCAAGGCAGAAGATATTACTTTGCTGTGCACACAGAGACCACACACAGGTGCAGGCGTTCGTCATTGTCCACCCTCCTAGGTCACCTCCAGTCAGCAGTTTCCTGCAATGTGACCCCAAATAACCAACTAGGAATATGACAACACACATATACAGACATGCCCCCTTCTTTTCACAACTGAACAAACAGAAGAAGCAGCAGACTGCAGACTACGCTTGACTGTGCTAAGCATTCTGAATTAGTGCTTCTTAAAGTTTCATATGAATAATGTCCTCAAATGAGCCTGGAAGGGGAAGTTCCCAAGCATTCCTTCTGCTGCTGCTGCTGCTGCTGTTACCTCCATGCACAGACATTTCCAGAAAGTGGCAACTGTCTAGATTGAAGATGATGAGGCAGAGCCAGAGACACTGTGTTCCAGGAACACCAGAGCGTACATGCAGCAGGGTTGGATTTTTATGTGTGAGTGTATTTCCTGCATGTGTGTAAGTGCCCCCCCTGCGGTTTAATGCCAGCAGGGTCAGAAGTTGTCAGCTCTCCTGGAACTGGAGTTACGGCCATCTTGTTAGATGCCATGTGTGTGCTGGGACTAGAACTCTTGCAGAGGAAGCAGTGCTCTTACTAGCTAAGCCAACTTTCTAGGCCTACAGCAGGTTTTAACAGAAGCTTGTTGAATAACTAATTGGACCATGAAAGAGGCAGCACTGCTCTGTAGAGTTAAACAGAAACTGAGCTCTGGCTATCCAGTTCTCCATCTTAACCCAGAGCTTTAGGCCTCAAGTAAGGTATTTAAGTGCTCACCACCTCAGTTTCCTCAGTTGTAAGACTGCAATACTAATGGTTGCTTTAAGGGAGAACAGTATTCAGAAAGTGGTTGTGATACAAAAATATGACTTCCCTACTTAAAGCATCTGGCTCATCACCCATGTCTCTTGGATATTTTAATTCAGTATCAGCAAGCAATGCCTGGAAGAAGAATCTTCTATTTAGTTACAAATAAGGTCACCCACCCTGCAGTCTTTAAAGCTCTAAAATATACTTCACATGAAATTCATTCTGGTTAAAGGTAGCAAATAATTGAACATACACATTTAAGACAGGACAGTCACATAGATATACATGTGTGCTGCATAGCTTTAGTTTTCAACTTGATACACCTGTGTTGAAGGAACTCAACTAGGGAATTTTCCCAATTGGATGGTCTGTGGCCATGTCTGTAGGGTATTTTCTTGATTGTTGAGTGATGTGGGAGGGCACAGCTCACTGTGGTCAGTGCTACCCCTGAGCAGGTTGTTCTGTACTGTATAAGAAAGCCAGCTGACATAGTGGCACATGCCTTTAATCCTAGCACTCAGGAGGCAGAGGCAGGCAGATCTTTGTGAGTTCAAGGCCAGCCTAGTCTACAGAGTGAGTTCTAGAATAGCTGGGGCTACAGGGAGACCCTGTCTTGAAAAAGACCAAAAAAAAGAAAAGAAAAAAGAAAGCAGGCTGAGCATGGGCCAGGGGAACAAGCCAGTAAGCAGCGTTCCTCCATGGCCTGTGCTTCAGCTCCTGCCTCCAGGTTCCTGCCCTGAGTTCCTATCGTGGGCTTCCTCAGTGATGAACTGCAACCTGGGAGCTGTAAGACAAATAAATCCTTTACTCCCCAAGTTGGTAATGGTCAGAGTGATTTGTCACAGCAATTAGAGGCAAACTAGTACAACTCATATGGAAAAAAGAATTCAAGGCTTGCACTGTGAGAGATCCAAATATGAAGTCTGAAACCACCCATATCGGAACAGTACCCAAGCAAACCAGTCATTCTCTCATTGGAAACAGGGACACGAATAAAACAGAGACATATCCAACTTAGAAGACTAAGAACCGAATAAATGATACAATTTATGCAAGGTATTTAATGCTGCTTGTCGTGTAGCAAGAGATTAAGAAAGAATAGCTAGTAATGCTGGTAGAAGAGTGGATAAATGTCACAAATACAGTCAGTGGGTAGTCATGTATAATTCTTATTGCGCTAATGGTTAATAAAATAAAAATTAAAGCTCAACTTTCACAGTCACTGACTCAAAGGGAGAACACATATTAGAATGACCCATTTAGAAAAGTGATTTTTTTTGGAAAATTCATTTTATAACCTGAATTTTACATTTTTCTTTCTATTTAAAACTATATCCATAGGTTTATTATAGTGTTCTTTAATATTTAAATGTTATTGCTTTTAATAAAGTATGATTTTAAAAGCAAACACAAGCAAATTGTTTTGAAAAGATACAAATGCAATTGAATAGAAAGAACACATGGGCTACACAATCCACAAAATGTGACCCAGCCCAGACCATAGGCTAAAATGCAAAATATACCCTAAATCCTTTAATGGAAGACATCTAGGTGACCTTGAGTTTGATGTTGAGATTTTAGATGTAGGTCATTTAAATATCCAACCTATAAGAAAAAAAAGAGCCGGGCATGGTGGTGCACACCTTTAATCCTAGCACTCAGGAGGCAGAGGCAGGTGGATCTTTGTGAGTTCAAGGCCAGCCTGGTCTACAGAGTGAGTTCCAGAACAGCTGGGGCTGCAGGGAGACCCTGTCTCAAAAAAAAAAAAAAAAAAAGATAATGAAAAAAATAGTTTATGTTTTATTAAAATTTAAAATCTCTGTTTATGAATGTGAAAAATATAAAGCAGTAGGTTGTGAGGAATTATTCATATCTGATCATTCATATCTGATAAAGGACTGTATCCAACAGATAAAAAAGAACTCTCTAAATCATAAATGATAAAAGATGAATAAACCAATTTTAAAATGTTCAAAGGCTCTCAGTAGATGTTACTAAATGTATGCATATACATATATATAATGTATATGAAATAAACTTAAAACAGACACAAGTCATTTTTCTTCAGGGACGTGCAAGTTAAAACAACAAACATATTTTATGATGAGCCTCTTATAATTACTACTGCCCCCCAAAAAACCAAATGTGTTACTGCTGGAGATGCAAAGCATTAGGATCTCTCCTTTGTTACTGGTAGGAATATAAAATGGGAACATCACTCTGGAAAAGTTCACCAGTTTCTTACAAAGCTAAAGAGAGTCTCCCACATTTAGCAGAAATTCCATTATCTTATTATCCAATAAATCAAACCCCCTTTTCCTGTACACAAAGATTTGTACCTAACCAAAATACCCCTCAAAAAGTGGTAAAAGGCATGACCTCATCCCTACACTTGGATTAAACTTAAATCCATAAATATGACTTAAAAATCAAAAGCCAGTCAAAGGAGATTCAGTTCTCTTTGATTCCAACTCTATGCACTACTGGCATAATGAAAAGATCACTGGTTGCAAAGCTTCTGGGAGGAAACTTTAGGGGTTTTGAATAGATAAAACACAAACAGCTTTTAGGTAGTAAAAGTATTTTTAAAAGACTATTATGGGGGCTGGAGAGATGGCCTAGCGGTTAAGAGCGCCGACCGCTCTTGCAGAGGACCCGGGTTCGATCCCCAGCACCCACATGGCGGCTGAGAACCGTCCGAAACTCCAATTCCAGGAGAACTCCAGTTCCAGGGGAATCTGAGACCCTCTTCTGACCTCCGCGGCATTGCACGACACGGGTGCACAAACTTGCATGCAGACAGTACATTCATACACATACGGAAATAAATAAAATTAAAAAAAAAAAGACTATTATGGTAGTTACATTATATATTTATCAAAACCCATAGAAATTTATAACTCAAAAAACGAACAAAAACGTATATGACTAAAAAATAATGAGGTTTCCAGATGCCAGGATGTACAGACTATGACTAAAACTGAACCATTACAAATTTATGAAACAACCTCACTAAAAAGGATGAGAGATAAAGGTACTGACCTTGGGAAATGGACAGAATCCCTAAGAGTGAAGTTAAAAGAAATGTTGAACAAGCACTATACTGTAATCCAAAGCTCTTGTCCTTGCAGATGGCATTAACAATTCCGAAAACATGTGTGTGTCTCTGTGTGTGAGTGTGCGTATACTACAATTGAACAACAAAATAAATTAATGACAGATGGCGGACCCAAGTATGTCATTTGAGTTGGAAGTTACAGAGAGCCAAATTTGGAGGCTTTTAATTAGACTTGAGTCATTTAATTAGACTTGGAGCAACCACTACAAATGCATATTTAGCATAATACACCTATAACTAGTTACAGTGACACTTGTGAATATCTATGAATATGCAGCTTAGTACAGCATGTTCATGTAGATTCCCTTGCCTTGTCAGGTAACAAGTCCTAAAGCCAGTGATATTCCTGTATCAATAAGTGCAACTACAAACTAGGATATGGTTTCTAGCTCCAGTTTCCAATAAGAGACATTAGAGCTTCTCTGAGAAATGGCTGAGCCTAGGAAAGGAATGTCCACGATGAGCTTGTAGCAATCATACTGAAAAGTGTTGTTTAAGTCTTCAAAAAAGCCATGAAAATGGAGAGGCATCCAATAGACATGATGATATAAACTAGCAGGATGCAGAAAGCCAACTGAAATACAGTCGGACAGTAACCAGCACTGCAACAATCCTACAGAAAAAATAAACACCCTAATAGCCATATGTCTGTAGTACTATAAATCAATATATGAAAACAAATAGATATAGATATATAAAAACAGGAGTCCAAATAACTTATGTAATGTTTCATTCTGCCTTGAAAACAGTGAAGCATAAGTACTAGACCTTAAATACAGGGCGCCCATAGTGCACAGAGTGACCAAGAAAGGATGACAAAGAAAGAGAAACTACAATAGAGAAACCTGACTGGTGCCACTATGGATGGCAATAGTTAACACTGACAGCAGTAGGTCAGATGGACAGCATATGCCTCCTGTGATAGCACTGTTCCTCTGTGGCCTTCCTGCCCTGAAACATATGACAGCTGGGGCTACAAGGAGACCCTGTCTCAAAAAGACCAAAAAAAAAAAAAAAATCTAATAACCAGTTAAGAAATATTTTATTGAATTTTTGTGTATTTCATACACATCTTAATTTCATGTTAATCTAATTTAGATATTCTCCCCTATCTACAGTGCCTTCGTCACCCTCCCACTGGATTGCATGCATTCAGTGATATGTTAGCAACACCAAGTCAAGTTTGTGTCCCCAGATGACCCCCAGTGTGAATCCCTCCACTTGAGCCTGGTCAGCCTATCTGTTGTCACTTCCTTAAAGAATTACCCAGCAGTGATCAACTACCAACAGACCCTCAGCTAAGGTTGGGCTTCTTACCTATTTCCCCCATATCCGTGCTGGGGTTTTATCTGATTTGAGTTTGCATATGTCTTCTGCTTGCTGTCACCATTGCTTAAGTTTGTATAAGCAAGTTCCCAGAACCCTGGAAAACTTCATTTTCTTTCTTTTTTTTTTATTTTTATTTTTATTTATTTCTGTATATGTATGAATGTACTGTTTGCATGCAAGTTTGTGTACCCGTGTCGTGCAATGCCGCGGAGGTCAGAAGAGGGTCTCGGACTCCCCTGGAACTGGAGTTCTCCTGGAATTGGAGTTTCAGACGGTTCTCGGCCGCCATGTGGGTGCTGGGGATCGAACCCGGGTCCTCTGTAAGAGCGGTCGGCGCTCTTAACCGCTAGGCCATCGCTCCAGCCCAGAAAACGTCAGGTTCCTGAGAGGTCATACAACAGTCCCTGGCTCGTCTAGAGCCGTGTCGAATCGCCCTTCCATAAATCTCGTGAACCCGGGATGGGTGAGGTTTAAGGACTATCCAGGGACACACATTCTAGTTTCTTATTTTCAGTACTTTGTCCAGTTGTGGCTTTCGGTGTTAATCACCATCTGTTACATGAAAAAGCTTTGCTAGTAAGAGGAAAGATGCATTAATATTCACTCTGCCCCTTGTTCTTCTGTGTTCCATAAGCCTTAGTTGTGGTGTTTCCACTGTAGATGTGTCACTTAGAGCTGGGCATCTCACAGACACTTATTCTTTGTGTTTAACCTGTTGTAGAACCGGTAATAAGTCTCCATATGTTTGCAAAAAAGAAGCTTCTTTTTTTTATATATTTGTTGAATATAAGTGATCATATTTAGTATAGAGTAAGAAATTAATGGTCTGCTGGGCGTGGTGCACACGCATTTAAATACCTAGCACTTGGGAGGCAGAGGAGCAATCCTCGGTGAGTTCAAGGCCAGCCTGGTCTACAGAGTGAGTTTCCAGGACAGCCAGAGCTACAGGGAGACCCTGTCTCAAGAAAAAAAAAAAAAAAAAAAAAAAAAGAATTAATTGTTCTAAGGATGTGACAACAGGTTTTTTCTCTATAGATTTAGAACCTCTCCAGCCATGTGTATTTGGTTATGTTTACAGTACCCCATATGAGTTCCCTCTCATTGTGTGCACCTTCAGTCCAATAAGATAACTGTCAATTAACCTCAAGATAAAAGTGCCACGGGGCTGGAGAGATGGCCTAGCAGTTAAGAGCACCGACTGCTCTTACAGAGGACCCGGGTTCGATCCCCAGAACCACATGGCGGCGAGAAACTGTCCTAAAACTCCAGTTCCAGGAGAACTCCAGTTCCAGGGAATCCGACACCCTCTTCTGACCTCCGTGCATTGCAGACACGGGTGCCAGACCGGCATGCAGACAAGTACATTATACACATACAAAATAAATAAAATTTAAAAAAAAAAAAATAAAGTGCCACGGGGATGGAGAGATGGCCTAGCGGTTAAGAGCACCAACTGCTTTTGCAGAGGACCCAGTTTCACTCCCCAGCACCCACATGGCGGCTGAGAACCATCCGTAACTCCAATTCCAGGAGAACTCCAGTTCCAGGGGAATCCTGACCTCTGCGGCATTGCACTACATGGGTGCACAAACCTACATGCAGACAGGACATTCATACACATAAATAAATAAATAAAATTTTTTAAAAATTGCCACTGCAGTACCAACAGAGATCATTTGCTGTGTCCTGTTGTGGTTATTAGGCTTTAAAGCTGGGTTAGACTGTTGAATGGCTTTCTCTCTTAGCAGTTTGCATAGTATCCTCTAAACCTGAGAGTGTCTTCAGGGAGAAGTTTCCGGAGTCAGTTGATTTCTCCATGTTCTCGATGTGAAAATGTGGCCTGTTTCTTCAGCAATCAGAGTTTCCTTCAAGTTCTGGGAGGTAATCAAGGGCTGTGGAAATGAAATAGCCTATGTTATTCAGGGAGGCTCTTGAACTACCCTGACAAAAACCTCAAAGGGAGATTTCTCTTTCTGGCACTGTGTTTCCTTATCATATAGCCCTCAGCTATACATATGCATTTTATATATATATAGATATATATATATATATATAATATAATTATATAATGTAATTTTCAGTAGGTTCTTGAACTAATATGTTTTCCCCCAGCTTTTCACAACGCCTAAGTTTTGTTTATCTCTCCCTCTGTCTAACGCTTCCTCCTCCCTCTCTAGTTTAAGTATCCCCATTTTCTCCATTACCCCCTTGAAAATACCTATCTCCTATTATCCCTCTCTCTCAAACACCTTCTCCTTTACCCCAGTGGCACCTTGTGTAAACCTCCGTTCTCAGTCAGACACTTCCATTTCCCCTTTTCTCCATTGATATCACCCATCTCTGACCATCCTCCTCTCTTGGGTTCTTTCTTTTCCTTTATCCCCATGGTTCCTTTTATTCTCCAGGCTCTTGCAGTTACATCAAGATTTATACTTACATACAAGAATTTGAAACTAAGATCCATAAAATGAGAGAGAATATACCTTTGATTGTTCTTCTATAAATAAGAGTTCCCAGAAATCGCACCAGAAAATTTTGAGAAATGATCAACACTTTCAGGAAAGTCACAGGTTATAAAGTAAATTTTAAAAAGTCAGTAGCCTTTCCGTACACCAATAACAAGAAATCAAAGAAAGAGTTCATGGAAACACCTTCCTTTACAGTAGCCTCAAAGAAAATTTAGAAACAAACCTAACTAAAAGCATTAAATAGCTCTATAATGAAAATTTAAGCCTTTGAAGAAATGGAATGAGGAAGACAAAAGAAAATGAAAAAACCTCCCATGATCATGGATTGGTAGAATTAATGTTGTGAAAATGACCATAGGCTACCAAAAACAATTTATACATTCAATGCAAGCCCAATCAAAATCCCCTTGACATGCTGCACAGAATTAGAAAAAAATCATCCTAAAATTCATATAGAATTATATAAGAGCCTAGATAGCCAAAGCAACCCTGAGCACAAAGAGCAATGCTTAAAGTGTTACCATACCAGATCGCAAGCTATATTACAGAGTAATATTGGTAGGAAAACAGACACATAGATCAATGGAACATAATTTTAAGACCCAAACAGAAGTACACACAATTTCAGCTACCTGATATTTGACAAAGATGCCAAGATATACCCTATAAAAAAGACAGTTTATCCAAAAAATGGTGTTGGAAAAACTAGATCTCCATCTGTAGGAAAATGAAATTAGACCTGTATGTATGTTTAATTAAGATTCCTCTAACTTATTTTTACTTGTGTTCAAAATCTATTCACACATTGGATAGTGGTAAACTAAATTACTTATGTTGTTTAAAATTGGTCACACCTAAATTTATGTAAACTACAAGTTACTTTTAATTCTAATCCATACTAAATTTCCGGGTAACAGCCTTGACATTAACGTATAAGCCAAGTTCTGTTATGATGTGTTATCTGAACATCCGCCCTTTTATCGACAGATAATTTAGAGTGTTGGTTTTATGTTTTTTTTTTTTTTTTTTTTTTGGTTTTTTTTTGTTTTTTTTTGGTCTTTTTGAGACAGGGTCTCCCTGTAGCTCTGACTGTCCTGGAACTCACTCTGTAGACCAGGCTGGCCTTGAACTCACAGAGATCTGCCTGCCTCTGCCTCCCAAGTGCTAGGATTAAAGGCGTGCACCACCACGCCCGGCAAGATAATTTAGTTTTAAAAGACAGTATTTCATCTCTTCATCAACAATTGACCTCAGGACATCGGTTCCTGTATGAGTATGTATGTGGTACCTAAAATAAGGTAAAATTAACTTAAAGCCCTCCAAAGGACAGCTTAACATCTTCCTTACATTAAGAGACATAAAATTTCTTGAAAGGATATTCTATTTCCCAAAACAGCTATTAATATGTATCAAGGCCAGGTACTATCTGGGATTTCTCCCAACAACCAATTACATCAGTAAAAAATATTACAGCTGTCTTTTACTGAGCTAAAAATCAGGCCCAATAAATCTACCAAAACTAATAAGGGCCATGGATAATCTCAATATATTATTTTACTTTTCAAACTTAAAATTAAAGGGAAAATCTATGTTATTCTTTAAAAGAATCTTAACAAGCCCTCATCCGTGTATCTACTAAAATGATAAATGAGGTACTCCCTATGTACAGTGAAATAAAAACATGGTATCCCTAACCACCTGTGCTATGCCAACAACACAACCTAGTATGGTAGATAATGCTTGCTTGACTGCATATGCTACTGCCATTCGTATTTCATCAGTAAACTACAAAAGGGTATCCCTAAGAGCCAAGACTCCACCTAAATGGGAGGCCACCTGCAGCTTCACAGTCCACACCTCCAAAAAGAGTTAAAAGGAGTATCAAGTAATAGCTGTATGTTTTCATGTATAAGATAAGAAATGTTACTCTTAGAAAAAATAGCATTTACATAACTGTATGTCTTCGTATGCCTTTATGTGTAGAACAAGCAATGTTATTTTTAGAGACAATGTCATTTGCATACCTGTATGTCTTTGTATGTCTTTATGTGTAGGACAGGCAATGTTATTTGAGAGACTAGGTCACTCACATACCTCTTTGTTTAATGGGAGAAAAGGTATTACTTTTACTTTGTCATCTTTTAGAGCTCCATCACCTAAGGGGAAAGTTGCATGCGCAGTGGGTCTCTTTGCATCCTTTATGGTTGGTTTGCAAGGCACTGGCACCAGTTTCTGTGTTTAAATCACAGGTATGAATGCACTTAAGAGTCACAGCAACTGGCCTGTGGCCTTTTGCTGCCTCTGTATTCAGAGGAAGATCAAAGGATGCCTGCATGCCTTTATGTTTCAGAGAACATGTTATCTTTCAACAAAAGCCCTGTTACCTGCAGCCTAAGTTCCCCTAGGCCACCAGGAAAATCCTTTTTGTTAAAACCAATTCCCACCTCAGGAGGTCGGCTTTCCGGTTTGTCAAAAGCCAGTTTGGGGTCACAGGTCAATTGTCTTTAGCCCAATATCAAGCCATCCCTAAAGGTCCCCTGGTACTCAGTAATAACTTTGCTCCATTTTAATTAATATACAAAGGATGGACTGTAGGGATGGGATTTTGCTCCGGCTCAAGGTATGAAAGCTGCAGAACTCTGCCCCAGGGCCTCTTCGTGAGGTGGGAGTAGGCAGTCTTTTCCTGCCTCGCCTGCTTCTACAAATTCCAGACCCTGTTGGCATCTTCCTTTTGATGTATTGAGCAAAGTGTCACATCTCCAGTTTGCTATATATGCAGACAGGAACTCTACTGTCCCCGGTAAAGCCAAGATGCCCGCTACATGCACACAAGTTGGGCCACACTATTCCAGAGTATTTCCCCAACACATAAATGTTAATAGTTTGTGACAAGCGAGGCTTTTTATAAAAGTAAAAATGGGACAGGCGTGGTGGTGCATGCCTTTAATCCTAGCACTTGGGAGGCAGAGACAGGAGGATCTTTGTGAGTTCAAGGCCAGCCTGGTCTACAGAGTGAGTTCCAGGACAGCTTGGCTACAGGGAAACCCTGTCTCAAAAAGACCAAAAAATAAAATAAATAAATAAATAAATAAATAAATAAATAAATAAATAAATAAATAAAATAAAATAAATAAAAATAAAATAAAAGTAAAAATGGGGAGTTGTAGATATTCTTTTGGCAGTTAAAAGCAGTTACCTGACACCCTCGACCCCTGCTGTCTCTCACAGACCTGTGAAAGCCTGGACTGTCCTTTGATCTCTCAGGAAAGAACTTAATCCAGATTTTAGCCTGAGGTTCCCTTGTCCCAGTTACCTGCCCCAACCCCTAATTGTGTGTATGTGTCCTGGCCCATGCCTGGGTTAGTATATAAGCCTTGAGTTCCAACATTAAAATTGAGTCTATTCCCTCAGGCCTCTCTGAATCCATATCTGTCTATATGTCTGTCTTTATCTTTCTATTTCCTTGGGTAAAATCCCTGGTGGCCCCTCCCCTCTCCTTGCCAGAGCTAAGACAAGGAGGGAAGAACAACAAACAGCATGTGGATGTTGGCCACACATCTATAAAGGACTACATAGATGATTACAAACTCCAACGAAAGACCTCATTATAAAACATGAAACTGAGTCTATTAGAAGAAAATATAGGCAGTAGCCTACAACATATGGGTGCAGGAAAGGCCTTTGTGAGACCAAAGGTATTATAAAGGATAGAGGTATAGACATACACATGTTGATGACTGGAAAAGGATAATTTAACAAAGGACCAAATAAGTAAGTGTACCACTTAGTAAGCCAAGCCAGTTGATGATGTATTGATGTTCTCTCTCTCTCCTCTCTCTTCTCTTCCTCTCTCTCTCTCTCTCTCTCTCTCTCTCTCTCTCTCTCTCCTTTCCTTCCCTCCTTCCCCCCTCCCTCCCTTTCCTAAACAAAAGTACTCCATTCTGGCAGACAGAGAAGGGGCATATGGTTACAATTGAAACTAATTCTGCTTCTAGCTCCCCAGAGAGAATGCTTAGTTTAGTGAAACAGTGAAGCATGCTATAAACTGTTTTTAGTAGATAGATACATTTTACTTCCTATCACAAGATTGCTTAATAAGTGATTGCCTTGAGTACAGGTTGGCTTCTGTAAAGTGTTATTTAATCTTCCTACCTACTACTTTAAGTTGATATATATCATATTTTACTATTTTTAAGAAAGCTACACTTTGCTATCAGCACACTCTTCTAAAAAGGCTGCACTTTCCATGACAGAAACTCTTTTAGACACATCTTCCATAATGACTAGGGATAACTTGTCCATATTCTTTTTGCCTCTTTTCATGTATTCAAAATTATGGGAGAAGAAATGAGAATTTGAATGTCTTTTTTTTGCAGCATTCCTAAGAAATAAAGTGTGTGCACAGTGGCCACTATGTTTAATGAACAAGTGTTGTCAAACCCTTGTACTTTCAAAATTCTCCCATTCAGAAAGTAATCCCATACATTTCTAACTATTGTACCTATAATATTAAACAGAAATGAAAAAAGTAATTAGAATTCTAACATCACTCGCTTATACATTTTGCTGTGATTACTTTTTTCTTCAGTCTTTGCTCAAAGCACACATAATTGTCAAAGCTGAAGTTAAAGATCAGATATAATTTTTTTGTCTTTTCAAGACAGGGTCTCCCTGTAGCCCCAGCTGTCCTGGAACTCACTCTGTAGACCAGGCTGGCCTTGAACTCACAAAGATCCACCTTCTTCTACCTCTGAGTGCTGGGATTAAAGGCATGCGCCACCATGATCAGCAGAACAGATATAATTTTACAGTTGGCTTTTTTTTTTAATTTTATTTATTTCCGTATGTGTATGAATGTATTGTTTGCATGCAAGTCTGTGCACCCGTGATGTGCAATGCCGCGGAGGTCAGAAGAGGGCGTCGGACTCCCCTGGAACTGGAGTTCTCCTGGAATTGGAGTTTCAGACGGCTCTCAGCCGCCATGTGGATGCTGGGGATCGAACCCGGGTCCTCTGTAAGAGCGGTCGGTGCTCTTAACCGCTAGGCCATCGCTCCAGCCCCGTACAGTTGGCTTTTGTGCACTGCATAAGAGGAAGCATTTCTCATTCTGGCTTACAGTCATTACCATGTAACAATGGCTGCTTGCCATTTAGTGGCTTAAGCTCAAACTCAAGACAAATGGACTTACAGCATTGTAAAAATGTGACCATCTGGGACCTCAGAACCTTTGTATGTATGGTCTCTGTCTTTGAGAACACAAGCCCATAGTAGACTGAAGGATGTACATATACTTGAATACAATTCTATGCATAAAACATTAGGGAACATTGTCCTGGTGACCTCTTCCTCTGCCCTCCTTCATACAGACATCATTTTCCCTTTCTCCATATTTCCAATAAGCTTCCACTTACAACCTTTTCATACTTAGACATACCCCTGGTTAAAACAATGTGGGTATTATGCATTCCTTTTGCTTCATTACAGGATTAACGAAGAAAAAATAAATCCATAGATTGGACCAAGGAGATGACTAAGTCAGTAAAAGTGCTAGCATGGAGGCCTGAGGACCTGAGTTCTGATTCCTCAAGGTGGGGGGAAAACAAACTCCTGGAAAGTTGTTCTCTGACCTCCACACACATGCCGTTACTGTGATACATGCACTGCTTTCTGTCTCTGTCTCTCTCTGTCTCTGTCTCTCTCTCTCTCTCTCTCTCTCTCTCTCACACACACACACACACACATACACACACACACACAATTTTTTAAACCAATGTCTGTTAGAGATAAATGCCAATACAATAAGTAATACAATGTTGTATTTATGTTTTGTAGCTACCTTACCAAAGTTCTTGTAAAACAGGTGGCATAAAACAGGACAAAATTATTGTCTGTAAAGTGCAGGATCGACCAGGTCTCACTGGGCTAAAATAAGTTTCAGAAGGAACACACCCATTCACAAGCCAAATCACCTCTTCACCTGTGTCCTTCAGCCTTCAGCATACTCTGATTTACCTAGGCAGTGATTCAGTTCCCAGGCCATACATGATTAGATTGGGCCTTCGTGGATAGTATACTATGAGGCTAAGAGAGTTTTCTTAACCCAAAGTCTCCAGGTCTATCTGTTACGTTACATTTCTATGTAAGACATAAATTAACAGGTTCTGAGGAATAANCTCTCTCTCTCTCTCTCTCTCTCTCTCTCTCTCTCTCTCCTTTCCTTCCCTCCTTCCCCCCTCCCTCCCTTTCCTAAACAAAAGTACTCCATTCTGGCAGACAGAGAAGGGGCATATGGTTACAATTGAAACTAATTCTGCTTCTAGCTCCCCAGAGAGAATGCTTAGTTTAGTGAAACAGTGAAGCATGCTATAAACTGTTTTTAGTAGATAGATACATTTTACTTCAAGATTGCTTAATAAGTGATTGCCTTGAGTACAGGTTGGCTTCTGTAAAGTGTTATTTAATCTTCCTACCTACTACTTTAAGTTGATATATATCATATTTTACTATTTTTAAGAAAGCTACACTTTGCTATCAGCACACTCTTCTAAAAAGGCTGCACTTTCCATGACAGAAACTCTTTTAGACACATCTTCCATAATGACTAGGGATAACTTGTCCATATTCTTTTTGCCTCTTTTCATGTATTCAAAATTATGGGAGAAGAAATGAGAATTTGAATGTCTTTTTTTTGCAGCATTCCTAAGAAATAAAGTGTGTGCACAGTGGCCACTATGTTTAATGAACAAGTGTTGTCAAACCCTTGTACTTTCAAAATTCTCCCATTCAGAAAGTAATCCCATACATTTCTAACTATTGTACCTATAATATTAAACAGAAATGAAAAAAGTAATTAGAATTCTAACATCACTCGCTTATACATTTTGCTGTGATTACTTTTTTCTTCAGTCTTTGCTCAAAGCACACATAATTGTCAAAGCTGAAGTTAAAGATCAGATATAATTTTTTTGTCTTTTCAAGACAGGGTCTCCCTGTAGCCCCAGCTGTCCTGGAACTCACTCTGTAGACCAGGCTGGCCTTGAACTCACAAAGATCCACCTTCTTCTACCTCTGAGTGCTGGGATTAAAGGCATGCGCCACCATGATCAGCAGAACAGATATAATTTTACAGTTGGCTTTTTTTTTTAATTTTATTTATTTCCGTATGTGTATGAATGTATTGTTTGCATGCAAGTCTGTGCACCCGTGATGTGCAATGCCGCGGAGGTCAGAAGAGGGCGTCGGACTCCCCTGGAACTGGAGTTCTCCTGGAATTGGAGTTTCAGACGGCTCTCAGCCGCCATGTGGATGCTGGGGATCGAACCCGGGTCCTCTGTAAGAGCGGTCGGTGCTCTTAACCGCTAGGCCATCGCTCCAGCCCCGTACAGTTGGCTTTTGTGCACTGCATAAGAGGAAGCATTTCTCATTCTGGCTTACAGTCATTACCATGTAACAATGGCTGCTTGCCATTTAGTGGCTTAAGCTCAAACTCAAGACAAATGGACTTACAGCATTGTAAAAATGTGACCATCTGGGACCTCAGAACCTTTGTATGTATGGTCTCTGTCTTTGAGAACACAAGCCCATAGTAGACTGAAGGATGTACATATACTTGAATACAATTCTATGCATAAAACATTAGGGAACATTGTCCTGGTGACCTCTTCCTCTGCCCTCCTTCATACAGACATCATTTTCCCTTTCTCCATATTTCCAATAAGCTTCCACTTACAACCTTTTCATACTTAGACATACCCCTGGTTAAAACAATGTGGGTATTATGCATTCCTTTTGCTTCATTACAGGATTAACGAAGAAAAAATAAATCCATAGATTGGACCAAGGAGATGACTAAGTCAGTAAAAGTGCTAGCATGGAGGCCTGAGGACCTGAGTTCTGATTCCTCAAGGTGGGGGGAAAACAAACTCCTGGAAAGTTGTTCTCTGACCTCCACACACATGCCGTTACTGTGATACATGCACTGCTTTCTCTGTCTCTGTCTCTCTCTGTCTCTGTCTGTCTGTCTCTCTCTCTCTCTCTCTCTCTCTCTCTCACACACACACACACATACACACACACACACAATTTTTTAAACCAATGTCTGTTAGAGATAAATGCCAATACAATAAGTAATACAATGTTGTATTTATGTTTTGTAGCTACCTTACCAAAGTTCTTGTAAAACAGGTGGCATAAAACAGGACAAAATTATTGTCTGTAAAGTGCAGGATCGACCAGGTCTCACTGGGCTAAAATAAGTTTCAGAAGGAACACACCCATTCACAAGCCAAATCACCTCTTCACCTGTGTCCTTCAGCCTTCAGCATACTCTGATTTACCTAGGCAGTGATTCAGTTCCCAGGCCATACATGATTAGATTGGGCCTTCGTGGATAGTATACTATGAGGCTAAGAGAGTTTTCTTAACCCAAAGTCTCCAGGTCTATCTGTTACGTTACATTTCTATGTAAGACATAAATTAACAGGTTCTGAGGAATAAGATGTGAGTATTAGGGACATTATTCTGCCCACCTCAAGTCTTCATACAAAGATCTGACAATTCTTGGGAGAATCCCTTGCCAGTCCCAGTAAAGAAATGCTATTCAGCAAAGACAGAAGTCTCCCCAAAGACCCAAGTATAATCAAGAGAGCTTAGATCTTGATTCGGTGTGGCATATTTCCCATTTAATAGGTCCATATTTAAAAGCAGAAAAGAGTTTATTTTTCATCTTTGAAATATGCATTCTTTTTTTTATTTTTTATTTTTTTAATTGTATTTATTTTTGTATGTATATGAATGTACTGTCTGCATGTAGGTTTGTGCACCCATGTCATGCAATGCCGCGGAGGTCAGAAGAGGGTCTCGGATTCCCCTGGAACTGGAGTTCTCCTGAAACTATATACTCAGATCATCATCTCTACTTCCTATTTCCCAGACTCATTACAATTTTACCCTATATTTCTATCAGTTCAGCTTTATTCTTCATATTCACATATATGTGAGGTGATGTAGTAAAATTAAAATTTAAATGTGCTCATCACACACAAAAAGGAGATGAAGCAGTGGGCGTATTAACTTTCTCTCTACTTTCTCTGCTCTAATCATACCCCGAGGAAGGACTCATGAACACTGTCCATGTAATAACCCCCACTTCTTTCCTTCCGAACCAATCTTTTTAAATGATCTTACTCATTTTACAATGTACATATATATCACATGGTCCAATCTAAATGTATGCAATTATTCATCAGCTAAAAGTAATACTAATCAAATAATCATGGTGCTTCATTCCTGTAATCTTAACATTTGGAAAGTAAGGGCATGAGAATGGAGAGTTTGAGTCTAGTCATGGCTATACAATATGTTCACAGCAAGTCTGAGATATGTAGATGAAATTTTAATGGAAAACAAAAGACTTAGGGATGAATCTTGATGGTACAGTGCCTGTCTAGCATGACTAAGGCCCTGAGTTTGATCCCAAGAACCACATAAAAATAAAATTAAATATATGAATAAATACTAAATTCCAAAAATATTAGAAAGAAAATAAATGTCTGATGGAAAGAGAAAGAATAAAGCCTAAGCTCCCAATATCTCAAAATTCTATTCTTAGTTTTCCTCTCCGATAATAATGGTCACTATCCCCACATAATTCAGTAAACATTGTAGAAAATCCAACTATTGGCTTACAATGAAAACTATAAATTTCTTTAACTTCTTAACAATGATAAAAGTCCCATTAATAAAGTTAAGCTGCCTAGATTCACTTGGAGACACCTTATGAGAAAATTCTCCCTGTGACCTTTTGGACAGAAAGTTTATTCCCGTCTTCAGCCTATCGCATATCCATCTGTAATGGCTCTTGGGAGAAATCAAAACACTAATGATACATTTAGCCTTAGAGCAGGCCCAGCCAGCTAACTGTACTAGCAGTGGCTTGAGGAGTCCGTTAATCATTGTTGCTCCACTGAGGAAGTGATCAGAAGCGTATTTGAGGCTGGATCTTTAAAGGAGGCATCCAGAGGAGAGTGCGTATCAAAGCAGACTGCTCTGTAGAATAAACACTAGCAGTTCTGTAGCCTAATACTTTGCATAGATTTTCAGATCTCTCTAGCATCTCCTGCTAACACCTTGTGAAGAAAGAAACTGTTTTTTAACTCTCAACTAACAGACCAGAAATATGAGGCTCAGATCATGATGAGTCTTGTGCAAGATCTCAGACATAATTCATTTAGTCAAATTCTATCTTTTTTTTTGCAATAACTGCTTATTGTGTGACTTTTCTTGCAGAGACCTGAATAGATATCTACTCAACTCAGAGGGCACTGATGACAAACCAAAGAAATGATCCTACCCAAGACTAGATTATTCGAGCTACTGAGTTTACTGGGGTTTCTCAAAGGCCTATTAAGGACTAACCTCCCAGAGCACTGGTGATGCAAATGTAGCTTTATCAAAGCTAAGAAGCTCACCTGAGTATGGGTGAGAACTCACCAAAAGCAACATCCCCAGAGCTCTCAGCAAGATTTGCAGGCAGGTGGCTGGTCTGAGAACTTCCTTTCTCCACAGTCCTTACTGCTTGTATAACCTTAGAAAGGGGCCTTGTGAATCTTAGATGTTTTAGGACCTTCCTGAGTCTTAATGTATCTCACTCCAGGATTGAGGAAATTACTATAAAATATTACACAGAAATTTCTTAAAATAATAGCGAATGTGGGTGTTTACAATGTTTACCAGGAGACTATATGAAAGACAAATAAATGAGTATAATGATCAGTGTTTTGTTTTGAGAAAAAGTCTCATGCAGCCTAGGCTGGTCTCAAAATCTCTATGTAGGTACATAGGCCTTGAAATCCTGATCTTCTGGCATCCACGCCCTAAGTACTGGGATTATAGGTGTGTACCACTACACAGGGTTTAACTTTTGGCTAGTCTCCTAGTTTGCCTTCCATTGCTGTGACAAAACACTCTGACCAACACCAACTTGGGGAGGAAAGGGTTTATTCAGCTTACATCTCCTGGGTCACATTCTCAAGGAGCCCAAGGCAAGAACTCAGGGCAGGAACCTGGAGGCAGGAGCTGAAGCACAGGCCATGGAGGAATGCTGTTCACTGGCTTGCTCTCTCGCTTGCCCAGCCCGCCTTCTTATACAGTACACAACAACCTGCCCAGGGTGGCACCACTCTTGTGGGCTGGGCCCTCCCACACTGCTCGACCATCAAGACAATACTCCACAGATGTGGCCACAGGCCAATCCAATGGAGCCAATTCCCCAACTGAGGCTCCCTCAACCCAGGTGTGTCAAGGTGACACTAAGCTATCCAGCACAATTGGACCCTTGTCAACTGACACACAAACATCACTATTACCCACCACCTTTGCCAATTCTTATCCCCAAAGTATGATGTTAACACTAGTCACAACTTAAGACAGTACAAACTTAAAAGCCCCACAGTCCTTAAAATACAACATGCTTAAAAGTTCAATTAAACAGTCTCTTAACTGTGGCTGCTGTAAAATCCAAAAACAAGGACTGTCTTATTTCAAAGGGAAGAATCAGGCATTCTCGCAAACAAAACCTAAGTCCAGATCCAGTAGCTCAAGGCTGGACACCTGGGACTCACTCATGATCTTCTGGGCTCCAAAGGGCTCGGCAGCTCCCCTCTCCAATCTGCCATTCTGTGGCCACACACACTCATCTCACAGGCTCAAGGCAGACTCCATTCCACACTTGCCGCTGCTCTTGGTGTCACCCACAGTTTCCTGCATCATCCAAAAAACTGGGGTCACCACTGAACCGAGGCAGCACCTTCACCAATGGTCTCTTCTGACTCTCCTGGTGCAAGCCTCAGCTTCTCGTGCCATGACCCACTGCAATTCTTTTTTTTGGGGTCTTCCACTGCAACCGAGGTGCACTTCCACCAACGGTCTTTTCTTACCTCTCACAGAGCCAAGCCTCGGACCTGGCTCTTGCTGTGACCCCCTCAATTTCAACCCAGACCATATAAGAGACTCTTACACGTACCCAGTCCTGCTTCTGGCTCAGGATGGAGGCTCAGGCCCCTTTCGAATCACAGCTTCTTGTGTGCTGACCCTGAAGAAATCTTCCAGAAGATTTCACCACAGTGATGTCTGTGTCCTTGTTACTTACAGCTGATTTTTCAGCCCCAGCTAACCAGCAACCAATTGTCCCAGTACAACAAAGCTTTCACTTCAGGTTTGGTGCTCTTGTTAACTGTACAGATTGATTCTTCAGCCCCAGCTGACCAGAAACCCACAGATTATACAAGTCACTGATGATCTCTGTTCCCCTTGAAAACTAGAAACTTCACAAGCCAGGGCCTCCATCTCTACAACTCTTTCAGCAAAACTGCTCCAAGTTTCCACAGCCACGATCTTTAAGATCTTTCAATGATCTTCCCAGCCAAAGTTCAAAATCCTCCAAGATCCTTCCCAAAACACCAGGTGTCATGGTCTGTCACAGCAATACCCACTCTTCTGGTACACAATTTCTCTCCTTAGTTTGTCTTCCATTGCTGTGGACAAAACACTCTGCAACACCAACTTGGGGAGAAAGGGGTTTATATCAGCTACATTCCTGGGTCACATTCTCAAGGGCCCAAGGCAAGAACTCAGGGCAGGAACCTGGGCAGGAGGCTGAAGCACAGGCCATGGAGGAATGCTGTTCACTGGCTTGCTCTCTCGCTTGCCCAGCCTGTCTTTCTTATACAATACACATAACAACCTGCCCAGGTGGCACCACTCTTGGGGCTGGGCCCTCCCACACGCTCTGACCATCAAGACAATACTCCACAGATGTGCCACAGGCCAATCCAATGGAGCCCAATTCCCCAACTGAGGCTCCCTCAACCCAGGTGTGTCAAGTTGACACTAAAGCTATCCAGCACAGCTAGTATTGTTTTCCTTTCCTCTTCTTTCCTGTTATTTCTTTGGGGAAAGCTCTTGTATATCACCCATATAATACCACCAATCTTTCTATTTCTAGTCAGTTTTCCCTTTTCACATATACACATGTCTCTTAGGCACAACTTCTAATGAAGTTTGCCATTGCTCCTAGATATGAACGGCTTTAAGAATGTACTATAGCTCAGCCGGGCATGGTGGCACTCGTCTTTAATCCTAGCACTTGGAAGGCAGAGGCAGGAGGATCTTTGTGAGTTCAAGGCCAGCCTGGTCTACAGAGTGAGCTCCAGGACAGCTGGGGCTACATAGAGACCCCATCTCGAAAAGATAAAAAAAAAAAAAAAAAAAAGGAAAGAATGTACTATAGCTCTTAGTAGGCACATCGAACTTCTACTTTTGTTAGGTAAACATAGACATCATATATGAGGGTATTAGAGGCTTTGGTGGATCCAAGCCATAGTCTTGTATACTAGGCAAACACCCTATCATGAGTCAGTGTAGCCTGACAATTGCTTCTACTTGATAGCTGCACCTTTGTTGCATTCATCAGATCTTCCCACTAGACTCTGTCATGTTTTCTTCACCCTTAGACATTATTATGCTCAGCAGGCTGCATTCTCCATAAGACCTTATTTATTGACAGTATCATCCAGTACTACTTTGGGTCCTAGAGATTTCACTATTGGATAATGTTCCATAGTTACGCCTTTAACATTTCATGTATTTTACTCAACAGAATATAAAATTTCCAAATCAAGAATACCCTTTACCTTAATTGTTCTATAAAAATTTTAATAATTATTATCTTGGATTTGGTTCATCCATGTTTCTAAAAGCTAAAAACACATTTATGAGAGACCTCTTTGATAATAGAAATTGAAACATCATTTCAATTTCAGACAGGCTTGGTATTTTCTCTGAAACTCTTCAGTCTCCAAGAAGGGTTTCTGAAAGCCTTGCCTGTTCATGAATCAATATAAAATATGGAGTTACATTGAACAATAAATGTGTTATATGAAAAGAGAATTTGTTTAGCCTCAACTTATAGAAAATTCTCTTTGACTCTGATTTAATACTTAAGGATTAATCTTTCTACAAATTCATTTGCTCTACTGGCTCTACAATGAGTACTTGTACCATCTTGAAAATGTTAAAACAATGGCTCTTGTCTGTTCAGTTTTACAAATAAGATGTAGAAGTCTTAGGTCTATGAGCTATGGTAATACTGAAATTATTATAAAATCCATATAAAAGGGAGATGGAGGAAATGAAAAAAAAACAGAGAAGACTGTTGATTGTCATATGATACATCTTTTGGTTTTAGAGTCATTTCCTACTGCTGAAAAACATATTTTTACATTATTTTAACACCATATCTTATGAAGAATGGGGACTTGGGCAAGCAAGTTGGCTCAGCAGGTAAATGTGTTTTCTGTGCAAGCCTGAAGACCTGAGTTTGTTTCCCAGAACCCATAGTGGAAGGATAAAACCAACTTCTAAAAATTGTTCTCTGAGCTCTACACATGTACCTGCTCTCACATACATACATCATAGATGCAACAATATACAACAACAATAATAATAATTATAGTAATAATAATAATATATAAATAAATTAGGAAAGGGACTTATTTGCCTTTGGTTACCACTAACATCAGTTTTTCTCTGAGGAAGGCTAGGTTGGTCATGTATGTTATGTGCAGATCTCACAATGGATATATTATGTGTAAGGAAGAGTGATCACATTGGAGAGAGATGTTGCTAAGTTGAGAAGGGTCAGGCTTTAATTTTAGTAACACCCTGTGGTGGTTTGAATGAGAGCATCCCCCCATAGGCTTTAAGTATTCAGATATTTTGTCTCCAGTTGGTGGCACTGTTCTTGGAGGTCTTAGAAGGTGTGGCCATGCTGGAGGAAGTACATCATTGGGGGCAGGCTTACTGAGTTTAATAAGCCCTTGTGGTCTCCAGAGTCTCTCTCTCTCTCTCTCTCTCTCTCTCTCTCTCTCTCTCTCTCTCTCCTTCCTGTGCTCATTTCGAGATGGGACCATTGGCTTGCTGCTCCAGCCCCGGCCACCATGCCTCCCGCCACGATGGACTCTGATTCCCTGGAACCATCAATCATAAGCTCAAATAAACTCTTCCTTTTATAAGTTCCCTTGGTCATGGTGGTTTTATCACAGCAACAGAAAAGTGACTAATACAGTTATTTGGTACCAGAGAGTGGGCTGTTGGCTGTGAAGGACCTAACCATGTGGATGTTTGGAGAAATGTGGAAGACTATGGATCTTTGGGCTAGAAAAGCTGTTGACTACTTTATGCAGAGCTTAACGGGCCATTCTAGTAGAAGCCTGGAAGAAAGCATTGCTGCAAAAAATGTAGTTCCAGAGGAAAATAAGACTATGGGGACCTTTTAAGTTTGGACTAAATGTATTTTGCATTTTATATGGTCAGGAGCCTATGGGGGCCAGGGAGTGGAATGTGGTGGTTTGAATGACAGTGTCCCCCATAGGCTTTAAGTATTCAGACATTTTGTCTTCAGTTGGTGGCACTGTTCTTGGAGGTCTTAGAAGGTGTGGACATGCTGGAGGAAGTATATCCGTGGGGGCAGGCTTAGTGAGTTTAACAAGCCTTGTGGTCTCTAGTCTCTCTCTCTGCTTCCTGTGCTCATTGCGAGATGGAGATGTGACCCTCGGCTTGCTGCTCCAGCCCTGGCCACCATGCTTCCCACCACAGTGGACTCTGATTCCCTGGAACCGTCAATCATAAGCTCAAATAAACTCTTCCTTTTATAAGTTCCTTTGGTCATGGTGGTTTTATCACAGCAACAGAAAAGTGACTAATATACACCCCCTCTTGCAGAAACTAACATAGGATCCCCAGAAGAGTTACTTTAGTACATTTCAAGGGCAGTGTCCACAATGCCCCAAAGAACCTTCACTAGGCTCAGCCATTTGTATATCCCACCACTAATTAGCATAATGCATCAAGACCAAATTTTCTTTTTGAATTGAAGTTTTGTGCATTTCATACATTTCTTAATCAAATTTAGACCCATCCACCCTTCCTTGCCTCACCCCCACCCCACCACCAGAGCTCATGCATTTTGCCATACATGTTGTTCATATTTTTCTCAGTCTTATTTTTTAAATTTTTGGTGCAGAAGTTTACTGTTTCAGTCAGATCTTTTGCCCAGTATTTTTGTTGTTGTTCCTTCCAGTTTGTATCACTCGAAAATATGCATATATACATGCCCACATATACCAAAATTATGACATCTGAAAATAAACTATAGGTTAATTCCAAAACATGTTTAGGGATTCACATTTTGACAGTAGAGTTCTATGCAGATAAAGGAAAAAATATTACAAATGAAGCACACCATACTTCGTTTGCTTTTCTGGAACTATGTTACCTCACTTAGCATAATATCTTCTAGTTCCATGCATTTACCTACAAAGTTCATGATGTCACCTTTGTTTACCACTGCATAGAATTCCGTTGTGTAGATGTACCACATTTTCTTTATCCACTCTTTGGTTGAGGGACATTTGGGTTGCTTCCAGCTCTTTGTTTTTGTGAAGAGAGCTGCAATAAACATGGATGTGCATGTATTTCTGTGGTAGGATGAGTCTTGTGGCTATATACCCAGGAGTGGTGTGACTGGGTCAGTTGGAAGACTCATTTTGAGTTCTTTAAGGGTTTTCAATATTGCTGTCCATAGGGGTTGTATGAGTTTGCATTCCCACCAGCAGTAGATGATTGTTCTCCTTTCCCCACAACCCCTCCAGCATTTGGTGTCTTTTGTTTTCTTGATTCTAGTCAGCCTTACCAGAGTAAGATGAAATCTTAAAATGATTCTAGTCAGCCTTACCAGAGTAAGATGAAATCTTAAAATGGTTTTAATTTGCATTTCCTTAATTACTAGGATGTTGAACACTTTTTAAGATGTTTCTCAGTCATCTTTACTTCTTCGTTTCTGAAGTCTCTGTTCAGCTCTTCACTCCATCTTTTGAGTGAGTCATTTGTTTTCTTGCACCTTTGCTTTTTGAGTAGTTTATTATGGGGCATTCCATTTATTCCCCTGGTGAGCCATGTAGAAAAACACACACAGGAAAGTACAGCACATGGATGAGATGTAAGGTATCCAAATATATAGAGAGAGATTTATTCAAAAATGGCCAGGTTTTATAGCCAGTGTTACTCAAATCCTAAACCTTTGGCTCAGCATGTCCCACCCCATGGGTATGGCCAGGGAGGTCCCATGACTCCAGCTCATGCACTAGAGGGAATTTGTTAGAATGCTGGCCAATTCATACCTAACTTAATTGAATTTTCCCACATCTCACCCTTTAACTTTTTCTGAGAGGCAGGTGAATACATGGGAGAGGCTAACATCACAAAGGAACCTGGCACCCTTTGGATGCCAGCTGCTCAAGCTTGTCTTGAGTGTTAGGCTGGAAAGTTGGGGGGGCAGGTCAGACCTGAGATTTTTTTTTTACTCTAAGGCCAATTAATATCCAAAAGAAAAAAAAAACCCAAACATGAAATGAACCAATTGTCAAGCATAAGCAATGAATGTAAGTAACATTCATCCAAAATCAATTACCAAGTATCTATGCCCAAATTTTGATCAACCTAAGGTCTCCATAGTCCAATGAGAGAAGCTTGGATGTACAAGCATGTTGATCAAATGAAAGGCTTGTCCATATTTGTTGAGATCTCAGGAATTACCCCTATGTCTTCAGCCCTTACATTCTAACATGCCCCCTATTCCACATCTGATCCCTGGGCCTCAGGGGACAAGGGGCAGAAGTGGGTGAGAAGCAAAACGGTCTATTTTTCTTTGAGGTGTCATTATGAACTCTAGTCTTTCCAGGCTGTGTTCTTCCATGGGCTGACATTTTATTTAGGAATCCTCTGTTTAATCCTACTAACAAGCATAAATAGTGAGATAGTAAAGTCATTTAAATGGCATTGAATATCATGAAGAGTTACTCTGTGAGGACAGATACAAATATTTAGATGGCATATTAGTCAAGGTACTATGGTTTTCTTATATTGTTTTTGATTACTAGATGTTGAATATCAGCCATATGTTATTCCGCCAAAGGAGAAGGCTAATAGCCAATTAGATTCGGGTGGCTTTGGCTGCCAGTAGCTGCAGAGTATCTTCCAGGCAGGTGTGGAGTAGTAATGAGTCTTGATTGACTCAATGAAACCAATGTGTTTTTTTTCCTTCCAGTGGCCTTTGGTAATGGTCACTGGCATTTCAGAGACCTACTGTTCACTTGCAAGTATGGTCTCTATTTCATTTTTGTGTTCACACCAGGTCTTCAGCAGCAGAGTCTTAATGCCCGCTTATGTGTACCCCAACTTGTAGGCAAATAGCCTTTGTTTTGGGGGGCTACTGGGCCCCAGATAACACTCCTTGACAGAATAATCCATTGCTAGTACTAAAGGTTTTTTTTTGTTTTGTTTTGGTTTGGGTTTTTTTTGTCTTTTCGAGACAGGGTCTTCCTGTAGTCCCAGCTGGCCTGGAACTCTCTCTGTAGAGCAGGTTGGCCTTGAACTCACAAAGATCCACCTGCCTCTGCCTCCCAAGTGCTAGGATTAAAGGTGTGCGCCTCCACACCCGGCTTGAAGCTTTTTTTAATTAACCATTTTGCTTAACTCTAAAGCCTTTAAAGATTTTAAAATAATGACTAGCTCTGAATATTTTTTTAATTTATTTATTATTTTATGTGTTTGAATGTACTGTCTGCATGTAAGTAGGAGCACCTGTGTTGTGCAGTGTTGCAGAGGTCATAAGAGAGTGTCAGATTCCCCTGGAACTGGAGTTAAAGACAGTTCTTAGCTGCCATGTGTGTGCTGGGAATCAAACCCAGGTCCTCTGCAAGAGCAGTCCGGTGTTCCTAACCACTGAGCCATCTCTCTAGCCCCTGAAATATTTTTACAGTTCTTATATCCATTACTTAACTAAGGAGTGACTATATACACCACATGAGAAATTGCTACCTTAGCAGTTGGCTTTTTTGTAGTTAAAGAACAATTCCATTACCATCATAATTTGTTTTCTTTTTCTATAAAAGGAGAGGCAGAAATGTTTTTTGTTTTTTTTTTGGTTTTTTGTTTGTTTTCAGGGGGGGTGTTTTTTTATCAAAACTTATCACAACCTGGAAAGTAAACTTCATTAAGACATATTATAAACAGTTGTTTTAAATAGAATTTAGAGATGCCTGTGGCTCAGGCAGTCTGAAGTTTTCTTCCTCTTGATGCTTAGATGGGCTGGCTCCGCTGCTGGTATTTCTTGGTCCATCCTGTACAATCCAAAGCCATACCTTTTTCAGGCATTTAAGTTGATGTTTTTACCTGTATGAACATGCAAATATTTTCCCATAGTTGGTTTTAATCTTTCAAAATTAGAAATTTATCAAAAGATTTGGAATAAAGTTCTCTGTTTGACTGTATCCCAGAGGGAGTACTCAACTCCTTCCTCTCCCTTTTTTTAAAAAATTTTTGTATTTTGACCTATAGATGTCTAAAGGCAGTTATATTACACATACCTATAGACAGGAACCAAGCTGTAAAGGTCCACTAGGTCTATTTAGACAGTCTCCATGTTGGCCTGTATATCTTGTAGGCAAAAGAAATGTCACAGATAATACTGATAATACAGAAAAATATAGAGAACATATATAGAGTGTAGTTACTGGAACTCTAGTACAAATTAGAAGCAAAACAAATTTTAATAACAATTTGTACCTACATATGTCATTACATGCTCCTTCTAAGAGAGATGTAACTCAGTCCTGATGAGGGAGGCTGCTGCCAGCATCTTTCTTGCTGGGTAAGCTGGCACCTCAATGCAGGTGCCAGATGGCCACTTTCACAGCCCAACCTGAGTGACTACTCTCCCTCTCAGGTCCTTAGCCTGGGAATTGGAACACTTCCTGTCTGGCCATGCTATTCTGCCTGCCTGGGAGTTGGTAACTCTCCAGACAGGAATCCCAGGCTGACAATAAGCTACACCCAGATCCCCATCTAACCCACTAGCATTTGACATCTATACCAGGCAATGCCCCATGGGCACTGCTGGAACCCCAGACTGATGGTTGATCAGCACTCCTCAGTCTAACTGGAATTAGACACTGCTCACATCAGTTATCTTGCTGATGGCACTAATAATACTGGACTTCACAGCATGGCACTGGATTGGTTCTCCCCTGCCAAATTCTGCTAGCACACACCACTTAAGCCTGATAGGCTTAACATACACATGCATGGAAAATAATTAATCTAGAATTTTTTTTAAACTAACCCATATCCCCAAAGACCTAAAACTTTATTAACACTTTAATACTGTGAAAACCTATTTGTATCTTTGTCTTGGGTATTGAAGGCGTGTAACCAGTAGGTGGCATTGTATATCCATTAAGATGTCCAAAAAATTATTTTTTTATTTTTAGTAGACAATGAACCCATAACTTTGTTGAAATTGAATTACGTGTTGGCTGTTTAATTATAAACCTGCATCTGAGAAGAAATGGCCAAATTTAACTCAGAACCAGTTCTTTACTGGTTTTATAGCTGTTAACATTAAAAATAGATTTAGAACATAAGTACACACACCCATACACATGTGTGCACACACACACATACATACATACTTCATATATACATAATTTTAAAAAGATTGTTAAGTTGAGCTGTAAGAGAGAGAAGTCACATTATTGTTTAATGTTCAATGAGAAACCCAAAAACTATTTTTACAATTTGTTGTAGGGTCATTTTTTTAATAATTAGAATAAATGTCCTAGTAACACACAAGCAGCTGAGATCTATATGCCATCCTTTAGATCCATTCCCAACCACTTGGTTCTAACTAACTATCCCTAAGGTCTATTTCTATTCTTTTTCCTATCCTGTCCCTGCTGGTCAGCTATCCCTAGGCTGCCCCTATGCTAAGTCTAACTGTCCCTGTCCTATTTACACAGCCAAAGGTTTAGGGCGTGACAAAAGTAGATAGGTCACAGTTGTTTGTAGTCTTGGACTAATTTATCTTGTCTTATTATTAAGGACTATTTGAATAATAATAATAATCAACAATATTTATAACAATTATAACAATAATAACAGTTATAATGTTATAATTACCATTAGTCACAATCATCTCTATTAATAATAAACATTACCAATAATAATCACTAATAATAATAACCAATAATAACAATTAATAATTTATCATTAGACTGAATTATTATTATTATCAATAATTATAATCAAATCACAGAAAATGAGAGTAGTTTCAAAAATCAGTGAGTCCAATCATCTGTCATACTCTTTCTTCTTTGAAGATAGAAGTATAAGTCTTAATTGCAATCCATGTGTCATACCTTTAAAGAAATAATACATTTTGTTCTGTCACATTTAGTCATAAAGCTTTTCTAAGCCTGTAGTTGAATCTTCTCCTTTGGAAGCACTAAGTATCTAGACCATCTGAAGCTTATATAGCAGCCCTCAGTTCCGGCCTTTTGTTTCTTTTACTCTATAAAATAATTATCCCCAAAGTTAAGAAACACTAAGATTCACTGCTGTTGTAGCCTATAAAAATTTTTTTTGTTGCTATATATATTAAATTTTTGGATTGCACACCTTGTACATGATACCGATTTATTTAAGATAGTAAAAGATTAAGTGAAGAAGCCTAGTGATTATATCCAAACTTACATGTTTCAACTGTGGAGTCAGTCAAGAAAAAAATAATAACACTTGTTCCCAGATCCTTTAAATCTG
This sequence comes from Rhizomys pruinosus, assembly GCA_009823505.1. Taxonomy (NCBI): domain Eukaryota; kingdom Metazoa; phylum Chordata; class Mammalia; order Rodentia; family Spalacidae; genus Rhizomys; species Rhizomys pruinosus. The sequence goes on from VZQC01010872.1 coordinate 336,109, forward strand.
AGAGGATCCCTGATTATGCTTGACTTAAAAAAAAAAAAGTACATGGGTTTATTTTAAATGTCACTTCCCTGTAGATGAACAATTTATTCATTAGAAGATTGCAGAATGGAACAAACTGTCCTGAGGCATGCTGGTTATAGAGGTTTAATAAAATTGACTACCCACTTATGAAATGCAGGTTGAGTATTTGCTGAATTACATGGAGGCAATGATCAAAATAAAAGCCCTTGCTTAATCTTCAGAAGTGGTGGGGTGTGCAGGAAAGTGTCCTGCTCCAAGAGTTAAAATATAGCATTTGCATGCCAACTTCATCCATTAATTATTAGCTCTGAGAAACTGGGCAGCTAGCTACCCCATGGGCTCTATTTCCACATCTATAACAGGGAAGCAAGAAAACACTATCTCTTTGGTCATGTCGAAACTGTTTGATCCCTCACAAAGTTATTGATTACTTCATTCTCAGTTCCCTATCCTAGGAAGTCAGCCTAAGTCTTCATCCCCAGATAATTTTAGAAGGTAGGAGGATAGAAGCAGCAGAGAGTATAGATTTGAAATCACACTGAAAGCCATAAAAGCTGATCAAATTTAAGATGTGTCTTTTAGTATTGTATATATCCCTGCAAAATAATTATATATTGGATAAAATTGTTTCTTCTGTTCTCTTTATTTTTTTAGTTTTATCATAAAGTTCAAAGCTATCTCCTTATTTTATGGATTTGATTGTCTGTTTCTTATTTCTTCACTCATGTGAACATCTTATCTCTCAGAAACAGGCTCGGAGTTTTCTTTTTCAACAAGAACATGAATAGTTGAGGATTTGTACCAGTCATCCTCTAAGTCCATCAAAGGGCTACAGTATGACCAAGATCAAAAGGAAAAGCAGCAAATGCAGCCACAGTCATCAGCATCAGCACCTTTTCCTTCTCCTCCGGAGCGGTGATGCCCTGGTGTCATCTGAGAAATACAGTGGTGTTTCTGCAGGGGGAAAGCAAGCTCATAGCAATTCCATTGGAGCCTCATTCTTTTTATTATTGCTCTTCATCAGGGCTCTTCACTGTCCTACCAACCTGGCATTCTTCCTAGATGCAAATTTGGCACCACTTGAAGGAATTTCCATGGTGAGTTTTCTCTGGGAAGGAATATCCTTAACATCTCCATAATCCAACTCGCTCTCCCACCCCGTTCATGAAATTAGCCTTTACTTTCTACCCACTGTTCATTCCGCACTTCCAACTAGGCATCCTTTTCCTGGTGGATCCATGGTGAAACTTCCTCCATGGTCCAGAGTCTGCTCAAAGCAACAATATTTGGTGAAGTCTTCTGTGATGTTCATGAACGTTTAAATGCCTGTTCCCTCCACCTGTTGTTCCTGCCTCTTTTGAGATTCTTCTTATTTTTGCTCTTTCTTATCTTCTGTTACCAGTCCTTTTAGATCAAAGTTCATTTAAGGGACGATTTGATCATCTCAGTAGCATATTCTCAAAGGACCGTATTGTAGTAATTAGCGTTAATTATTAAACATAAATGTGCACAATTATATTCAATCTATATTAAATACTTTATCTTGGTTTTTATCAGGCAACTAATAAAACCAAGATTGTTGGAATAGGATTGACCAGAGCAAAGTGAGCCTGAAAGAAAGTGGAAACTGGACCTCAAACAGAAGCAAATTGCTGTTTATTTGAACAATGAACAGGACTTGGAGAGATAGCCCAGTGGTTAAGAGCACTGGCTGCTCTCACAGGGGACCTGGGTTCAATTCCCAGCATCTACACAGTGACTAACAACTATCTGTAACTCCCATTCCAGGGGAATCAGACGCCCTCTTCTGATCCCGGTTGGCATTGCACAACACAGATGCAGTTACTTGCTTCCCCTAGCAAGGCCACACTTCCTGAGGGTGCATTGCCCTTCCTCAAACAGCCTGGCCACCAACAAGGGACCCCATCAAAATATTGAGTATTTGAGCTTGTGGAAGACCTCTCTCATCAAACCACCACAGAACTTCTTGTATCAGTATGAGTATGTCCTTAATTTGGGGAATTTTTCTTCTATAATGCTGTTGAAGATCTGGTGTGCACCATTGACCTGAGGTCTTTTACACCTAGAATCCCTAGATTTCATTCTGCCATGGTATTCCAAAGTTCCTGTATATTCCCTTCCTGTCTTTTTTAATTTTCAAATTCTTTGACTGACTTGTCCAATTCCTTTACTTAGTCCTTAAGTTCTGACATTATGTCCTCTACTTGATCTATTCTACTGGCAAGGCATTCTGAGTTTCGTAATCATGTTATTGAGTTTTTCAACTTCATGTTCAATTCAGGTTGAGTTTTCTGTGTTTCTATCCTATACTGAACTCATTTTTCTTTTCTATTAAATTTTCGTGTATTTCATACATAATTTTTCAATAAGCGTTAATCGCCTTTACATCTGCTTCTCCCACAGCAAACACCCCTGCCCCTCACGCCAGAGTTCATATATTCTGTCATTTGTGTTAGTGTCTATTGTGCTAATTTACTCTCCCTGTTCATTCCTCAGTGCCAGTTCATCCTCTGAGCTCCAGTCAGCCTACCCGGAGTTCCACTCTTAAAGAAGGGCAGTTCTTCCTCATCCAACCATAATCAGTTGCTGATATTTCTTCAGCTAATGTTGGGTTCTGCTGCCCATTTCTGCAGTTACTTGCCGAGGTTTTTGTCTGGTTGAGCTTGCATGGGGAAACCTTCCTTTGAGTCACTGGCCAGTATAGTCCAAGAGAATCCTAAAATTACACAGGCTATTGCCACAGCCCTTGATTGCTTCCCAGAACTTGAAGGTAAGACCCTATTGCTGAAGATAAGACATACTTTGGATACCAGATTTGGAACAATGGATCTGGAACTGACCTGGAAGCCACTTCCCCTGAAGGCTAGCTCTCACAGCTTTGGAGACAACCATACAAGCCGCTAAGGGAGAAGACCAACCAATGGTCAACACCAGCGTTATGACCAAATATCCACATCAATGATCAGCATAGCATATGACATCAGTGCCTTAGTGGCACTTTTATCTTGGGGACAATAAAATGGAGAGGTCATAGATCTTGGAGAAATTCCCAAGGTTGACACATCCCTAGGGTAAGGCATCATCTTACTAACTGCAAAATAGGTATCCTTATATTTACAGACAAATATCCCAGATACCACTTGAAAATGAAGCTTTTTTTGCACCAGGTAAAAATACTACAGAGTCCCACAACTTGACACACACAGACATGGTCTGTGAAGTGCTTATGCCTAAGCAACACATCTACAATGCAACCACTTCTCTTTTTTTACTTCCTAAAATGTAGTAAAGTTGTTTTTGTAATTTTTTTTGTTGAATTTTAGTGTATTTCATTCCGAACATCTTCATCAGTCTTAATCATTTTTGTACTCTTTTCCCCACTGGTAGTCTTCTGCAGCCCGCCCTACACTATGAGTCATTCATTCTGTCATTTGTGTTAAGGCCTATCACACCAACTTAGTGTCTCCAGATGTTCCTCAGTGCAAGTTCATCCACTGAGGTCTAGTCAGCCTATCTGAAGTCCCTCCCTTTAAGATCACCTTTTCCTCACCCAGAAATAATCAGTTGCCAATAATTCTTGGTCTGAGATTGGGCTCACTTGCCCATTTCCAAAGATCTAGGCTGGATTTTTGTCTGCTCGAGTTTGCACAGGTCTTGTGCATGCTGACCCTGTCTTTTTGAGACAGGGTCTCTCTGTAGTCCCGGCTGGCCTAGAACTCACTCTGTAGTCCAGGGTGGCCTTGAACTCACAGATTTGGCACCTGACTCTGCCTCCCAAGTGCTGGGATTAAAGGTGTGCACAACCACACCCAGTGATGTCATCTTTCTTTACTGCTGCATAGAACTCCATTGTAGCACATTTTCTTTATCTACTCATTGGTTGAGGGGCATTTGGGTTGCCCCTTCCAGCTCTTTGCTATTGTGAAGAGTGCTGCAACAAACATAGATGTGCATGTATCTTTGCAGTAGGATCAGTCTTGTGGGTATAAACCCAGGAATGGTATGACTGATTCAGGTGGTAGGCTAATTTTGAGTCTTTTAAGGGTTCTCCACACTGCTTTCCATGGTGGTTGTACGAGTTTACATTCCCACCAGCAGTGGATGAGTGTTCTCCTTCCCCCACAACCGCTCCAGCATTTGATGACTTTTGTTTTCTTGATCCTAGCCAGTCTTGTCATAGTGAGATGATATCTTAAAGTGGTTTTAATTTGCATTTCCTTAATTATTAGTGATGTTGAACACTTTTTAAGGTGTTTCTCAGTCATCTTTATTTCCTCACTTGTGAAATTTCTGTTCAGCTCTTTACTCCATCTTTTGAGTGAGTCATTTGTTTTCTTACTTCTTTGGGTTTTCTTATTTTTTACGTGTATGAATGCACTGTCTGCATGTAGGTTGGTGCACCTTTGTAGTGCAACGCTGCAGAGGTCAGAAGAGGGCGTCAGATTCCGCTGGAATTGGAGTTAAAGATGGTTTTTAGCCACCATGTGGGTGCTGATAATCGAACCCGGGCCCTCTGCAAGATTAGTCAGTGCTTTTAACCACTGAGCCATCTCTCCAGCCCCACTTCTTTGTTTTTGGAGTAGTTTATATGTTCTGGATGTTAATACTCTGTCAGATATATCACTGGTAAAGGTTTCCTCCCACTCTGTGGGTTTTCTCTTCACTTCATTGTTTCTTTCACTGTACAGACTGTTTTGAATTTAATGAGGTCCCACGTTTCAATTGTTGACCTTACTTCCTGCACAGCTGCTGTTTTATTTAGAAAGTCTTTCCCTATGCCTATGTCTTGTTGGTTGCTGCCAACATTCTCTTCTACCACCTTCATAGTTTCAGGGTTTCATGTTGAGGTATTTGATCCATTTGAAGTTGATTTTTGTACAGGGTGAGAGGTAGGGATTTAATTTTATTCCTCTACAAATGGTGATCCAGTTTTGCCAGCATCATTTGCTGAAGATACTATCTTTTCTCCATTGAGTCCTTTTGGACCCTTTCTCAAATATGAGGTGGCTGAAATTGCATGTGCTCAAGTTTGGATCTTCAATTTTGTTCCATTAGTCTGCAGGTCTGTTTTTGTGCCAGTACCAGGCTGTTTTTATGACTATAGTCTTGTAATATAGTTTGAAGTCTGGTATAGTGATCCTCCCAGTATTGTGCTTTTTGCTCAGGGTTGCTTTGGCTATCCTTTTGCTATATGAATTAAAGGATTTTTTTTTCAAAGTCTGTGAAGAAACTCATGGACAATTTCATTGGGACTGTATTGAATATGTATATTTGTTTGGGGAGAATTGACATTTTTACTATATTGATTTTTCCAATCCATGAGCATGGGATGTCTTTCCATCTTTTGGTGTCATCTTCAATATCCTTCTTCATGGCTTTAAAATATTGTTGTAGAGATCTTTGGTGTCTTGGTTTAGGATTCTTCCTAGGTATTTTTTTGAGGCTATTGTAAATGGGAAGGTCTCCTTATATTCCTTCTCCAACTGCTTGTTGTTGGTTTAAAGAAGGGCTACAGATTTTTGTATCCTGCCACTTTGCTGAAACTCTTAATCATTTCTAGGAGTGTTCTGGTGGAATTTTTAGCATCCCTTTGGTAAACTATCATATCATTTATAAAGAGGGATAGTTTGACTTTCTCTTTTCCAATTAGTACTCCTTTAATTTCCCTTTCTTGCTATATTGCCCTAGCAAGTATTTCAAGCATTGTATTGAAGTGGAGTGGCAATAGGGGGCAGCCTTGCTCTGTTCCTGCCTTTGAAGGGAATGTTTCTAATTTTTCTCCATTTAGGATGATGTTGGCTCTGGGTTTGTTGTATATGGCTTTGATTACATTGAGGAATGATCCCTCCAGTCCAGTTCCATCTAGGATTTTAAGCATGAAAGCATGCTGGATTTTGTCAAAAGCTTTTTCGGCATCAATTGAGATGACTGTGTGTTTTTTGTCTTTCACTCCATTTATGTATTTTTTGATATTTATTGATTTACGTATGTTGAACCATCCCTTTATCTCTGGTATGAATCCAATTTGGTCATGATGGATGATCTTTTTGATGTAGGTCTGTATGCAGTTTGCAAGTATTTTGTTGAGAATTTTTACATCTATGTTCATTAATGAGATGTGTCTACATTTTTCTTTTTTGGATGTATCTTTATCTGGTTTGGGTTTCAGAGTGATGCTGGCTTCATAGAAGAAATCCGGGAGGTTTCCATTTGCTTGTATCCTTCTGAACAGTTTGAATGATAATGGCTGTAAGTCATCTTTAAATGTTTTGTAGAATTCTTCTGTGAAACCATCTGGGCCTGGGCTTTTGTTAGTCGGGAGGGCTTTTTTTTTATTACATTTTCAATTTCCTCATATATTATAGGTCTGTTTAAGCTGTAAATCTCTTCTTAAGCTTTGGAGAATTCCAGGATTTCAGATATTCATCCATTTCTCTTAGGTTTTCAAATTTAGTAGAGTATAGGTTTTTGAAGTATTCTCATATTATTGTCTGAAACTTTTTGTTGTCTGTTGTGACCTTTCCCTTTTCATCTCATCACAAATTCTATTGATTGGGAGTTGCTCTTTCTTTCTTATGGTTAATTGGGCTATCTTGTTTATCCTTTCTAAGAACCAGATTTTGGACTTATTGATTTTTGCATTGTTTTCTTTGTTTCTATTTCATTGATTTCTGCTCTGATTTTTGTTATTTCTTCCTGTTGGTTGGGATTAGGGTTCATTTGTTGTTGTCTCTCAAGTGTTTTCAGCTGTAGTGTTAGTTATTTTATTTATGCTCTTTCTGTTTTTTTAATTGACATTTTGTATATTTCATACATCATTTTTCATTCCAATTTGGATACATTTCCCTCTTCCTGCCCCTCCCCCAACCTCAGTTTGTGCATTTTGCCATACATGTCTTGAAACTTTCTCTCAGGATTCCCAAGGATTTTTTCTGCAGAGGCTTGTTGTTTTGAGCAGAATTTAACTGTATCAGTCAGTTCTTTGACCTGGTTCTTATGTTGTTGTTGTTGTTCCCTCCCCTTTGTATTACTCCAAATTATGCCTATATAAACAAAATTATGACCTCTAGGAATAAACTTTATGTTAATTCCAAAATACGTTTTGGAGTTCACGTTTTTCCAATTTAATTTTATATCACTCTAAAATATGAATACATATCTTCCACCCATATACAGTAATTACGTTGTCTGAATATAAGCGGTAGCTCAATTCTAGAGCCCGTTAAGAGATTCACATTATAACAGCACAGTTGCTTTCAGATACAAAGAAATATAATACAGCAATCTGGACATTCATTTGATCAACTTGATTGAACATACAAGCCCCCCGCCCCTGCTGGATGGTGGGACCCATGGGCTGTGTGGGTTTGGGCATGGCTGCTTGCAAGTTGGTTTTACATGAAGGATGCTTGTACTCATAAATTATTACTTAATGTTAAAAAATGAAAAAAAACCTGAGAGAAAGATGCAGGACAGTTATGGCAGAATGCATGATCTGGGATGAGGTGGGGTGGGGGGAAGGGAAAGGGAAATATGCCTGAACTGAATTGGAAAATTATGTATGAAATACACAAAGCATCAATAAAAAATGAAAATTGAAAAACAAAAAAACAAACAAAAAAAGAGAAATATAATAATAAAGTTGCTCACTTTGCCTGCCAACTGGGGATTTGGTGTTAGCATCCACAAATGAAGGAAACTATTTGCTTTTTTTTTCTGGGACTGTGTTACTTCACTTAGTATAATTGCTTTGAGTTCCATCCATTTACCAGCAAAGCTCATGATGTCAACTTTCTTTACTGCTGCATAGAAAAATCTTTTGTGTGTTCACATTTTTGTTATCCAGTCATCTGTTGAGGGGCATTTGGGTTGGTTCTAGCTCTTTGCACTGTGAAGAGACTCAATAAAACATAGATGTTGCATGTATCTTTGTGGTAGAATGAGTCTTGTGGGTATATACCCAGGAGTGGTATGACTGGGTCAGGTGGTAGGCTCATTTTCAGTCTTTTGAGGGTTCTCCCCACTGCTTTCCATAGCGGTTGTATGAGTTTACATTCCCACCAGCAGTGGATGAGTGTTCCCCTTTCCCCACAACCTCTCCAGCATTTGGTGTCTTTTTTTTTTTTTTATCTTGGCCAGTGTTATTGGAGTGAGATGATACTTTAGAGTGGTTTTAATTTGTGTTTCCTTAATTATTAATGATGTTGAACACTTTTTAAAATGTTTCTCAGCCATCTTTACTTCCTTACTGGTGAAGTCTCTATCTCTTTACTCTATTTTGAGTAGGTCATTTGTTTTCTTTTTTTTTTGGGGGTGGGGGGGTGGGGGGTTGTGTTTTGTTTTGTTTGATTTTTTTGGTCTTTTCAAAACAGGGTCTCCTGTAGCCCCAGCTGTCCTGGAACTCACTCTGTAGACAGGCTGGCCTTGAACTCACAAAGATCTGCCTGCCTCTGCCTCCCCAAGTGCTAGGATTAAAGGCGTGCGCCACCATGTCCAGCCTTCTTCTTTGTTTTTTTTTTTTTTTTGGGGGGGTGTTGGTCTTTTGGAGAACAGGGTCTCCCTGTAGCTCTGGCTGTCCTGGAACTCACTCTGTAGACCAGGCTGGCCTCGACTCCACAGAGATCCGTGTGCCTCTGCCTCCCAAGTGCTAGGATAAAGGCGTGCGCCACCACGCCGGCGGCGTTTATTTATTTTGTATGTGTTAATGTACTGTCTGCATGCAGGTCTGTTGCACCTGTCGTGCAATGCTTGCGGAGGTCAGAAGAGGGTGTCGGATTCCCTTGAACTGGAGTTCTCCTGGAATTGGAGTTTCAGACGGTTTCGGGCGCCCATGTGGGTGCTGGATGAACCCGGGTCCTCTGTAAGAGCAGTCGGCGGCGCTCTTAACCCTAGGACATCTCTCCAGCCCCTTCTTTGTTTTTTTAAGTAGTCTATATAATCTGGATGTTAATGCTCTGTCAGATGTATCAGTGGTGAAGGTCTTTCTGTTTTTTAATGTAGGCACTGAGGGCTATAAATTTCCCTCCTAGGATTGCTTTTAAAGTATCCCACAGTTTTTTCTGTCTTTTTCATTTAATTACAGGAATGTTTTTATTTGTCTTTATTTCTTCCTTGGCCCATTCATTATTCAGGATTGTGTTATTTAGTCTTCATGTGTTCTTGTAGATTGTAGGGCATATTCTGGTGTTGATATTGAGCTTTATTGCACTGTGGTCTGATAGAATGCATGAAATTATTTCAATCTTTTTGTATTTGTGGATATTTTTTCTGTGTCCCGGTATGTGGTTGATTTTGGAGAATGTTCTATGGGATGCTGAGTAGAAAGTATATTGTCTGGTGTTTGGGTGAAATATTTGATAGATGTCTGTGAGGTCCATTTGGTGTATTGTATTGTTCAGGTCAGACGTCTCTCTGTTTATTCTTTGTCCAGTTGACCTATCTAATGGGCTCAGTGAGATATTGAAGTTCCTCACTATTCGTGTGCTGCTATTAATCTGTGCCTTGTAGTCTTGCAAGATTGTGTTTATAAAGTTCAGTGCATTGGAGTTTGTTGCATATATATTCACAATTGTGAAATCCTCCTGGTTAATTGTTCCTTTGATAAGGATGTGGTGGCCCTGTTTGTCTCTTCTAATTAGTTTTACTTTGAAGTCTATTTTGTCCGATACTAGACTAGCAACCTCTTCTTGCTTTTTGATACCATTTGTTTGGAATATTTTTTCCATCCTTTCACTTTAACTTGGTGCCTGTTCTTGAGGGTGAGATGGGTTTCTTATAGAAAGCATACAGATGGGTTCTACCTCCTAACCCATTCTCCCAGTCTATGTGTTTTGATTGGGGAGTTCAGCCCATTAATATTTATGGTTATTATTGAGAAATGTGTGCTGCTTTCTTTTACTTTCTGTTTGCATTCTTGGTCTAGGTTTGTATTTCCACAGTTATACTTTTATTCATTACTCTCTCTAGCTGCTTAGGGATAGTTGCCCCTTTCCACTGATCTTTGAATTGCTTCAAGTATTTTCTGAAGGGTTGGTTTCTAGACATGAATTCTTTCATCTTTTTTATGTCATAAAAGAATTTTCTTTTTCCTGCAACTATAATTCACATTTTTTGCTGGGTCTAGTAATCTGGGTTGGCATCTATAGTTATTTAGTACCCAGGATACTTTGGTCCATGTTCTTCTGGCTTTCACTGTTTGCACTGAAAAGTTACCTGTAATTCTGATGGGTTTCCCTTTATACGTAAATTGTTGTTTTTCTCTTCCAAGCCTTCAGTATTTTGTCTTTGTTTGGGGCATCCAGTGTTTTAATTATGATATGGCTTTGGGAATTCCCTTTCTGATCTTGTCTATTTGGTGTTCTATGTGCTTCTTGTATTTGTATGGATTTGTCATTTTTCAGTTTAGGGAAATTTTCTTCTATTATTCTGTTGAAGATCTGATCAATACCTTTGTCCTGGGATTCTTCTCCTTCCTCTATCTCTATGATGTGGACATTTGGCCTTTCCATAATGTCCCACATTTCCTGATTGTTCCACTCTTGTGGGGTTTTTTTTAATTTTTTATACTTTTTGTTTGAGCATTGTGGTTCTTCCTCTTTGTCTTCTAGTATTGATATTCTATTTTCTGCTTCATCCAATCTGTGACTGAGACTTTCTCTCATCTTTTCCTGGTGATTGTATGAGTGTCCAATTTTCTTTTTCATTTCATCCCTTGATTTCTTTAATATTTCCAGTTCTTTCCGGAGTTTGTCATTCTCTCCTTCTAATCCGTGATTTTCTGGTTAGTTTCCTGTATCTCTTCAGTGTTTCCACTTTATTCCTGTTTTTGCCATTCTCTCCCTTGATTTCTTTGAGTATGTCTATTATTCTTCTTTTAAGATCTGTGTCCTGGGTTACCTCCAGGAGGACGCATTGCTGGAGTCTTCTATAGGACCGTTAAATTTTGGTGAGGAATGTATTATTTGCTTTTCCCATGTTGTTGATTTTCTTTTTTAAATTATTTTATTTATTTTCGTATGTGTATGAATGCACTGTCTGCATGTAGGTTTGTGCACCCGTGTCATGCAGTGCTGCAGAGGTCAGAAGAGGGTGTCGGATTCCCCTGGAACTGGAGTTAAAGATGGTTCTCAGCCACCATGTGGGTGCTGGGGATTGAACCTGGGTCCTCTGCAAGAGCAGTCGGGGCTCTTAACCACTAGGCCATTTCTCCAGCCCCAAATGTTGTTGATTTTCTGTTGTGCTCTTGGAATGTGGGTTTGATTTGTTGTTTATAATCTGATGTGAAATTCAGGTGCTTCTTCGTTGGTGTGAAGGCCTGTTCGTCTAGGTTGGAAGGTTGGCTGCCTTTATGTTTTATATTATCTTGTGCTCTGAGTCACTTTTGCTGTTCCCACCGGGATAGCTGCACCACGGGGCAGGGGGGGGGGGACCAACCCTGTCACCTCCGAGGTGCCTTTGGTGCCTTAACCAGTCTGGGCGGGAAGCTGGGACAGCTCCCGAGACCTCAGTGCAGTCCCTGGTTCCAATCAGGTGAACCCTGGGCTGATGCCCTCTTCTAACTTCCCTGGGCATTGCACACCACACATGGACTTACATACATGCAGGCAATACACTTATACAATAAAACAAAAAAATAAATAAAATACTTTTAAAAATAAAAAAGTAGTAACTTAGACTACAGCTTGATGAAATGTGTACATCTCCCACATGCCTCCACATTCGCTTTCCCATAACCTCCATGATATTTCATGTAAGGATGACATTCCCTCTTTAAATTGAGTCAAAGCCTGTGGGAATTATTAGGGGCCATTTTTATGACCCATTTCTTCCTAGTGTAATTTCAGAGTCTGGGTTGCAACACTGAGATGGGCGGAGTAGAACGGTTTTCTCTATGATGTCACCACAGTAAGAGCTGACCTCCAGGTGGCTGATGGGAGAAAGACTCCAAGGATATCACTTTGCTTGGCTTTCCTAGAACAGGAGCTGGTCAGCAGTTCATAAATTAGGGGAAGAGGGACTGCCTATTCACTATCCTCAGAGCTTTGCACCCATGCTATTAGAAATAATTCAGGGCCACAAACAAAGAGACCAGCACTCCAACTGAAAACATGTCAGGAAGGCAAACTCTACTTCTGAACAAAAGGGTGCAACTGTCACAAGAATGAAGGAGCAGGCACACATTGTAAGATGACTTTCCTCTATTCTCACAGATGTGAAAGAAAGCTTGATTGTTCTTCATTGTCCAACATCAACCACACAATCTAAAACAAGTGGCCCATAGTGAAAGAGCAAGGAGGAACTTTACTAACACTCTTTTAGCATTTGGGAGTCTGGAGTTTGACATGCAGCTGGAGTCTGAAAGTCACAAAAGGATGGGGATTTGTGAATGAAAAAGCAAGGTGTACTGAGCAACAGAAAGGTTTTCCACCATGTAAAACGGAGATTTACAATAGGAAGATGGGAAATGAGTGCTGGGAGTTACACGTGACGTGCTGAGAGACACGTTACACATGGCATGCTGAGAGACACATTACAGTGACATGCTGAGAGACACGTTACACATGATATGCTGAGAGACACGTTACACATGACATGCTGAGAGACACGTTACACATGAGATGCTGAGAGACACGTTACAGTGACATGCTGAGAGACACATTACACATGATATGCTGAGAGACACGTTACACATGACATGCTGAGAGACATGTTACAGTGACATGCTGAGAGACACGTGACAGTGACATGCTGAGAGACACGTTACAGTGACATGCTGAGAGACACGTTACAGTGACATGCTGAGAGACACGTTACAGTGACATGCTGAGAGACACGTTACAGTGACACACTGAGAGACACGTTATAGTGATACACTGAGAGACACGTTACAGTGACACACTGAGAGACACGTTACACATGATATGCTGAGAGACATGTTAACAATGACATGTTGACAAACACGTTACAGTGACATGCTGAGAGACATGTTACAGTGACATGCTGAGAGACACGTTACATGTGACATCCTGAGAGACACATTAACAGTGACATGCTGAGAGACACATTACACGTGACATGCGAGAGACACATTACAGAGACACGCTGAGAGACATGTTACAGTGACACACTGAGACACATTAGAGTGACACTCTGAGAGACATTACAGTGACATGCGAGAGACACATTACAGTGACATGCTGAGAGACACGTTACAGTGACATGCTGAGAGACACGTTACATGTGACATGCTGAGAGACACGTTACAGTGACATGCTGAGAGACACGTTACATGTGACATGCTGAGAGACACGTTACATGTGACATGCTGAGAGACACATTAACAGTGACATGCTGAGAGACACGTTACAGTGACATGCTGAGACATGTTAACAGTGACATGCTGAGAGACATGTTAACAGTGACATGCTGAGAGACACGTTACAAGTGACATGCTGAGAGACACATTACAGTGACATGCTGAGAAACACGTAACATGTGACATGCTGAGAGACACATTACATGTGACATCCTGAGAGACACGTTACATGTGACATGCTGAGAGACACGTTACATGTGACATCCTGAGAGACACGTTACAGTGACACGCTGAGAGACACATTACACATGACATGCTGAGAGACACATTACAAGTGACATGCTGAGAGACACGTTACAAATGACATGCTGAGAGAAACATTACACATGACATGCTGAGAGACACGTTACAAGTGACATGCTGAGAGACATGTTATATGTGACATGCTGAGAGACACGTTACAAGTGACATGCTGAGAGAAACATTACACATGACATGCTGAGAGACACGTTACAAGTGATATGCTGAGAGACACGTTACAAGTGATATGCTGAAAGACACGTTACAGTGACATGCTGAGAGACACATTACATGTGACATGCTGAGAAACGTGTTACATGTGACATGCTGAGAGACACGTTACACATGACATGCTGAGAGACATGTTAAAAGTGACATGCTGAGAGACACATTACAAGTGACATGCTGAGAGACATGTTACAAGTGACAAGCTGAGGGACACCTTCCAAGTGAAATGCTGAGAGACACCTTACACGTGACATGCTGAGAGACACATTACAAGTGACATGCTGAGAGAAACATTACACATGACATGCTGAGAGACGTTACAAGTGACATGCTGAGAGACACGTTACAGTGACATGCTGAGAGACATGTTACACATGACATGCTGAGAGATATGTTACAAGTGACATGCTGAGAGACACGTTACAACCAGGTAAATAGTGTTATAAAAAAAGGTACTGAAGGGAAACACAAGCATTTTTTTTTTCAAAATGGTTTTGACAGAAATGATTTCATTTCTTCCAGTGCTGAGTACAGATGAGAGTCCTCATTGCTCAGCTCAACTTTCACAAGACTTAACCACAGACTTGGTGGATGAGAGATTCTGAAGTTTTGCATATAACAGAAAGCAAGGTCTCTGACTGTGAACTAAGCAAGAGGAGCCAATTCTTTGCAGCTGTATTTTGATGTGAATTTTCACTCTGATAAGCAGACAAAGGGGGTTATGATAGTCTGGCTTTTCTCAGTAAATTTATGTATTTTCCTACACTATGCTGCTTGATTTTAGGACCATTTCCAGAATATCAGCTGGTTATTTTTATAATTTTCATGACTTTCCCTGGGAAGAAGATCAAGGGAATTTCTCATGCCAACATGCTAGAAGTCAATCACCTAACCATTATTCTTCATAAGTAAATAAAAATGGGCCAGGCGTGGTGGCGCACGCCTTTAATCTTAGCACTCAGGAGGCAGAGGCAGGTGGATCTTTGTGAGTTCAAGGCCAGCCTGGTCTACAGAGTGAGTTCCAGGACAGCTGGGGCTACAGAGAGACCCTGTCTCAAAAAGACCAAAAAAAAAAAAAAAAAGTGGAAGACTGAGCCAAGAAACCAAGTTTTAATATATTAATGTACAAAGACCTGAATATGTTTAAATTTACTGTTGATTAAACTGGAGAGGATCATGCCTTTCTACATGATTCAGGCTATATATAAATTTAAATGACACTGAAAGAAGGCATGTCTGAAAAATATAAATTATGAAATCATTTTCCATGCTGCTTCTGCTTCCTGTCCTTCAGGATTATCTCTAAGAAAAAAGTCTTAGAAATAATGGAATAGAACATGAGGCAGTCGTTTAGGTATAGTGATTTGAAAAGAACTCAATGATATATACAGTTTCAAAAGGCACCTGTGAACTATTGGAAGATAAATGGTGATGAGGAGTATATACAAATGTATGTATATAAATACACGGTATTTTCATGAATTTAAAGAAGAAATAAAAGAGGAATATATATGATGATAATTTGTATGATATTGTCTTAAATTTAAAGAAGAAATGAAGAAACTCCTGAAAGATATAAGGGTAGTAAAAGGTGGTCGACATGGGGATGGTCTGCTTGTCTGTGCATGGCAGTGCTGGGGATTGACCCCGGAGCTTCAAGCTCGAATCTAAATGACAAGTCTCAGACAAGGTTGGGATTATAAGGACTCATGCTCTGAAACAATACTGAGAAGGTATCTTCCCACTTACAACTCTTTTCACATTAGGAAATCCTGTGCTGACTTATATCATGTTTTAAGGAAGAAAGAATCATCATGATGAAAATAGATTTACGCTGAGCCCTCTGAGCCCTACAGAGTCCCTGTAAAATGCTTGGCCTTCTGGGTAACCACTTCCAAATCACTTCTAATGAGGGAACGGGAGCTCTACACGCAAGCAACCCTTCATGAAAATGTCACAAAACCAGGCGCCAAATATTGATGCTCTGTATTTTCTTGCTAAATCCATTTTAATGTTTTTCTCCTTTCAGCCGTGTTGGAACATTTCTATTCCTCTGTCTACTCTGACAGTAGAAAAATCTCCATAACCTCATTTATGAGTTCAGTAACTGCAAAATAGCATGTTGCTCTCCAGATACTAGGAATGAAGTCTAGGTTATTGATTTCTAGACATAAAAGCTACAGTGAATGAGACTTGACTGAGGCAAATGGAATCATTTTCAACCAACATTTCCTAGTATATTGATTGTGGCTACTTCTCGGTATATCTGAAATAGGTACAATTTTTCTCTGCCTATTCTCTCCTTGTGGATCTTCCCTTGACTCACCATCAACTCTTTAATTTTATTGAATTTCTGTGATTTGTATAAAATATTGTTTGTTAGTATTTAGCTCCTCTTCCCTATCCTCTCTTCCTCCCACGGCTCCTGCCCAAATTAACATGTATGTGTGTTTGTATGCATATGTGTGTTTGTGTGTGTGTGTGTGTGTGTGTGTGTGTGGTGTGTGTGTGTGTGTGAGAGAGAGAGAGAGAGAGAGAGAGAGAGAGAGTCTGACTTGAGTCCCTAAATGTGCGTCCATCTACTGGGCCCACCAGAGGTCCATCACTGTAAGACACTGTCTTTCCCCCTCCCAGGAGACATCGACTACCAAAAGTTCCTTATGTTGGGTTGTGATTTCTTAGCCACTTTCCCATGTCTAACTGGGATTGTCTCTGGATTCAGATTGCATAGGACTTGTGCACGCTGTCACCATTGCTGTGAGTTCATGTCAGTAACTGACCAGCTGTCTGGACTACTCCATCTCCTTGTGGTCATCTACCTCTTCTGTCTCTTACAATCTTTGTGCCTCCTCTTCCCCAGTGGTCCCTGAGCCTTAGGAGGCAGAAATATACAATAGGTATCCTTTTTAGGGATAAGCACTCCTAACCGCTTGTTCTCACCCATTGGCCAGTTGTGGGTTTACTTGTGAATTCACACCACTATAGGTATAAGCAATGGACCTCAGTGTCACCAATCAGAGCACCCTGTCCCCTTAACCGCAATGATAGGATTTATGAAGGCATGTTACTCAGTCTGGGCCAATGAGGACATGGGGAACATTGCTGGTATCATTTAAAAATAGAAAGCCACTTGGAATGAACTTGCCACCTGACCCAGTCATACCATTCCTGGGCATGTACCCACAAGACTCATCTTACCACATACTCATATACCACAGAGATATATGCACAGCCATGTTTATTTCAGATCTCTTCACAATAGCAAAGAGCTGGAACCAACCCAAGTACCCCTCAACTGACGAGTAGATAGAGAAAATGTGGTACATCTACACAATGGAGTTCTATGCAGCGGTAAAGAAAGATAACATTATGAGCTTTGCAGGTAAATGGATGGAGCTAGAAGATATCATGCTGAGTGAAGTAACACAGTCCCAGAAAAACAAATGACGAATGGTATCCCTCATCTGTGAATGCTAGTGCTAATTACCTAATTGCATGGCAAACTGAGTAACATTAATGTGATCTGAAAACAACTGTGAATATTGTGAATCCCTTAAAAAATAAATAAAAATTAAAAAAAAGAAAAATAGAAAGCCTTACTTTTCTGAGTGATTACTAACCCAAAAGAATATAGATCAAGCACTTCCTATAGTCAGTTATGTTCTCACAGCAAAGTTGTCTGAATGAGAAATGAATAGAAAATGTAGAATGCACATGAAATACTTTTAAGTAGCAATGTTAAGCACCTGAATCTAACTACACTTACCATTGCATCCCTTGACTTATCAAATTCTCTATTTTTTAAATTATAATATTCTCTTTTTGGTTGTAATTTGGGCTATATTTGGAATTCTAGCAGAGAAATTTATTCTGAATTATGAAATGGCAGTGGTTTTCTTAGCTCTAATGTCTTACTGTATATAGGGTATATTGTTTGCTCTATTCAGTTAAATGGAAAGAGCATATTACAGAAGCAGATAGTCACTATGTTTTAATCTCAATTCTCTGGATCACTTGGGCATTTTTCAATAGGAGAAGAGATCTCTAGAAAGAATGAAGACTAAATGTAACAGTTTTTACAATACTTACAAGTAATAAGAACTATCATCACTCCATCACTGGCTACATCGTGGGCAAACTTTTCAGGCTGATGGTGTACCCAGTATTATTTCTTTAAAAAAAAATCAAAATTCAGCCAGGAGTGAAGGCACACTCCTTTAATCCTAGCACTTGGGAGGCAGAAGCAGGCGCATCTCTGTAAGTTCAAGGCCAGCCTGGTCTACAGAGTGAGTTCCAGGACAGCTGGGGCTACCAGGAGACCCAGGAGATTATTTTTGTCTCAAAAAGACCAAAATAAATAAATAAATAAATAAATAAATAAATAAATAATTTTTAAAAATCAAAATTCTAAAACCATGCATTATCCTAAAACACAGAACTAAACAATGAAGCCAGAATAAACATTCCAATTTACTTTGTGTTTCTATTACAGTGAGGTGAGTTTGATAAGTGTGATCATTTGAATGATGTGTCCTCCATAGTCTCAAGTATTTGCACACCTGGTCAGTGCATGGCACTCTTTTGGGAAGGTCATGGAATTCCTAAGAGGTGCAGCCTTGCTGGTTGAACGTCTTACTGGGGGCACACTGAGAGATTGCCAAGTGGCATTTTGAGTTTGTCTCTCTCTGCTTCCTGTGCCTGTTTGGCTATGCTAACACTCAAATTTCTGCTCTTTCTACCTCTGTCACAATGCCTCCCTGCCACGATGGACTCTTCCTTCCCGAATCATAGCCAAATAAATATCTCTTCCACAAGTTCCCTTCATCACGGTCTTTTATCACAGCAACCGAAAAGTAACTTAAACAAAAAGAATAAATAAAATCTGACAGTTAAGGTGTATTTTGTTCCTCTTCTGTTGCTATGACAAAACTCCACGACCAAGGCAACTTATACCAGGAAGAGTTTATTTGGCTTACAGTTATAGGTTCAAGAGTCCTTCATGGTGGGAAGATATGGCAGGAAGCAGCTGGATCAGACAGCCGAGGGCTCATCTTCAATCATGAACACAAGCAAAGCAAAACCAAAAATCCAGCAATCCACTTGCTAGTTACATGCTTCCTTCATCATGGCCACAGCTCTCACGGGTTCCATGACCTTCTGCAAACAGCCCCACAAACCGGGGGCCAAGTATCCAAATACTTGAGGCCTCTGGAGGACACCCATTAAAACCATCACATTCCACTCTGTGGTCCCCATAAACTCAAGAACATATCATAACTCAAATGCGTTTAGTCCAGCCTTAAAAGTCCCCATATTCTTTTTTTTTTTTTTTTTTTTTCCTTTTTTAGACAGGTCTCCCGTAGTCCCCAGCTGTCCGGAACACTCTGTAGACCAGGCTGGCCTTGAACTCATAAAAGATCCCTCTGACTCCCGAGTGCTAGGATTAAAGGCGTGCGCCACCACGCCCGGCTCCCATATTCTTTTCCAGTCTTGACAGTATTCAAGAGGTCCAGAATCCAAAATCACTTTGAAACTGAAGCACTCTCTTAACTATAAGCCCCTACAAAATCAAAAGGCAAATTACATACTTTGAACCTATAATGGAACTGAATATACAGTCCCATTTCAAGTGGGAGAAATACAGATATACTGAAAAGTAGTGGACTAAACCAGTACCAAGAAAACAGCTGGGTAAACACCAAATTGATTAGTTCCCATATCTGATGACTAGAGCTTCAATTGCAAATGGCTTACATGGCTTGACCCACCCAGCTTTGCTTCATGCACATACACCTCACTGGAGCTGCTATCACTCATTGTATGCATGTATCCTTGGCAGATGTCTCCAGGTTCTTGTATCCTCAACATCTTGGGGTCTCCACTATGCCAGGCTTTTCCTTCACAGTGGCCCTTTGGTGCCTCGTGGCTTGTCAGTGCCTTCTCTAGGCAGAGACTCCCCTGCTGCCTATTACCTGGACTCCAAGGCTCTCGGAAATCTCAGAGGAAGAACTAGTGACCCCTCTCCATTGCATCTTTCATGTCCCTAAAGGCATCACCACGTGAGCAACACTGTCGAGTTCTGCTGCAAGCTAGAAATGGACATCTACCTGCTTTATCCACATTCCTAGAAGGTTTTGTGGGTTGCAGTTTTCTAGGAGAAAATTCCTTAGGCCTTTTCTTTTAATAAATTTGAGGCTTAGTTGGGTGTGGTCTTGCCCTGAGGGTACTCTTCCCAGTTTTTGACTGCAAATCTAGAGTCTTCTTAAAGGCTCTAATCTCCTTATCAAAGATATCTTCCCTTCATCCCAAGCCTTGGCTCCAACATTATTACATTATTGAGCTTCATAGTGTTCTCTTGCTCTCCAGACTGTACACTCTGTATTTCCTTCTGCCCCATTTGCTCTTTTTCACTTTTATTTCACTTTTTATAGGAGCCTTCGGGCAGCTCTGTAGGAAATATTCACTTTCATGAAAGAAAGAGATTTTTCTCCTAAATTCTTCATAAATACTACATTTTAGAAAGAATAACTTTTAAATTGATAAACTCAGTATCTTTACAAGTGCAATGTGACCACAGATGTTTTTGGACAGAAATAGTGGAAGAAAATAAAAACAGAAAGATAGAAATAAAGATATAAATAAAGCAAAATAGCCACCATTAACAGCCACACTACTGATTCTGTCTTAGACCATCTTGAATTTTCCTCTACCAAAGGAATTAGTCCATTACTTTTCAGTCTTAGGCTCTTAAGCTGTGGACAGACAGCTGCTGTCATAAAATACCAGGATCCTGGTCCAGTTTTTCTCACTATCCTCCATTTCTCCCTTTAAGAAGAGGAATGTGGCCGAGAGTGGTGGTGCACACCTTTAATCCTGGCACTTGGGAGGCAGAGGCAGGTGGATCTTTGTGAGTTCAAGGCCAGCCTGGTCTACACAGTGAGTTCCAGGACAGCTGGAGCTACGGGGAGACCCTGTCTCTAAAATACCAAAAAAAAAAAAAAAAAAAGAATAGGAATGTTGTATTCACTTACATTTTACATTGGAAGTGTTTAATTTGTCTTTTGATTTTACAGGGGATATAGTTAAGAAAATGCTCTGTGTCTCAGAAGAAACTTTGGACTTTGAATAGTATTGAGACCATGAAGGACTATAGGAACTTTTAAAGTTGGACTAAAATGTATTTTGCACTGTGATTTAGTCCTCAGCCTACAGGGGCCAGGGAGTGGAATCTGATGGTTTGAATAAGTGTCTCCGATAGACTCTAAGCATTAGAACCTGTTTGGAGAAAGTCATGGAGACTTGATGAGGTGTGGCCATGCTGGAGGAAGCTTATCTCTGGGGGGTGGCAGTCTGAGAGTTCTTAAGCCTTGTCAGATTTCCAGTTCTGCTCTGCTTTAACATGTGTGCTGTTGGATTTCTGCTCCTACCACATCTGCCTGCCGCCATGCCTCCCCCAACGTAATGGGCTCTTGCCCCTCTGGAAGTGTAAGCCAAAAATCTCATCCTTCATAAGTTGTCTTGCTCTTGACAGTTATCCAATAATAGAGAAGTAACTAATACAAGTTAAAACTTCTTGTTTTTCTGGAGTTTCAGAATTTTTGTTATTTTTCTGTTTTATATTTGTGACCCTGTAAATCTTTCTGTTTTTATTTTCTTCCATTATTTCTGTCCAGAAAAATCTGTGGTCACATTGCACTTCTAAAGATACTGAGTATATCAATTTAAAAGTTATCCTTTCTAAAATGTAGTATTTATGAAGAATTTAGGAGAAAATCTCTTTCTTTCATGAAAGCGAATATTTCCTACAAAGCTGCCTGAAGGCTCCTATAAAATAATGTAAGCTCTGTAGTAAATTAAGATGAGGTAAATGGCCGAGATAAATAGTATCAGCTCTATACCAATATAGGAGATAATAGAGGAATAACACTATGATTGAAGGGGTAAGTGTGTTTATTAAGATTCAGAGTATCAAACTGGAAAGTCCCTTCCTTTGTAGGTGGTGAGATTATATGTTTTCCTCAAACTCTATCAGAGGAGAATGCTGAATATGACTAAAAATATATCCAGGGACTATTAAGGTACTGTTCCTACAGGCCTCAATGTCATGTTCCAGGGAGACACAATGGCTACACTGAATGTTGGATGTCCCCAAATCCAGGTACCTTACCTAATAGACTTGCCTGAAAATGGCTGCTGTAGAGCCACTGTTTCTAAACATGGCTTCCTTGTGAATCAATGTTGAGATTAGGCTGCTCTACCCTAAGGCACTACTCAGTATTGTCTAATACAGTGGTATTCCAGGGTATGCTTTCCCTGAGAGATGGTCTTACAAGTAGCTTTTGACTCTATGGAGGATGACTTTGCATGTGGGTGGAAATTTGAATTGAATCATGTCTCTATCACCACTCATGCAACAGACTGATAAATGACATTAACAGAAGGAGAAGGAGTCTCTCCATATTAACTTACAAAGTAAACTGGAAATGTAGGAGAACCTGAGTATATTAAAATATAAGGAAAATGAGGCCCAAGGACTTACTGGACACACTAGACAGAGAAAAGTTCCATCTCTCTTACCAGGACTTCATAGTAATGTGGACACCTAACATTGCAGAGGCTACAGATCTACCAGCCTATTATCTGGCCACTTGGTGTATGAATTATAGGGATAGAAGAAGAAGAAAATTCACAGGATAAGAATATGGCCTAGATGGTCAACAAAATTTTAGAGGAAAATTTTCCCAAATTAAAGCACGAGATACCTATGCAAGTATTAGAAGCATATAGAACTCCAAGAAGACAGAACCAGAAAAGAAATTCCCCACGCCATATCATAGTAAAAACACTGGATGTTCAAAGCAAAGAAAAGATACTGAGGGCTGCAAAAGACAAACAACAAGTTACCTACAAAGGAAAACCTATCAGAATTACAGCTGATTTCTCAATGCACATGATGTAAGCCAGAAGAGACTGATTTAAAATATTCCCTGTTCTAAAAGACTATAGATGCCATCCCAGAATACTTCATCTAGCAAAAATATCTATTATAATTGAAGAAGAAAGGAACTGTTCCAGGATATAAATAAGTTGAAGAATTCCTCTCCAATAAGCCATGCCTGCAGAGAATACTTCAAGTAACACAAAGAGCATAGGGCAGGGATAACTATAACCAATCAACACCAGAAAACAAATGATACAATCACTATGGAAATAAAAACCTAGGGTGAGAATGTACTAGAAATCAACATGATTGGAAGCAATTTAATTCTCTCAACAATAGTTTTAAACATCAATAGAATGAATTCTTCAATTAAGATACAAAGGCTAGTAGAATGGATTAAGAAACAAAACCTATCTTTTTTTTTCCTTGTCTCCAAGAAACTTACCTCAACTTTAAAGATATATATTATCCCAAGGTTAAAGGAGGGTAAAAAATAATACAAGTAAATGACACTAAGAAAGAAGTTGGAGTCACTATGTTAATACTAGATAAAATAGAATTCAAGGCTTTTGGTTATGTTTTGTGGAGGGAATATTTGATCGCTAGGTGGAACATCTTTGGGGCGGATACACAGGATTTTTGCCAGGTCTGTGTGGTGCATTTTTGAATATCTAGAAAGATTTAGTTGGCTGGAGCCAGTCCTGGAAATTGTGGGGTCACTTTACGTTCTTTTTTAAGGTATTTGGTAGTGATATATTTGGGGGAACTGACCTGTTTGGCTGGATGTGCATAAATATTGCAAGTTTAGTAGAAAAGAAGATACTTATACTGGATTGAAGGGGTTAAATGTTTCTACAGTGGAATGGTA
Source organism: Rhizomys pruinosus (assembly GCA_009823505.1). Classification (NCBI taxonomy): domain Eukaryota; kingdom Metazoa; phylum Chordata; class Mammalia; order Rodentia; family Spalacidae; genus Rhizomys; species Rhizomys pruinosus. Next base: position 359,803 of record VZQC01010872.1, read on the forward strand.
TAAACATTAAAACCAGTTTACTAATGGTCCAAATGGGATTATAACCACACGGGGTTGTGGCTGGTTTTCAGTCCATTCCTGGCTTGTACTGGACTTCCAGGTGTAAATTTTGATTAAAGGGGCATAGACAAGTAATGGGTTACCTCTGACTACTGAAAGATAGTTTTCAGTCTCCATCTATTATGCAAGTATTACTTTTGGTATTTGTTCTGCCCATTTCAAGATAACTTGACTAAAGAAAAAGTAGGTTTACTTCCCTGAACTATCAGCATGCAGCCTGGAAGGAGACAGTTTCAATGGACTCAGTAAAATTATTTTTTTGGACTCAGTAAACTTTTTCAGCTTAATTCTGATCAATAGGTATGTTCCCTGCTACTGGAAAACTACAAACCAGGATATGCAGTTTGGGAAAGCAAAGAGACTACTTCTATTTGTAGTAAATCATTTATATATTTTTTTTAATTTTTTTATGTGTATGAATATACTGTCTGCATGTAGGTTTGTGCACCCGTGTTGTGCAATGCCACAGAGGTCAGGAGAGGGTGTCAGATTCCCCTGGAACTGGAGTTCTCCTGGAATTGGAGTTTCAGACAGTTCTGAGCCTCCATGTGGGTGCTGGGGATTGAACCCGGGTCCTCTGCAAGAGCAGTCGGTGCTCTTAACTGCTAGGCCTCTCTCCAGCCCTGTAAATCATTTATATTTAAATTTTGCCTAAAATTGTTTAAAATTCTCTTATCGGCTTTTCTTGCTTATCCTATGGTGTTAAATTTCTTTCAGTCAATGTTTACACAAGGCTTCTTAGGCTTTTCTTCAAGCTTTATCTAAATATGATACAATAATTAAAAGCACCATATTGGTGTAACTTAACTTTTTTAGATGCTTAATGCCCATACCTAAGGCCCATACCAATTTGCCCAATGGATTTAAGGAACAATTTTGTTCCTTGCCCTCTGAGGTCAATTGGTCCCAGGGGATTTCGTATGGGGGCATCTTTTAAAATGTTCTGCAATGGTGAGTCACCAGGCTTCCAGTGCAGGGAGATCCATGAAGAGAACCCTAGCCAGTGTTCAGTCTATAAAGAGGAAGATCAACATAGAGGAAAATCTCCTTGTGCTCCAAAGGGAAGCCTGGTCTAGCAAGACCTGACCTTGTACTCGGTAGATGGAACTGGTTAAGAATTGCCAGAAGGAGCCAAGCACTCCCCACATGCCCTGAAAACCCAAGTCTTGAAGACAAGAACCTCAAATGACCTTGAGAAAACAAAGTTTGGTTAATCTGGGCTAACTGTGTGGACTTAAGCACCCCAAAACAAAGTATCACCAAAAGATAGTCAATATATTTCTTTTAAAGCCTGAAAAATTGTGCCTCCACATATTGGGCATAAAGTTACATGAAATAATGTTAAACAGGCATAAAAACCTTCGATCTTGGCCTTGATTAACAGAGGAGGGTCACCTGCAGCCAAAGGACAAGCCCACTATTGTTGTTAATTAGTGCTTAATAATAAAATTTCCTCTTTCTTTCTAGCAACTAAGTGGAAACTCATATCCTGACTATTAAAAGGCCTGAAAAGCAGATCCTGAGTGCAGATATCATGGCCAAATGAGAAACCTAATAAATGGATGCTTTGAAACCCCTGGTCAAGAAATTCTAGTGGACTTTTACATTGGACATTGGAATTCACCCTGTTCTTACTTCTCCTGGTCCCCTGCCTAGATCATGTACCTAACTACTCCTGCCTTCGTTTCGCTTTCATGGGCACCAGTCATGGATTTTTTTTCCTTGTATAATTATGCTTTGGGGTCTTTTCGATTGACCCTCTGAATGAGGGATATGCCAGTTGCCATGCCCAACGTCCCTTTTCAACATGGAAGAAGTCACAGCAGTCAGCATCCCAATTACCTTCTGACAATTGGGGTGACCCTTTTCAGAGGGTAACATAACTAAATAGGAGCTAGAAATTGATTGGACAGTTTAGGGATGAAACCCCCCAAATTAACTAGACTTTTTCTCAGCTGGGAACTCAAGGCTTCCTGGAGTAGCTGGTAAACACATATCCTTCTGGTGGCCCTGAAAGACAAGGAAAAGAAGAAAGAGAGAAGGGGAAAAAGAGAGAAGTACATACCAAGCCCTGCAGATTGATTCATTATTTTACCAGGATAAGGAATAGAAATTCCCCCTATTTTGTTGTTGTTGTTTTGTTTGCTTTTGTTCTTGTTGCTTTGTTTTGTTATTGTCATTTTGCATTGTTTCGGTTTTCCTGTGAAAAGAAAAAAATCAAAATCAAAATAATAAAAAAAGAAATAGGAAGGAACCCCTGACTGTCTAAGTGTCTCAGCTTAGCTCAGTCTTCATTGTTATTCAGACTGTTTGAGTTGCCTTGTACCCATCTTCCTGCTTTCCTACCTCCATCTGATGTTTGTATGCCCATTCAGGCCTCTGGAACTGTTCCTGCCCTTTACTTCTGTAGTTGGACATAATTCTTTTTTTTAATTTTATTTATTTTTGTATGTGTATGAATGTACTGTCTACATGTAGGTTTGTGCACCCATGTCATGCAATGCTGCGGAGGTCAGAAGAGGGCATTGAATTCCCCTGGNGCTGCAAAAGACAAACAACAAGTTACCTACAAAGGAAAACCTATCAGAATTACAGCTGATTTCTCAATGCACATGATGTAAGCCAGAAGAGACTGATTTAAAATATTCCCAGTTCTAAAAGACTATAGATGCCAGCCCAGAATACTTCATCTAGCAAAAATATCTATTATAATTGAAGAAGAAAGGAACTGTTCCAGGATATAAATAAGTTGAAGAATTCCTCTCCAATAAGCCATGCCTGCAGAGAATACTTCAAGTAACACAAAGAGCATAGGGCAGGGATAACTATAACCAATCAACACCAGAAAACAAATGATACAATCACTATGGAAATAAAAACCTAGGGTGAGAATGTACTAGAAATCAACATGATTGGAAGCAATTTAATTCTCTCAACAATAGTTTTAAACATCAATAGAATGAATTCTTCAATTAAGATACAAAGGCTAGTAGAATGGATTAAGAAACAAAACCTATCTTTTTTTTTCCTTGTCTCCAAGAAACTTACCTCAACTTTAAAGACAGATATTATCCCAAGGTGAAAGGAGGGTAAAAAATAATACAAGTAAATGACACTAAGAAAGAAGGTGGAGTCACTATGTTAATACTAGATAAAATAGAATTCAAGGCCTTTGGTTATGTTTTGTGGAGGGAATATTTGATCGCTAGGTGGAACATCTTTGGGGCGGATACACAGGATTTTTGCCAGGTCTGTGTGGTGCATTTTTGAATATCTAGAAAGATTTAGTTGGCTGGAGCCAGTCCTGGAAATTGTGGGGTCACTTTACGTTCTTTTTTAAGGTATTTGGTAGTGATATATTTGGGGGAACTGACCTGTTTGGCTGGATGTGCATAAATATTGCAAGTTTAGTAGAAAAGAAGATACTTATACTGGATTGAAGGGGTTAAATGTTTCTACAGTGGAATGGTATAAACATTAAAACCAGTTTACTAATGGTCCAAATGGGATTATAACCACACGGGGTTGTGGCTGGTTTTCAGTCCATTCCTGGCTTGTACTGGACTTCCAGGTGTAAATTTTGATTAAAGGGGCATAGACAAGTAATGGGTTACCTCTGACTACTGAAAGATAGTTTTCAGTCTCCATCTATTATGCAAGTATTACTTTTGGTATTTGTTCTGCCCATTTCAAGATAACTTGACTAAAGAAAAAGTAGGTTTACTTCCCTGAACTATCAGCATGCAGCCTGGAAGGAGACAGTTTCAATGGACTCAGTAAAATTATTTTTTTGGACTCAGTAAACTTTTTCAGCTTAATTCTGATCAATAGGTATGTTCCCTGCTACTGGAAAACTACAAACCAGGATATGCAGTTTGGGAAAGCAAAGAGACTACTTCTATTTGTAGTAAATCATTTATATATTTTTTTTAATTTTTTTATGTGTATGAATATACTGTCTGCATGTAGGTTTGTGCACCCGTGTTGTGCAATGCCACAGAGGTCAGGAGAGGGTGTCAGATTCCCCTGGAACTGGAGTTCTCCTGGAATTGGAGTTTCAGACAGTTCTGAGCCTCCATGTGGGTGCTGGGGATTGAACCCGGGTCCTCTGCAAGAGCAGTCGGTGCTCTTAACTGCTAGGCCTCTCTCCAGCCCTGTAAATCATTTATATTTAAATTTTGCCTAAAATTGTTTAAAATTCTCTTATCGGCTTTTCTTGCTTATCCTATGGTGTTAAATTTCTTTCAGTCAATGTTTACACAAGGCTTCTTAGGCTTTTCTTCAAGCTTTATCTAAATATGATACAATAATTAAAAGCACCATATTGGTGTAACTTAACTTTTTTAGATGCTTAATGCCCATACCTAAGGCCCATACCAATTTGCCCAATGGATTTAAGGAACAATTTTGTTCCTTGCCCTCTGAGGTCAATTGGTCCCAGGGGATTTCGTATGGGGGCATCTTTTAAAATGTTCTGCAATGGTCAGCCACCAGGCTTCCTTTGCAGGGAGATCCACTAACAGAACCCTAGCCAGTGTTCAGTCTATAAAGAGGAAGATCAACATAGAGGAAAATCTCCTTGTGCTCCAAAGGGAAGCCTGGTCTAGCAAGACCTGACCTTGTACTCGGTAGATGGAACTGGATAAGAATTGCCAGAAGGAGCCAAGCACTCCCCACATGCCCTGAAAACCCAATTCTTGAAGATAAGAACCTCAAATGACCTTGAGAAAACAAAGTTTGGTTAATCTGGGCTAACTGTGTGGACTTAAGCACCCCAAAACAAAGTATAACCAAAAGATAGTCAATATATTTCTTTTAAAGCCTGAAAAATTGTGCCTCCACATATTGGACATAAAGTTACATGAAATAATGTTAAACAGGCATAAAAACTTTCAATCTTGGCTTTTATTAACAGAGTAGGGTCACCTGCAGCCAAAGGACAAGCCCACTATTGTTGTTAATTAATGCTTAATAATAAAATTTCCTCTTTCTTTCTAGCAACTAAGTGGAAACTCATATCTTGACTATTAAAAGGCCTGAAAAGCAGATCCTGAGTCCAGATATCATGGCCAAATGAGAAACCTAATAAATGGACACTTTGAAACCCCTGGTCAAGAAATTCTAGTGGACTTTTACATTGGACATTGGAATTCACCCTGTTCTTACTTCTCCTGGTCCCCTGCCTAGATCAAGTACCTAACTACTCCTGCCTTCGTTTTGCTTTCATGGGCACCAGTCATGGATTTTTTTTCCTTCTATAATTATGCTTTGGGGTCTTTTAGATTGACCCTCTGAATGAGGGATAAACCAGTTGCCACACCCAACATCCCTTTTCAGCATGGAAGAAGTCACAGCAGTCAGCATCCCAATTACCTTCTGGCAATTGGGGTGACCCTTTTCAGAGGGTAACATAACTAAATAGGAGCTAGAAATTGATTAAACAGATTATACAGTTTAACCCCAAATTAACTAGACTTTTTCTCAGCTGGGAACTCAAGGCTTCCTGGAGTAGCTGGTAAACACATATCCTTCTGGTAGCCCTGAAAGACAAGGAAAAGAAGAAAGAGAGAAGGGGAAAAAAAGAGAGAAGTACATACCAAGCCCTGCAGATTGATTCCATTATTTTACCAGGATAAGGAATAGAAATTCCCCCCATTTTTTTTGTTGTTGTTGTTTTGTTTGTTTTTGTTGTTGTTGCTTTGTTTTGTTATTGTCATTTTGTATTGTTTTGGTTTTCCTGTGAAAAGAAAATAATAAAAATAATAAAAAAAGAAATAGGAAGGAACCCCTGACTGTCTAAGTGTCTCAGCTCAGCTCAGTCTTCATTGTTACTCAGATTGTTTGAGTTGCCTCCTACCCATCTTCCTGCTTTCCTACCTCCATCTGATGTTTGTATGCCCATTCAGGCCTCTGGAATGGCCCTGCCCTTCACTTCTGTAGTTGGACATAATTCTTTTTTTAATTTTATTTATTTTTGTATGTGTAAGAATGTATTGTCTGTATGTAGGTTTGTGCACCCGTGTCATGCCATGCTGTGGAGGTCAGAAGAGGGATTCGGATTCCCCCGGAACTGGAGTTAAAGATGGTTCTCAGCCACCATGTGGGTGCTGGGGATCGAACCTGGGTCCTCTGCAAGAGCAGTCAGCACTCTTAACTGCTGAGCCATCTCTCCAGTCCCATGGACATAATTCTACAACTGAACTCTGAGTTTATAGCTTACGCCAGCCCTGCTCACACTTCTCTAGAGATTTCTACCAGGTTGTTATGTCGAAAATTTTCTTTGATTTTCATTCTTTCCCAGCTTTGACATCCCAGGGTTCGAGGAGACACTTCCTTTCTTTAATCCTTTGGAAACTTTCTGTAACATACAGAGATACATATAGGGATATAGTTATTATGTGATATATAATGTGTGATCTGGGAGTTAATATTAGTAATAGAAATTAGATGAAAGAACCCATGTTTTCCTCATTCAGGGCTATAAAGAAGAGCAGGCATATGTAGAAAATTGCAGCCAGTGAGAACCCAGTCTTATGAATTCATCATTTTCAGTGAATTCTAACATTCTGAAAAAGAAAATGTGTTTGTCTATGTTTTCAACTTGGGGCATTCATGACGTGAAGCTTTCCAAGATGTTTTAGGATGGGTGTGTCTATGTCACATGGATAGAGTTTTGCTACAAGGAAACTTGGATACAAATTTGGATTCTGTGCTTAGAAAGAAGAAAAAAAAAGAAAGTCGAAATCTTAATTCTCAGAAAAAAAAAGAAATAACATATAACAAAGTTGAGGGAAATTCATCAAATAATAGAAGGTTATTAAATGGTTCCTGATCTTCTAAGTTTATACATGTCTATATACACTATGAGAAGTATAAACGTGAGGATTGTTGAAGATTATTAGTAAAATTCTATTTAGAGAGTTGGTTTAGTTTTATTTTGTTTCTGAAACTGGGACTCCCTGTAGCACTGGACTGGAACTCACTATGTAGATCAGGCTGGCCTCTTTCTCACAAAGATCTGCCTGCTTTTTCCTCCTGAGTGCTGGGATTAAAGGTATGCACCCCCATGCCTGGCTACTTTTTTTAATAGGAAATATGCTTTTCTTATGGAAGCACCAAGGAGACCTAAAGACAATGACTTTTGTAAAAGGCCATATTAATCATAGAGTAGGCCACAAGGATGCTCCTCTTTCCAATTAGCCTAATCTCTTTTCAAATGGCTCACACATCCTTAAACTCTTTGTCCTTTGCATCAACCTTTCCTGGGTAAGCAAGAATAAATGTCTATTCATCCCAGTTAGGCCGCTGATGGCAGAACAAAGTAACACTTCCACCGAAGTCGAGGTTGGTGAACCAATGGATCTACTGTGCTTAATTACATAGCATTGGGGAAGGGGCTACTTACAGCAATGTGGGTAACACCCAAGCAATGGCTTCACAAAAAAGCTCCATCCCATCATTGATGACAGTCTCATGGAAGATGCATCATGGAGTTCCACTTTCTTTTAGCCTCCCATTTCCTATGTCCTGTTTGTAGCATTTCTCAAGCTCATTTACAGCCGGAAGTGGAGATAGAAGGGGTAATGGCTGGAATCTTGTGAGAGTCAGGGGATCTTTTCTCTCTCCTACTGAGGAATGGTAGCTGTATCATTCTACTTAATTAGTTACCATGGCTACAGAACCACAGTCACACTCTGAAATGATGATGGAATGGACATTTTATAGCTGGAGGAAAAAGCCATGCTACGACACCCAACTTCTTTCCTCCAGCTTCTACATTCTTGCTGTCCCCTTCCACTGCAATGTCCCCTATAGCTTAGAAGGACTAATAAATGCACTTTTTATGAGCATTGGGCATGTCATGCTGAGACACGCAAATACAGGGAATAGTTTAGTAACCCAGACTCCATTTGGTTTGGGGTATATCTATATATCCATGCCCCTCTTCTGACAATGTACTTGGCAGCCTAGGACCTTATTGAAATGTACTAGGCACATACACATACACACACACACACACACACACACACACACACACACACACACACACCTCTGAACTATGAACCTAACAAACCGTTAGCAACTTAATAACCTGACCTGCATCAAGATGCATGCACCGTCTTCACCTAATGATGGAATAAGTTTTTTCTCCCCTTAATGGCCATCAAACAGACCGATTTTATTTTATAATACCCTACTTATGTCTCCAAAAAAATCGAGGAGGCTGATCTGGCCTGAACTGGTTTTGAATGCATGTGCAGTCTGCAAACTGTGTCTATGCATGTGCATGTGCAGTCTGCAAACTGAGGGTGCATATAGTTCAATCAGATGCACTTTGAGAAGGGAAACGTGTTGTAGAAAATTAAGTTATATAACCTTAATTTGTCAATCAAGGTGAAGAACCACTCATGCAATCCCCCTTAGCAACCAAACTCCTCCTTCTCTTGAACCCCATAAGAGGAAGCCCCAAACAATACTTGCGGCCCTGAGTCCCCTCAGTCACCTTGTCTGCTTTCACCTTGTCTGACCTATACTATTTATTTAATATGAATAACATTACCTTGCTACTTTTACAGATCTATGTATTTATTTGAATTATTTGAGTAAAGGGGCCAAGAACATGAAAGCACCAGGCTCAGACCACACCTTTACTAAGAATGCCACCATGATAGTCTTTTTTTCTGTCAACTTAAATAGTTATAAATCTACTCTCCCATGATCTACTATAAGAAATTTTCTTCCACATTCAATGCCAAGGCTTGTGGGCAAAAACACAAATAATCATAATAATAATTGACACACTTATTATGTCCATACAAAATTAATAATAATAATAATAATAATAATAATAATAATAATAATAGCAGCTGCTTCCCCCTAGAGGCCTATGAGCTCTCCAGTCACAGATGTTTGACTGAGCTTACAGTATCAGAAATGAATTCCTTCCTGTATAGCAAGCCTTAAGTCTACTCAGAAAGCTGTTGCTTTTACCCCTAATAGTTGTGCTACTATTGCACTAATGGAAGACCTTGCCTAACATGTTGTTAGTGTCCCATGCAGGATCCACAGCAGAGGAGAACTGTGGATGACAATCTCTCTCAGCAGCCTGTATGTCATCTTCTGACACTATGAAAGCCTCCCAGCAGAGAGAGAGTTCCCAGTTCAATTCCAGCTTTATTTGCAACCAAAGAATGTAGGTCATCAATATTCCCTTGCCTTCTAGTTCTGCCAATGCACACCACAACAATGGCAGTATCCATTCCGGCTTATGGGCTTAATGGCCTCTGTGGTGGTTTGAATGAGTGTCCCCCATAGGCTGTAAGTATTCAGACATTTGTCTTCAGTTGGTGGCACTGTTCTTGGAGGTCTTAGAAGGTGTGGCCGTGCTAGAGGAAGTATGTCACTGCGGGCAGGCTTAGTGAGTTTAACAAGCCTTGCAGTCTCCAGTCGCTCTCTCTGCTTCCTGTGCTCATTGCGAGATGTGACCCTCGGCTTGCTGCTCCAGCTCAAGCCGCCATGCCTCCCACCACAATGGACTCTAATTCCATGGAACCATCAATCCTAAGCTCAAATAAACTCTTCCTTTATAAGTTCTTTTGGTCATGGTGTTTTATCACAGCAACAGAAAAGTGACTAATACAGCCTCCCTAAACAACTCATACAGAAATATCTAAATTTTGGCACTAGGATTTTTTGATTTTTTTCAACAAACTGAATGACTTAATGGCTTTTTGGAGTGCCTTTTCTTTTTCTTTTTCTTTTTCTTTTGGTGTTGATAATGAGCTTTATTGCATTGTGGTCTGTTAGAATGCATGAAATTATTTCAATCTTTTTGTACTTGTGGAGGTTTCTTCTGTGTCCCAGTATGTGGTCGATTTTACTTTTTTACTCTGTTCTTTACACAGAACAGAGAATGTTCTGTGGGGTGCTGAGTAGAAAGTGTATTCTCTGGTATTAGGGTGGAATATTTGGTTGATGTCTGTGAGGTCCATTTGGTGTATCATATCATTCAGTTCAGATGTCTGTTTATTCTTTGTCCTTTTGACCTTCCAAAGGGCTCAGTGGGATATCGAAGTCCCCTATTATGAGCGTACTGGGGATAATCTGTGCCTTGTGGTCCTGGAGAATTTTCTTTATAAAGTTTGGTGCATCAGAGTTTGGTGCATATATATTCATAATTGTGAAATCTTCTTGGTGAATTGTTCATTTGATAAAAATGTAATGGCCTTCTTTGTCTCTTCTGATTTCTTTTAATTTGAAGTCTATATTGTCTGATATTAAAATAGCAACACTGGCTTTCTTTTTTGGTAGCATTTCCTTGGAATACTTTTTTCCATCCTTGCACTTTAAGGTGGTGCCTATCCTTGAAGTTAAGATGCATTTCTTGTAGACAGAATATCGATGATGGGTTCTGTTTCCTAATCCAATCTCCCAGTCTATGTCTTTTGATTGGGGAGTTTAGTCCATTAATATTTAAGGTTATGACTGATAGGTTTGTGTTGCTTCCTTTCACCTTATTATCCATTTGTGGTTTTGGTTTAGGTTTCTACTTCTGCAGTTATGCTTTTATTGATTTCTCTTTCTAGGTACCTGGGGATGGTTGCTCCTTTCTTCTGTCCTTTGAATTGCTTTGAGTATTCTCTGAAGGGTTGGTTTTCCAGACGTGTGTCCTTTTATCTTGTTTATGTCATGGAAGATTTTTTTCTCTCCTTCAACTATAATCAACAATTTTGCTGGGTATAGTAACCTGGGTTGGCATCTATAGTCCTTTAACACTGGGAATGCTTTGCTCTAGGTTATTCTTGCTTTCATAGTTTGCACTGAGAAGTCAGTTGTAATTCTGATAGGTTTCCCCTCATAGGTCACTTGTTTTTCTCTTGTGGCTTTCAGAATTTTGTCTTTGTTTTGGGTGTCTAGCATTTTAACTATGATATGGCGTGGAGAGTTTCTTTTCTGATTTTGTCTGTTTGGAGTTCTATGTGCTTCTTGTGTTTGTATTGGTTTGTCTTTTTTATTTTGGAGAAATTTTCAAAAAAAAAAAAGAAATTTTCATCTTATTCTGTTGAAGATCTGATCAATACCATTTTCTTGGGATTCTTCTTCTATTACTATGATGCGGAGGTTTGATCTTTTCATAGTGTCCCACAGTTCCTGGTTGTTCCACTTTGTGTATTTTTAAATTTTTCATAATATTTACTTGAGGTTTTTAGTTGTTCTGTGTTATCCTCCAGGTCTGATATTCTTTATTCTGCTTCCTCCATTCTACTTCTGAGGCTTTTTCCATTCCTTTCCTCTTGATTGGATGAGTGTTTGATTTCCTTTTTCATTTCCTTTTCTGATTTCTTTAGTATTTCCACTTCCTTATGGAGCTTCTCAATCTCTTCCTGTAGCTCTTTGCTTCGAAGGTTGGTTTCTTTATCTTTTTCAACATGGGATCTTTTCAGTGTTTCCACTTCCTTCTGGAGTTCATCATTCTCTCTCTCTAGGTCCTTTTTGAGTTTTTCATTCTCTTTTCTTAATTCTCTGACTTGCTCTTTATAGTCTTGGACTTCTTTAAGTATATTCACAATTGTACTTCTAAGATCTGTGTCCTGGGCCATCCCCAGGGGGATCCCACTGTAGAAATCTTCCATAGGGTTGGTAGAGCTTGGTGTGGAGTTATCCTGCACCTTTCCCATGCTGTCTCTTCTTTGTGTCCCTGTTATGTGGGTTTCTCTTTGCCTGTATTCCAGTGTGAATCCCAAATACCTCTTCACTGTGTTGAAGGCTTGCTTTGCTTGCCTCCTTCAGATGCCTTCGTTGTTTGTTTGATTGATTTGTTTTTCTCCTTTTCTCCTTGCTTATGGAGTGTTGACCTAAGTTTAAGTTTTAGGCTTTCTATTGGAAGTCTAACTCACTCTTCCCTTTCTGTTCTGAAGGTTCTCCAAAGAATCCACTTGGACACACTCTTTTGGCAATCCCAGTTGGGGGGATGGGATTGCTATTACCTGTGCTTCAGGTGGTCTTGGGAAATTCCTGATCTCAAGACTCACACAGACCCACCTTTTATACCAGCTGAGAGGACAACTCTGCCCCCACAGCCACACAAGCCAATCGAGCCAAAGACAAATCAAATCAAACGATCTGCCTGGCTGAAGAACCCAGCTCCTACCTGTGCTTCAGGTGGTCTCAGGAAATCCCTCTGCCTTTTCTTATCATATCTTACCATATGTTAAATTCTTTACCTGTTGCCTTACACAGATTAATGTTACACCATCGTACAACTAAAACATTTATAGAGGATGGGCAGGATCTTTGTAATACCACTGTCACTTCTTCTAAGCAATTGCCAATGTCTTTTTGGAGTCGGTAGCTTGATCCTTAGCTACTAAAGAAAAACTTTAACAATATCCAATACAGCATGAAAAGACTCCATCAGTTGTTTCTTTTCATTCCTCAGAAGAGCAATGCTGCAGGAATGAGAAGCATGCCTAGCTTTCTGTAGTTCCTAGTCATTTTCCATGAGCCACTTTCCATCCTTACCCTGAGACACTATCCTGCGGCCACCATTCACCTTCTCATCCCGGGGACAGGTTCAGTGGGACTGCCTCAAGCTCACTGGCTTAGCCCAGGACCAAGATACAGTGAACCCATGTTCCTGTCTGCTGTAACTACCATACAGGCTGGCTACACACAGCTGAAAGTCCAGCACTGAAGCCATAGCAACTGCCGCTGCCAGCGACTCTTCCCCAGCCACGCTGTGCTGATAAGGAGTTCGTACCTGAGCAAATAATCTCTACACTGAGAATACAGCTTCAAAAGAAAGAAAGGTGCACAGTTAACTCTGGAAGGATAACTTCCCGTTTCTAGGCCAAGCTTAGTCTTTTTCATCTCCATTGTTTTTAATTTATCCATTCCATGATGTATTTAAGCTTCCAGAAATTCATTAGCACAGAATTGTAGTTATTTTGGTTGTCGTGATAAAATTCTACAACAAAATCAGTTTAAGGGAGAAAAGGTTTCTTTGGCTCTCAGTCTGAGGTGACAGCCCATCTTTGCAGGGAAGTAATGGCAGGAGCCTGGAGCAGCTGGTTACACTACATCCGTTGTCAAAGAAAACAAGGGTGATGAATGTTTGCACTCAGCTTACTTTCACCAGGATCCCAGCCAGGGCAGAGTGCTATGCCCAGTGGGTATGTATTCCAACCCCCACTAATACAATAAAAATTATCACCCATAGGCCCATCTCCCAGGTGATTGCTGATATCATTAAGTTAACAATTGACATGAACCATCACATATAGCACCTGCTCTTTTTTCTATATTTTTTTTAACTACGAGCGTTGGCTTGATAAAAACATGGACACATTTGTCTTTGAGTTACCCACACAGATCTCCATTCCAAGTTGCTCAGATTTGCCAAAGCCTCTCATCAAGATCAAAAAGATCAATTCAGTGTCAATCCTGAGGTCCTGACTGAATTAACTTCTTTCTTTTTCTTTCTTTCTTTCTTTCTTTCTTTCTTTCTTTCTTTTTCATCTTTTTGAGACAGGGCCTTCCTGTATCTTCAGCTGTCCTGGAACTCACTCTATAGACCAGGCTGGCCTTGAACCCACAAAGTTGCCTCTGCCACCCAAGTGCTGGGATTAAAGGTGTGTACCACCACGCCCAGCTTTAACTTCTTTCTTAACTCTCTGGTGAATATAGTCTATCTGACCCAGGAAACTGCCTCTTTAATTTCCAATTCCCTCAGTACTGCCTTCCTCTCCCATATTGTTTTCCTGTCCCTAGTATTCATTATAATCTCAGCCAGCAAGAATTAAATGTCCATAATGGCTTGTAGGAGCAGGTCTAACAGGGACAGAATTCCCTTGAATTATCTCAGATTATGCAGCCTTCATCTGAAGAAGGAGTAAGAAGTTACATTACTCAGTTTCTCTACTTCCAAAGCACTCAGAATGATCCCATCACCCCAAATCCTCAGAATCTGTGATACAAGTGTTTATTTCATGTCTTACTTGAAAGGGATTTCCAACTCAGGCAGTCCAGAAACAGAATACTCCCTGACTATCAGTCACTGAGTTATTACTAATGTTACCACAGTTGTTAAGTTCAAAGCCTGGGCTGTGGCACACTGTTGTTGGCCTGCCAAGCTAGACTCAGCCACCAATCCTCAATAGACCTATTAAACAAGTAATAGTGAAAAGCAAAGAAAGGAGGTTTCATTTCAATGTGGCCACAAGGAGATGAGGAAAAAAAGAGAAGACTTAGAAATAATTCCATATTCAGGGTTTTGAAGAGGAGATTTTGGTTAATAAAGAGCATGAGAGGATATGTAGCTAAGTTGTCATGGTCAAGGTATAGTCCTGCCCATTATAAAGATATAGATTTTTGAGTGTGTGTGTTTGTGTGTGTGTATGTTGTTGGCTTTTTGTGGGTTTTTTGGGGGCGCAGCTCTAGTCTCTCCTGTAAGATGGTCTGACACAGTGGAAGAACTGTGTGAAATTTCTATCTTGGAGAAAAATTATCCTTCTGCCTGGTGCCAGACTTCAGCTTCTTCTTTCTCTCAGCCTATTTCTGTGATAGAACACTATGACCAAGACGGCTAATTGGAGGAAGAGTTTATTTGGGCTTATGGATCCAGAGAGATAGAGTCCATCATGGCAGGGGAGGTAGTCAGAGGAGGCAGTCAAAGCAGAAAGCTGAGCACTCACATCTTCAAGCTCACATGGGAATCAGGGAGACTAAACAGCATGGGATGAAGCTGCAATCTCTCAAAGCCCACCCCCAATGATGTGCTTCTTCCAATAAGGCCATACCTCCAAAGTTCCATGACCCATCCCAACAGGACCACTAACTGAAATACCTGGACATCATGGAGGACACTTTCATGCAAATCATAACAGAGGTAAAGGGTGTCAGTGGGTCTAGATGGATGAACAGGAAGATGGACAGCAGATCAAGATGGATGAACAGTATGCTATGTAGATGAATAGCACTCTAAATAAGTTTATCAGCAATGGGGAGGGACTGAGTTGACTTGACACTCGGAGACAGTTGAGTGTTCTCTCTCTACCTATTGATCTTTCAATATACACAATAAATGATCAGATGACATGCTGGTAGGGGCTATTGCCATCACCCTCTTTTGGTGTCTTCTTCTTGATGGATCCAAGTTGAGGGTGTTGAATCCTTTCCTTACTCCAGTCTCTGCAATAAGTTCTTGGGCCTGTGTTTATGCATGTATGTATGCATATATGTATGCATCTGATTATATATCTATGTATAATTTTAATATTAACATATGTTTTTTTAAACAAGTGATATACAATAGTTTTATTTCTCATTCAGAAAACCAATTAAGGGGTTGGACAGATGGCCCAGTGGTTAAGAGTGCAGACTGCTCTTGCAGAGGACCCAGGTTCGATTCCCAGCACCCACATGGTGGCTGAGAACCATCTTTAACTCCAGTTCCAGGGGAAATCTGACACCTTCTTCTGACCTCTGAGGCACTGCAAGACACAGGTGCACCAACCTACATGCAGACAGTACACTCATACACATACAAAAATAAATAATTTTTTTAAAAAGAAAACTAATTAAATGTATTTTAAGTGAATCTTTACATACTTAGAGCAAATATATGATTATCATAGGCACCAATGTTATTCAGATAGACAGTACACATTGCCAGCCAAACAAATATTTGAATGATTCAAACTGAAATGCATAAACCTTACATAAGTAACCAAGCTACAAGAATCCACATTTTATTAAACTCTGGAATTGAGCACTTTCATTCTGAACATATTCTCTACCGTATAAAGCTTCCTTTGCAGCAATTCACTAAGAACGTCATCAACATGATTGCTTCCACACTTTTATCTGTAAACACCCAGCTCCTCACATTTGAAACACTCTTAGCCCCATTCCTTATAAAATCCCATATCCTTTTTTTTTTAATGCTATCTGCCCATTTTATTGACAAAAAGGATAAATTAACATGGTTGGCCAATTCTTTTATTAACATGCCTTTAATCCTAGCACTTGGGAGGCAGAGGAAGGTGAATCTTTGTGTGTTCAAGGCCAGCCTGGTCTACGGAGTGAGTTCCAGGACAGCTGGGGCTACAGAGAGACCCTGTCTTGAAATGACCAAAAAAAAAAAAATCTTTAAAAATTGTCCTTTTATTCTTCTCTAGTTTTACAAGAAACATTTGTCCTTCTCTATAGAATCTTTCTTGTGGATTGCATTCCGTTTTTCATCTGTGAGACCTTATCTCTAGCTTTCTTCCTGTCTGTCCCCTCGGAGGACTCTTACTTCTTCCTGTCTGTCCCCTCGGAGGACTCTTACTTCTTCCTGTCTGTCCCCTCGGAGGACTCTTACTTCTTCCTGTCTGTCCCCTCGGAGGACTCTTACTCCCCGTGCTTCCCCTTTTCTTGGATGCCTAGTGCTTTAAGGTGCGCTCTTTCCTTCCCTCCTTCTCAAATCTCTGCAGCTTATTTTCAACTCTTTGAGGATGGATCTTTCCATGAGCAAAGTGGAAGCAATTAATATCACATACCAAAGAGGCTTCTAATATTCTCTTATGATCGGGATATAACTGATGAGCAGTTTCTTCAAATGATTTTTGCAGTTATCAGAAACAAAAGTGTTACTTCTCTCAAGGACTGAAGAACCTTTCTTCCACAGATCTACCAGGAAGCTTTTCCCTGGTCATTCCAACTTATTGGTGTCTAATCACACTCATTTAGTTTTCTTTTTTTATTATTATTATTTTTGGTTGTTTACATTCTGAATGAGAAGAATGTTGTGGCTTTGAATTAACACCAACAACAAACAAAACAATAAACAAAAAAACTCATATGTTACCTTCAAAGCAAAAGTAAAAAATCAGAATTAAGACAATTCATCACCTGATGTATTAGATTCTTCTTTTTATTTTAATGTAGTTTAAAGAAGAGATTTATTCTTTCACATAAATCTTAGATCTTAGAGACATGAACTTCAAGCTATGTCCTTAGTAGCATTAGAGGATGTGGTATTGTTTTTACTAAAAAAGATTACCCAGTTTGACTCACATATAAGGATTTGGTGCTAGGATCCACAAATGAGAGACACAGTATGTTGTTGTTGCTGTTGTTGTTGTTGTTTTGTGTGTGTGGCTGTGTTACTTCATTCAGCATAACAGCTTCTAGTTCCATCCATTTACCTATTTCAAATTTCATGATGTCATCTTTCTTTATCACTTCATAGAACTCTATTATGTAGATGTACCACATTTTCACTATCCACTCATCAGTTGAGGGACACTTAGATTGCTTCCAGTTTTTCACTATTGTGAAGAGAGCTGCAATAAACATGGTTGTGCATGTATCTCTGCAATAGGATGACTCTTTGGGGTATATACCCAGGAGTAGTTTGGTTGGGTCAAGTGGTAGGTTCATTTTGAGTATTCTCCACACTGCTTTCCATAGGGGTTTCAGGAGTTTGCATTCCCACCACAGTGGATGAGTGTTCCCCTTTCCCCACAACCTCTCCAGCATTTGGTATCATTTTTTTTCCTTGACATAGCCAGTCTTACTGGAATAAGATGAAACTTTAAAGTGGTTTTAATTTGCATTCCCTTAATTACTAGCGATGTTGAGCACTTTTTTCTTTTTTTTTTTCACTCAGACCCAAAGTATGAGCACTTTTTAAGATGTTTCTCAGCCATCTTTACTTCTGTGAAGTCTCTGTTCATCTCTTTTGCTTCATCTTTTGATTGAGTTATTTGTTTTCTTGATCCTTTGTTTTTTGAGTAATTTATACACTGTGGATATTAAACCTCTGTCAGATGTCTTACTAGTGAAGATTTCTTCCCACTATGTGGGGTACCATATGTTTTTGTAGTCTCAATTTACTTTGCTAAGTTTATAGGATGGCACACTCTTCACTTTTGGGAATAAGTTTTTGTCTGTGCCTTATGAGTAGTTCCAGAAAGATATTTACATTACCACCAAAGTGCAGAGTCATTTTTGCCTCTAAGTTTACACTCCAAAGAGAATCAAAACCCACTTATAAAGTCGAATTTTTCAGGAGAAGGTACCATATTAAAACCACTGTTTTATACAATGTGGAGTAATCTAGAACCGTGCAGAGCCTAATTTCAACAATCTCCCAAGACCATTCACAGTTTCAAGGGGAAAGGATGGTGGCAGAAGGAAGTAGTGGCTAGAATCTCAAGTTAGGGTCCTGTAATGTTTCTCTTTTCTGCCTCCTAGGGAGTGTCAATAAATGTTACCACTAAGTAGACCTAGCTATTACTGTATTGCTCTGTTCAAATAGTTCTCATGGTTACTTGGCCAAAGTAATCAGTACTCAAAAATTACAGTGGTCATTTTATATCTGGAGAGGAAAAAACCATACTAATATAGGACTGATGTTGAGCTTAGAAACTCTCAAATTTGTTTTACAGAGATAAGATGACTAAAGTGTTAAAATGCCACACTATACCTTCAAATTTCTTGCAGATATGGATATTGTCTTACATACACCATCCAAGAAACATAACCAAACATGGTTGTATCTTTCTACAATGTCTGAATTTATTCTTTTTTATTTATTTTTTATGTGTACGAATGTACTGCCT
Organism: Rhizomys pruinosus; assembly: GCA_009823505.1. Classification (NCBI taxonomy): domain Eukaryota; kingdom Metazoa; phylum Chordata; class Mammalia; order Rodentia; family Spalacidae; genus Rhizomys; species Rhizomys pruinosus. Next base: position 378,471 of record VZQC01010872.1, read on the forward strand.
GCATGTAGGTTTGTGCACCCGTGTCGTGCAATGCCATGGAGATCAGAAGAGGGTGTCGGATTCCCCTGTAACTGGAGTTAAAGACGGTTCTCAGCCACCATGTGGGAGCTGGGGATCAAACCCAGGTCCTTTGCAAGAGCAGTCGGCACTCTTAACCACTCCATCTCTCCAGCCCAATGTCTGAATTTATTGAACAGTAACAAATCCACAAGTTCCAATGGTTTTCAAGTTAGAAATTCGGCTTACAATCTTATTTCCCTTGGTGATTTTGCTGAGGGGAACACATACCCTTTTATTCTGATCTTAATTATTAATATGAACTCTCATATAACATGTCATGTCACAGTAAATATGTCCTTATATACATCTATGTAGTTTCTAAAATGGATAAAAACTGTTAAAGAGCTGCATCAAAATATCCAGAGCTTTCAGAAGTGGGCTGGTAGAAACACAAATAGGCTATATTGAAAAGCATCATGAGCATACTATGCCACAAGCATGGACATTTGTAACTTTCCACAATGTTAAAATTTATGGAATAACAATAAATTCATAAGACTCAGTGTTTTAAGTTGGAACAATTTTCCAGGTAATACCACTTACCTTGGTAATCCAGCTGACATGGATGCAGGTTCCTTTATTCCAATATTAATTTCTAATATAGCACTCATATCAGAGAGCACACTACACACAATAAATATATCTAATACATGCACATGTACAAGTTACAAGATGTATACAGATTAAAGAAGCTGCAATAGTATTCAAGAGCTTTCAGAAACAGGCTGAAAGAAATGTGCTTGTTTAGAAGATAACTGGCCCATACCAGCCACAGAGAAGAAGCTGTACTGTGAGGTCAAGGGGTAAGAGTGAAGAGAGATGAAAGGGCAGAACCGGGTCCAATGCTGGAACAGGTCTAAGTCTAACCAGGTAAGTGTTTGTTGGGTAGATGGCAGTCCAGTAGGCTGCATCTCCATGTTAGACCAAGCCAACATGAAGCCCAGGGAATAGTAGGGAGTTTTTTGCTCATCCACCCATGACATATATACTAGGTACAGATGGCAGGTTGGTATGTGGACATTGATGTGCTAGGTGTTCCAACTTTACATTGTCTGAATAAGAGAGTCACATCTTTTACTTTGATGTGTCTGATAAGTGCTTGAGCTTAGTTTCTCTGATATGATTGTAATACGTTCATCTGCCCTTCATTCTTGATTTCCCCTGAAATCAAGTCATCTATCTATGCTACATGGATGGGGCAGGTTGTGTTGTTTGTGGGTATTCTGATCTGCTGTCATCATCCATCCCCGAAATGGCATCGAAAGGTGCTTGCAGAATAGAATCTTTCAAGGAAAGTCACCCTCTGAAAACCCATCATTATACACAATATAGAGTAACGTAGATCAGTTGCAGTTAGACCTTTTGTACTGGGAAGACATGATTATACACTCCCCCTGGAATGTTCTTTTATACTAGGAGACCTTGTAATCAACAAGAATATTCTTTCATTCTCTAATACACCTCCTGGTTGAATGGGATTCTGGGTGAAAGAAACATGTTAACACTGCTATTCTGACTAGTTTAACAAGGCATTCTTTTTTTCAATTTTTTTATTATTAAACATTTTCCATAGGTCATACATCATTTCTCAATCAAATCTAGAATTGCTTCCCTTTCCATGCCCCCCACCCTACCTGAGTCTCTGCACTCTGCCACGCATGTCCTGTATCTTTTTCTGAGTTCTTTCCTGAGTTTTTTTTTCAGTTCTTTTTTTCTACATCAACTGTATTGCTAGCAGTATATATATATATATACTAATATTATATATTAAATATATATATATGCATACACATATCACTTGAATTGTAGGATTTTTTTCCTAAAAGATGTCATGTTTTCCTTAAGGAAGTGCTCAAAAGATCCTCCTTGGCAATCCTAAACAACTATCAATCCTTCACCTTTGCTCTACATTGGGATCTTTCCCTCCCATGGTCCCCCAAATGAAGTCCAGTAAGCATGCATCCTGTCTTGATCCCCCTGTACTGGACTCCATGATACAGTCCAGGTAGTCCAACAATGAGAGTCTATATTCTGACAAGGCTGACATCGCCTTAGCTGTTTAGTCCACAAGCTGGGTATCTCAGTAGTCCCCATCTGGCATTGGAGGATTCTTGGAGAGACATGAGTCCTCAGACCATATTGGAAGGTTACAAAGCTGTGTCTTATGTCTTTGAGGAGTGACAAGGCATTCTTTCATGAGTAAAGCCATCCTCTTATAAAATAGTAGTGTCATTAAGTCTGAGAAGATTAATAAGTCTTTCATAAAGCTGCCAAATACCCAATCCATATGCAAATTCATCCAATTGTTTCAAAATGTCATATACAGATATGCATATACACTTGTTACTAAATTTATTCATTGACCACTTCACACAGGTGTACTACAGTGCATTCTAGTTACTTGATTCTCACCCTTCCTTATCTCCTTTCACACTGTTTAACTGTCCTCTCCCCACAAGTCCTTTTCCCACATTCATGTCTTTTTGTTTTATTCTGTGACCCTCTGAATTTAATCAGGTATTTCTATGTGACCACAAGCTTGATACTATCCATTAGAGCCAGGCAAGTGCACCCACGCATACACAACTGAAAACAGTGAATACCGTTGCCAAGGATCTGCAATTAGCAATATCCTTCAAGAAGAGGTAGAGCCCTGAGATCCTCTCCACAATCTATGCTTGATTAGTGGTAGTCCCAATCTTGTACAGGTCCAGTGGAAGCAGCCACAGCTGCTGCGAGGCCATGATTGCAATGTGTTTGCTTGGAAGATAGTATTCCACAACCTTCTCTATGTCTTCTGGCTTTTAAATTATTTCTGCTTCCTTTTCCTTGATGTTCCATGAACCTTAGAGGGAGGGGGTGGTATAAATGCCATTTGCAGCTGAGCATTCAGCTGTCATTCTTGACACTTTGAGCAGATAAGAGTCTCTGAATTCTTCACTGCTCATTGCAAAAAAAAAGAAGAAAGAAAGAAAGAAAGAAAGAAAGAAAGAAAGAAAGAAAGAAAGAAAGAAAGAAAGAAAGAGAGAGAGAGAGAGAGAGAGAGGGAGGGAGGGAGGGAGGGAGGGAGAGAGAGAGAGAGATAGAAAGAAAGAAAGAAAGAAAGAAAGAAAGAAAGAAAGAAAGAAAGAAAGAAAGAAAGAAAGAAAGAAAGTCTTCTCTGATCAAGACTGAGATTATCATTTTTCTATGGTTATAAAAAATAAATATTTATAAGTCAGTTTGGGTCCATGTTAATTTAGTTACCTAACAGTCATAAGTTCTTAGGGCTTAAGACCTCCTCAGCCTTTGCATGATTACCCCCCTGCAAAGGAGGCTTCAAAGCTGATAAGGACAGTTGGTTACTTCCGTACCAATTGTGCATCTATTGCCTCAGTGGGCACATCTTACCTGGAGGAGTAGTATTGTAACACATACAGTTCCCAGCTGGGTAAGACTCTCAATGCAATTTCTCCACCGGCAGCCTGCATAAAGCCTTCCAGCACTGTGAAAGCTAGCCAGTGGAGAGGAAATATCCAGTTCAGTTTCATCTTGAATTCACTACAACTTGTAACAAAGGTATGTAGTGACTTTAGCAATAAGGACTTACCAACTGGTTCTGGTTGGTAACCAAGAAAAATTGAAAGACTGCTAAGGCTTCCTTAACCACAAATTCCTGAGAAGGTATCCAGCGTCTGGCACTGAGATTTCTGTTCCAGAACTCTCTACCATTAGGAACAGCAGCATCTAGCCATGTAGGATATCACCCTTCTAACTCTTTTTTAACTTGTATTTTTAAATCGGCTTACAAAGTATTAGATTCCCATGACGTTTTCATGCAGCCTTTGTGTTGATTAACCCTCTCCCACCCTTCATCTTTGCCATCCCCTTACCCCTATTCCTGATTATAACTTTGTACACCAAATACCTATCTTTATAAAACGTATTCAACTATCGTTCCTATTTTAAGACATGCACACACACCCCACACCATAGCGTAGCTCCTTTCTAGTTTCTTGGCTTCTACAGATACAACAAATTAAACACACAAATCTAAATATTTATTTACCTGTAAATATTATTTCTTTTACAACCGAATAAAATCCCACTATGTATATGTACCACATTTTCATTACCAGTTCATTAGTTGGCAGATATCTATCTAGGTTGGTCCCATTTCCTAGCTATTGTAAAGAGTAGCAATGAAGTAGTATCTCTTGCAGGCTGTGGTGACAGACGCCTTTAATCCTAGCACTTGGGAGGCAGAGGTAGGCGGATCTCTATGAGTTCAAGGCCAGTCTGCTCTACAGAGTGAGTTCCAGGACAGCTGGAGCTACAAAGAGACCCTGTCTCAAAAAGATTTAAAAAAAAAAAATAGTATCTCTTTAACAGGAAATAGATTCCTTTGGGTATAAATGGCCAGGGCAGTATAGCCTGGTCACATGATAGCTCTATTTCTAGCATTTTTAAGGAGCTGCCCAATTGATTTCTATAGTGGATGCACCAGTTTGAACTCCCATCAACAGTAAATAAGTGTTCTTTTTCTCCACATCCTGACCAGCATTTGTTTTTGGTTGAGTTCTTTGGTGAAAGGCATTCTGACTGAGATTAGATGAAATCTCAAAGTAGTTTTAATTTGCATTTGCGTGAGGGCTAGTGCTATTGAGCACTGTTTTTCAAAGTTTCTTCCTAATAGCCAAAGTATCTTCTATCGGACTTTCTGACTCAAAAAATAAGCCTTTCAAAGTTTTAACTAGCAGTCGTTTCATGTCTTGCGTTTGACTGGACTTGTTATCATAAGCACGGTCTATCAAACTCCGTACTGACAAGCTTATTTTCTTGCCCTCACTTCCCGAGATATTGGTGTTCATTTTGTTTCATCCTGTTATTATATTTTGACCCATTTAAAGTAAGGATGTATTAGCCTTCATTTAAAAACGTGTCCAATCTCTTGACACGTCTGTTTGTGTGTGTGTGTGTGTGTGTGTGTGTGTGTGTGTGAATGTAAACTTTAGAAAAGAAGGGTGCTTTTCTTCTTCTATGTGAGTTCCTGGGATTGACCTCAGATTAAAAAGGCTTGATGGCAACCATTTTTACCTGCTAAGCCATCTCCATAACTCATAACCATCTTACTTTAAACAAACTTTCAATTATTCCTGTGGACAGTTTAAAAATAGGTCTCTCCAAATTTCCCTTAGATGAGAGTTGGTATTTTGAGAGAACAGCATCTCACAATTAATTAAAATATCTGTTTTCTACAAAGAACACGCTGTACTATTATTGTATAAAATTTCTCAGATCTGGTGCCTAAGTAATGTGTGCATTCATGAACTAATGAGCAAAATAAATTTAAATGCTCCAAATGTGAACATTACAATTTTTCTTTTGTTTTTCATTTATGTTGATACAAATAAAAATCAGAATTATGAGGAAAAATGGACAATAAAAGTCACAAAACCTTAAATACTGTTCTAGTCTGTCTTCCATTGCTGTGACAAAACACTCTGACCAACAGCAACTTGGAGAGGAAAGGGTTTATTCAGCTTACATCTCCTGGGTCACAGTTCATCACTCAGGGAGCCCAAGGCAGGAACTCAGGGCAGGAACCTGGAGGCAGGAGCTGAAGCACAGGCCATGGAGGAATGCTGTTCACTGTCTTGCCCCCTGGCTCATGCCCAGCCTGCCTTCTTATACAGTACACAACAACCTGCCCAGGGTGGCACCACTCATTGTGGGATGGGCCCTCCCACACTACTCAACAATCAAGACAATACTCCACAGATGTGGCCACAGGCCAATCCAATGGAGCCTATTTCCCAGTTGAGGCTCCCTCAACCCAAGTGTGTCAAGTTGACACTAAAGCTATCCAGCACAAATACAGTACAATAGCCATGTTCATGTTTATTGATTTAGGACTCAATCATTTTCTATCAAGTGAGTCAGAATATTTGATAGAGATGGTGTGGCCTCCCCAGGTAAAAGTTAATTGTATGTTCCTATTTTGAGTTTTACAGAGTAAATTTCTTTTTCTACTAGGATTCAGTAGGCCCCCTACTAGTGAAAAATCTATAGAATTGTTCTATAACTATACAACAGCTCTTTCACAAAAGTTGATGTAATATATTTGCTAATTAGCCGGAATGAATCATCCCATGTTCTAATCATATATCAAGATATTATATTGTGGGCTGGAGAGATAGCCAACGGTTAAGAACACCGACTGCTCTTGCAGAGGAACCGGGTTCGATCCCCAGGATCCACATGGCAGCTGAGAACCATCTGTAACTCCAATTCCAGGAGAACTCCAGTTCCAGGGGAATCCGACACCCTCTTCTAACCTCCGTGGCATTGCACGACATGGGTGCACAAACCTACATGCAGACAGTACACTCATACACATATAAAAATAAATAAAATTTAAAAAGAATATTTAAAAAAGTTTTTTAAGATATTATATTGCATAAATATATACACACCTATAAATATATATAATTTTATTTGACAGTGGAAAACAAAGGTTTTTTTGTTTTGGGGGGTTTTTTTTGGTCTTTTTGAGACAGGGTCTCCCTGTAGCTCCAGCTGTCCTGGAACTCACTCTGTAGACCAGGCTGGCCTTGAACTCATAAAGATCCACCTGCCTCTGCCTCTCAAGTGCTAGGATTAAAGGCATGCACCACCACACCTGGAAAAATAAAGTTTTTAAAATATTCTTTCTGGGGGCTGCTTGCAGAGGACCCAGGTTTGATCTCCAGCACCCACATGGTGGCTGAGAACCATCTGTAACTCCAGTTCCAGGAGAACTCCAGTTCCAGGGGAATCCGACACCCTTTTCTGACATCCACGGTATTGCACGACACGGGTGCACAAACCTGCATGCAGACAGTACATTCATACACATAAAAAAAAAATAATTATTCTTTTGGGGAGCTGGAGAGATATCTCAGTGCTTAAGATCACTGGCTGCTCTTGCAAAGGACCTGGGTTCGATTCCCAGAACCTACATGGTGGCTAACAACTGTCCCTAACTGCAGTTCCAGGGGAATCTGACACCTTCTTCTGACTCTGTGGGCATTGTACAGCACAGACACGCTTAAACATATATAAGCAATACACTCATATGCATAAAATAAAATAAATAAAATATTTGAAAAATATTCTTTCTTCAGGTGGTATAAGTCATAAGCTAACCTAGTATAAGGTGAGGCCTGAATACAACTCTGTGAGATTATCATGTTCATTTACTTATAGTAATTAGTCTCATAATGAGTTAGTCTTTATTTCTGCTCAACTTGCACATTATTAAGTGGACAATCTATATAAATACTCCTTCTCTTCTGTTGCTGGTGTAATCTCAAAATGGGACAAAATGTCAAGTAGTGAATCTGAGATGGAAACTTCCTACATTATGCCTCTGATAGCCATGAGAACAGTACATTAAAGAAGCCATTTTTAAGGGACTTGCTTTCTGAATAAAGAGATCCATAATTGTGGCAGTATAACTAGTATATATATATATATTTCTTTTATGTGTATGAATGCACTGTCTGCATGTAGGTTTGGCACCCGTGTCATGCAATGCCGTGGAGGTTAGAAGAGGGTCTCAGATTCCCCTGGAGCTGAAGTTAAAGACGGTTCTCAGCCGCCATGTGGATGCTGGGGATTGAACCCGGGTCCTCTGCAAGAGCAGTCAGCGCTCTTAACCACTAGGCCATCTCTCCAGCCCTGACTAGTATATATTTTTAATTTTTACATTAAAATGAATTATTTCTATGACCAAGAAGTTCCAAGGATGCTATATGTGTCTTATCTTGGGAAAAATTTAAAAATATATGTTTTTGAGGCACAACATTATGACAGATCTTGGACTCTGCACTATCTTTTAACTAACCCTGTTCCTCATGAGCCCAACCCATTACACATTCTCTGTATTGAACATGTATAGATGTGAGGGTTAATCTTGATCACCCACTTGATTATATTAAGGAATGTGTATAAAATGGGTGAAGCAGATTTATAGGCCTGTGTATGAGGTTACTTCTAGGGAAGGTGGCACTTGGGCCGATGATCTAAACGGGAAAGACCTGTCTGGCAAACTGCACAATTCAAAAATCTCACAGCCGCAGTGTGGACTAAGTGGGAGCCTCTCACCCCTCCGTACCTTGTTTTCCTGGGCAAGGAATTCTCCCTGTGGTCATCACCATAGACTCCAGACTCCACATTCCTCAGCCTTTGGACTTAGCCTGACAGCAGTGGCTCTCAGGGGCTCTTTCCGACATTCGGTCTTGGATCGAGCCTATGCTGTTGCTCTGTCTTGTTCTGAGGCTTCCACTTCCTTGGATGGAATTGTTACCAGTTTCCCAGAGTCTCCGGTCTGCAGTCACTGGTGTTCTATCCAGTCTCTGATCTTGTAAACCAATATAATAAACCCTTCTTATGTAACATGTATTCTATTGGTTTTGCTTCTCTAGAGAATGTTAACACATACAATAGTCTTTGGGGGTAACACTTATTACATTCTCACAGTGTTTTAAAGATATTTTTATTAATTCTTTGAGAATTTCATACAATGTGTTTCATCATATTTTCTCCCCCTTCCCCGACTCCCCCAGATCCCCCCTCCCCCCTACTCTCCCAATTTTGTGCTCTTCTTCCTTTTTTCCCTATTAAGTCTAATATATGTTTCCCAAATACTTTTGGGTGTTGAACCTGCGGAAAGCACCGTCTCCTTGTGGTCATCCTCCATCTCTGGCTCTTACAATCGTCCCTGCCCCACCTCGTGATGGGGAGAGAGGTATGGCGCCAATGCTCCTTTGGGGGATGAGTACTCCATAGTCTCTTATTCTCTGCACTTTGACCACTTGTGGGTTTTGGTAATAACTGCTTTCTACTGTAAGAATCTTCTTTAATGAGACTTGAGAGCTCCACTAATCTACACGTATAGCAATAAGTCATTAGGAGTCATTTTACTATTGTGTCGATTTCATAGAATATTAGTTCTCCTCTAAGGCCTATGACCAATCTATGTAGCTACAGGTTCTTTTTATTCTTTTTTTTTTTTTTTTTAATGTGTTTTCGCCTGCTTGTTTCTAAGTGCACCCATGTCATGCAATACCTGTGGGGGACCGAAGGCTTTTGGAACCCCTGCAACTGCAGTTAGAGATAGTTTCTAAAACACTGCCATGTGGATTCTGTAAACCGAACCTGGGTCCTCTGGACCAGCAGCCAATGATCACAACAGATGATCCATCTCTACAGCCATAGGCACTACTGGTTTTTGGCCCTAATACTGGTGCTGGGTATGTGTTGCATCTCATGGAGTGGGCCTTAGATCAAATCAGAGGATGGATGATTACTCCCATTACATTTTGGCCACTACTACATTAGTGAGAATGGCTTGCCAGGCCAGTCATTACTGTGCTTTCTGGGGTTCACAGCTGGGTAATGATCTTTCTCCTCCAGTACAGTGCACAGCACCCTCCAGCCCTATGAAAGCTAACCCATCACTTAATGCCCCATTCCCTTCACATTCTATAAACTAACTTTGGTAGCTTAATTGTCATCGGTATAAATATCCTGTGACATGCACGGAAATATAATTTAGAAATTGTGACAGAATCTTATTCACACAGCTTTTGATAGAAAAATAATGTTCTCTGCATTTAAATTTCATGGAGACAATTAGAATTCAATGTGCTAAACAAACGGAGAGGTAGAAAATTTCAGACATTGATATTTCAGTTTTTAATTCGCAAGAGAAATTCTCTTATTTCATATAATACATCATCACTCATTTTCCTGATTTTACTTCATCTCTGTCCATTGATAAGCACACCTATATCTCCTCTGGCTCTTATCATCTCTGTCCAGTCTCCTAAGAAAGTTTATCTACTGTCAGGTCTAAGCATAATCCTTCAAACTGTGCCCTAACAGTCCTGTCCGTCAGAGGCTTTTCCATACCCTTTCTGTTGGTGCTTCCCACAGCTCCCTCCGCTACTGTAGTTTTGTTCCCATATAAAATAGAAATCTCCTATTATTTTTTAAAGCTTTAATTTTCAGGATCTTCTAGCTATTGCCTACAGTCTGTTATTTTTTCTGTAGTTAAATTCTTTATAAGCAGCCTGCATATTCTCCTTCCTGTTCTGCCATCACTGGACTGCAATGCAATTGCAATTTTTACTCTTATCTCTCCAGGGCAATTTTTTTTGCAAGGCTAAGCAGTTAGTCCATTCTTTCTGATAAAATGAACACACATCACCCTTATCTCACTTTTCTTTCTGTAATATGTAGAAGTCTAGCTTATTTTTTTTTTATTTTATTTATTTATTTATTTATTTTTTTTTTTTTTGGAGATCACCTTCTGGAAAGTGTTTACAATACAATTATTGTCTATTTTTCTTTTTTCTTTTTTTGATTTTTATTTATTTTTGTATGTGTATGAATGTACTGTCTGCATGTAGGTCTGTGCACCCATGTCATACAATGCCACGGAGGTCAGAAAAGGGTGTCGGATTCTCCTGGAACTAGAGTTAAAGACAGTTCTCAGCTGGGGATCGAACCCAGGTCCTCTGCAAGAGCAGTAGGCACTCTTAACCACTAGGCCATCTCTCCAGCCCTCCATTGTCTATTTTTCTACCAATATTTGTACACCCATCTCAACTTCACAAATGTGATTTCATATGGCTAGCCCTTTAAAACTGGCATTTGTCAGAGTCCTGCCCTTGTCCTTCTTTTCTGCTTACTCTATTTGATATCATGTGCCACTCTCTAGTCTGATTCTCTCCATTAAAAGGATGGCAATAAATTAAAAATATATTTCCCAAACTAAAAGGCTCTAGTGATTCTTGGCTTTACAGGAGTCTTTTGAAATGCTGATTCTAGGGCCATTAGGCCCCATTGGGCCCTAAGTCAATATGACCAACACCAAACCTCCTCTTTTTCTGCAAATGTAACCCTCCCCTTGCTTGTCAACCCTCAGTTCTATTGGAACTGCAGTGTTCACTTGCATAGTTCTTGATGTGTTATGACCTTTCTGTTTATATTAACTACTTAGCTCTGCTCTTTGTACCCCATTTTTTTTGCCTTCAATATATTCTCCACAATATTCACATGATCTTTCTGAATTGCTGTCAAACTACTTTTTGTTTCCTCCTGCCTTCAAAATAGCTCACTGGGTTAGTGCAATCTTCAAAATCAAATGGCTTCACCTGTGCATGGCCCTCAGGTGTAGAACCTGCTGATCTCTGCAGACACCTTTCTTATCACATTGCTCTGAGGCCTCACTTAATTCAGGCCGAAATGCATCTGACATATACTGACAGTTCAAACCCACTGAAATGAATGTTTTAGGCTTCTGAAAACCCTAGTTCTCTTAAACAGTTTAACTTCAGCACAACCTCCTCAGTCGATTCATCTGATGTATCACCCCTCTGCAAATAATGGGAAAATTCCTCTCAGGTTCATTCTCAACAACCACGAGTCAGTCTCAGCTACAGGATCCTGTTACTATGTTGTGGCCATCACTTTGCTGCCTGTGTGTTCTCTAGGCGGTGATAGTCCACGTCACCTGACATCAGGGATCACATCTTCTCCGTGTCTCCAGTCTTTTGTGATGATTGGCAGATACCATGCATACCACCAGTGCTTGCTGAGTGAATAATTCAAGCACTATATATTTGCTAATACTCTTTTGTGCTAGACACAAAACATTTAATTTTATATAAGAGTACTTATTATTGTTTTCATTGCTCTGACTTACTGGTCTGGAAGATAGCTCAGCACATTGGAGTGTTTGCTGTGCACGCAAGAGGACCCCGGTTCAAATACAAGAATCCCCAATTAAAAAGAAAATGTAAAGCATGGAAACACCCACCTGGAATCACAGCAATGTGACGGGACAGAACTATCACTGAGGCTTGCTGGCTGCCATCTAGGCTCCAGATCCAGTGAGGGAGAGATCCTATCTCGAGGAAATAAAGTGGAGACTGACAACGCAGTAGACTGGATGTACTCTTCTGAGCTCCATGTTCAAGCATGAGTGTATGCTCACTCATAAATGTGCCCATACGTATCGCATGCGTGCACACGTGCACACACACACACACACACACACACACACATAGCTACTACAGTTTGATGTGTAACTGTGGGGAGCGGGTGTGGCGACAGTCCTAAGAAGGCACCCGAGACTTTAGCAAAGTTTTATGACTAACACCTGAGTCTTATGACTAACACCTGATTCCCTCCTACCTCTAAGTAAAGCCACATCCACCGTTTGAGCTGTGCAGGTGCACCCTGTATACAAGATCAGGCCAGATGATACCAATAGACTGAGGCCACGCAACCTGGGCTGGGAAGGTGGATAAATAGAGGGGCTTTCTAGATAGAGGGACTCTCTCCTTTCTAGTCTTAGGAGAGAAGCTTGCTTGTCTGAGGAAGGAGAAGGCTTGGAGAAGGAAGAAGGCTTAGAGGGAAAGACCTGAGGCTTAGAGGGAGAAGCTTGGAGAAGGAGAAAAGATGTGCTTGAATAAACCATTCTGACAAGACCTGCCTGCCCAAATAAACCGCTTTGAGAAGAACGAGCGAGAGGTGCTTTGTTGCTGCGGCTTTATACAAGTGTTTCCTACAAGTGTGCAAGTGTTTCATACATGTAACCTTCCATCATGTTGGAGAAGGCATGTTGGCAGGGGGTAGCAATTCACATGGCATCTGAAAGCAGAAAGCACAGATGATACTGATGCCCCTTTGCTGCTTCTTGTATAGTCCTGGACTCTATTCACTGGATGGTGTAACTCACATTTATATTACGGTGGGTCTTCACACCCCAGTTAACTCAGTCTAGAAACTTCTGCAAGGTTATGCTTAGAGGTTTGTCTTCTAGGTGATTACAGATACTATCAAGGTGACATTCCATATTAACCATCACAGTAAGTGTATAAGCCAAGAATAAATCAATACCCTCTTCTTTATTATAAGCACTAACATCTTATTCACAATTTTACAGGTTTGTTGAATAAGTTTTCATACCTAAGAACAGATATACAAAAACTTCTCATGCATATAAATATAAAATACTGTTTGAGAGTATATCAGTTTAAAATTATTTCAAATGCTTTTGTGGCTGTCAGCTAAGCCACATAACTGTTACTTTGTATAAATAAGTATTCCATGTATATTTGGTAGATTATAATTCCTTTATTAATATTATTTTGGAACCAGGACTATAGCTTATTAGTTGAATACCTGTTTCCATGCACAGGGCCCAGAGTTCAATCCTCATCGCACAAAAATGAGTAACAAGATAGATAAGTATATATATAGATATATATACATATATATATAGATATATATATATAGAGATAATTACATTAAAAGGAAGTATCATAGGTAGACACATTAAATTTTGAAACTAATCAGAACTGAAAGAACTTAAAATAGCAAGAGGCTCAATCTCTTCAATTATTTAAAGGGAGAAATCCCAGAGTGAAAATCCAACAGTATACATAAATTATATACCTTGAAAATAGAAACTGAAAACATGTTAGAACTTTAAAATTCAAGTATAATTTCACTTCCATATTGTAAATTAAGGGCTTATTTTCAATTTTGTGACCTCCAAGGTTTTTGGGGGGGGATTCTAAAGCCCCACTTAGACTTTTTTTTAATATTTTTTAATTTTTTATTTATTTCTGTATGTGTATGAATGTACTGTCTGCATGCAAGTGTGTGCACCCATGTCGTGCAATGCCACGGAGGTCAGAAGTGTCAGATTCCCCTGGAACTGGAGTTTTCCCTGGAGAGATGGCCTAGCAGTTAAGAACACCAACTGCTCTTACAGAGGACCCACTTAGACTTTTAAGACAAGAACCAAGGCTAGTAGTGCTCTCTGTGATATTACTCATTCCATGATGAAGCTCCCATAGGAAAGAGCAACAGGTACTTGCAGGGGCAGTTTCCCAGACCACATGTGCTCTCAGCTTCCAGCACCTGAGAGGTACAACACCTGACAGTGTAACCTATGTGCCACACAGCCTCAGGGTCACTTGTAAGATGGCAACTTAAAGTTAGGTAATGCCGGAAGATTTAACTTAGCCATTCTGGGAAACCTAAAGCAACAGACCACAAGAAAGTGTGCACAGGATAACAAAGATGTCCGCAGTCTAACTAGTCCTGGGCCATTTGCCACCAGGACTGCAGTAATGTCTCTTGACAGACATGCTCTATGCCAAGAATGTTAAGAAGCTGCACAGATGTGTCTGTGCTAAGATTATTTCCTCACTCACTACACTTAGTTCTTTTTATTGGATTAACTCAACACATATGAGGCAAATAAATTTTAGAACTCATTTTTTAATATTAGATTTTTATTTTTGATGATTCCTATTTCTATACAATGTATTGTGATTATATCCACTCACCATTTCCCCTCTCTTGCATCCCTTACTTCCCAACTACTCCCCCTTCCTATTTGATGCCCTTGTGTGTGAGGTGTGTGTGTGGTGTGTGTGTGTGTGTGTGTGTGTGTGTGTGTAGGTCTGTGCAGGTAGTAGCTGCATGTCATATCTAGAAGATAGTGTATTATACCCTTCCTCCCCATCCATCGGTTCTTAAATTGTTTCCCCTGCCTCTTTCTCTGANGTTTGCTTTTGTTCTCTACTTTCCCAAAAGCATGAGGAGGACGCATCCCAAAGAAGCAAAGGGCACTTGGCAATTGCTTCAATGGGGCACTTGGCAATTGCTTCAATGGGGTTCTTGGCTTGACCTTAATGATGGGGCCCTCACCATTGATATTTTTTTTTCAGTCTTTTCAAGACAGGGTCTCCCTGTAGCTCCAGTTGTACTGGAACTCACCTTGTAGACCAGAGGGTCCTTTGAACTCACAAAATCCGCCTGTCTCTGCCTGCCCAAGCATTAGATAAGATGCGTTCGCCCACCAAACACACCCAGCCGACAACCATGCCCATATATATTAAAAATTAAATGTTTAATTCTTATGAGTAAAAATATTTTACAAAAAAATTTTTCTGAATGGTTTAAAAAAAAAAGCAAAAAAAAACAAAAAAACAAAAAAGCGGTTTTGCTTTTCTGAAATGTTGGATATTCCAGTAATGTTTTTTTTTTTTTGTCTTTTTGAGATAGATCTCCCTGTAGCCCCAGCTTGTCCTGGACACTCACTCCTGTAGCCCAGGCTGGGACTTGAATCCACAGAGTATCCCTTCCTCTGCCTCAGAGTGCTGGGATTAAAGGGATGTGCCACCACACCAACTATTCTAGGAAATTTTGAGGTTCACATTTAATAGGATCTTGGAATCTAAGAACTCACATTCCTTAGAAACTAGGAACAACTTCTAGAACTTAACTAATAAAATACAATTCACCAAGTGCTTTCACATGATGCTTACATGATCTCTACAATAATATAAGTATTTTTATCTGAGGTAAGGTAATGGATATGACTGCACACATATTAGCTGGCAAATCCAAAAAGTGACCTCATATTTTGGACACCAAATCCAGTGTTTCTTTCAGTGTGCAATTTTACAATGGTAAATATAATATGGCTCAAAGAACAAAGGAATTTTGTTTCACAAAGTTATTTAAAGTAAGTATATCAATTTAGCTTTCAGTTGTATTTGTATTATCAAGACAGCATCTACATCAAGAAAAAAAAAAAAAATATATATTATATTAATTACTATATATATATATATATAATTTGTAGTGAAAAATCAGACCCCCACTCTGCAGTAAAGGGGAAAATAGAAGTTTACTGATACAAACAAAAAGAAAAAGACACACTGGGTGTGTAGCACATACTTTTTTTTTTCACTTGTGTCCTTGTGTGTTTATTAAACTCCTGTGGCCCTTTTGTTGTGGTGGGTCAGGGTTAGTTGCTTTGAACCAAAAATACAGCTAATTTGACAGAAAGACCACAGCGAAAATTCAGGATTCTAATTGAACGATCTATTTAAAAATCAAATGATATAATTTTCAGAAGATATATTTAATCTATTCTATTTTAACTCATTATTTCAAGATATAGTCATAAATGTCAAAGATTGAAAGAATATATACAAACAATTCTAAATATTCAAAATTACAAGTGAAAATTATGAATCACTGTGAAAAAATACATCCCTTTAAAATGCCATTAAGGAAAACATGAAAAGATATAATGGAATCTGAAAAGATAAGAAAAATTAGTTGCATATCTTATTTTCATGTTTTAAAATCAGATATTTAAAGTATTAAAATGATATCTGTGTGTCAAAAATAAATATACTTTGGAGATATACTGAAAATATAAGTTCTATTCATAAAGATGGCATCGTTATAATGTACTTCTGGTAATATTTTTCAATTTAATTTTTAAGTTAATTTGGATTTTTTGGTTTTGTTTGATTTTGGTTAATTTTGATTTCTATTTGGATGTGTAATTGAAAGTACTGTCCATGCAGGGTGCACCCGGTGTTGTGCTATGTACGCTGCCAGTGGTCCGTGTATTTCTGTATGTGTGGATGTACTGTCTGCAGCCGGTGTGTGCATCGTGTTCGTGCAATGCCGCAGAGGTCAGAAATAGGGGGTGTCGGATTCCCCTGGAACTAGGAGTTTTCCTCCTGGAATTGGAGTTCAAGTTCCTCGTTCCGCCGCATGTGGGTGCTGTGGGGAACGAACCCGGGTCTCTCGTAGAGCGTTGGCGCTCTTAACTGGCTAGGCCATCTCTCCAGCCCAGTTAATATGGAACCTTTTAAAATATCACTGATGTCTGCTTCTTTTGTAAGTGAAAATTTTTAAAGAACACCAAAACAAATTCATTTAGAAACTAGCAGTAAGAAATTTTTCTTCTTGCTTTTCACATATACTAATCATATTTTATTTTTTTAATTACTTTTTTTTTTTTATGTTGTTTTTGTATTTTTTGGATTTATGTCTATAAAATTAATACATTTTACAGTTTTAATAATGTAAGCTATACCATATATATAATTAGTCTAATCTCAGCGGATGCTAATACTATAACGGTCAATTTTTTCCCCTTCCACTTTGTATTACTCTACTTAATATCTCAAATTGCCCTCTATCAAATGTATCAAAATAATGACCTCTGGAGGAAGAACTGAAATGTTATCATTCCCTTATAAAGTTTTTAGTTGACTCACGATTTTCTTTTCACCTTTGATTTTAACTACTGATAATGAAAATACATATGCTTCCACCCATATACTGTACTACAATGTGGGGAATATATGTGTAGCGGTCAAATTCCAAGCCCTTAAGAGATTTCACATTATAACAAACAATTTGCTTCAATAAAATGAAATATAATAATAAGTTGCCTCAGTTTATGACTTGCCAATGTGGGATTTTGGTGTTAGCATCCATCACATGAGGGAAAAAAAAGCCATTCGCCTTTTTTTTTTTCTGGAATGTTTTACCTTCACTTAGCATAATGGATTGAGTTTCCATTTACCTGCAAAGTTTCATGATATCATCTTTACCCCGCAAGTATCATGATGTCATCTTTTTACTGCTGCCTAGAAACTCCATTGTTAGATGTACACAAAATTTTGGTTATCATCAGTCATCTGTTGAGGGCGTTATTGGTGTTGGTTCTAGCTCTTTGCTATTGTGGAAGAGAGCTACAATAATCAGAGCAGTGCATTAATCTTTATGGGTAGGATTGCACCTTGCAAAGTTGATACCAGAGATGGTAATGGCGTGAGGGTTCAGGTGGTAAGGCTACATTTGAGATCTTTATTTTGTTTTTTTTTTTTTTTTTTTTTTTTTTTGAGACGTAGTCTCCCCTCAGTCCAGTCTGGATCTGGCCCTGGATACTCATCTATAGACCGGAGGCTGGCCTTGAACTCACAAAGATCTGCCTAGCTTCGTCTCCCGAGTGCGGTGCTGAAGAATGAAGGCATGTTGCCCACACACCCACACTAAGACCAGTCTCTACCAGCCATGTGGATGCTGGTGATCAACCAGATTCTCTGCAAGAGCAGTGGTGCTCTTAACAACCCTGAGCCATATCTACAGCCCCTCATTTTGAGTCTTTTCAGGTTCTCCACACTGATTTCCACACGGTTGTATGAGTTTACACATACATCCCACAAATGGATGAGTGTTTCCCCTTTCCCCATACAACCTCTCCAGCATTTGGTTGTTTTTGTTTTTGGATTTGGCCAGTCTTATTGGAGTAGATTGATACCTTAGTGTGGTTTTTAATTTGGCATTTCCTTAATTTACGATGCTGTCAAACATGTTTTTATGCTTTTATTGATTTTGTTGTATTTCAGGACACAATTCTCAGTTCAGTTTTAGACTATTCCCGCTTTCCCCCCTTTCCCCACCCCCCACCCCAAGATCATGCACTATGCCATAGTATCCTGCATCTCTTTCTCCAGGTCTTTTTTTATGTTTACAATTCACATTTTCCTCCTTTAATTTTATATTACTCTAAAATGATGCATCTATAATTCCACTCATATATAGTAATTAAAGAGTCTGAGACATAAGTGGTGGATCGATTTTAGAGCCCATTAAGAGATTTGTAAATTAGTAACAACATAGTTTTTCAGTTAACAAATATAACACGAATGTTGTTCAGCTGCTTGTCCCCATCTGGGGATTTGGTGTTTATAGCATAAGCACCCCACAATGAGGCGTACACATTCACATGCTTAGTTTTTGGGACTGTTGTTACTTTCACGTGCATAAGCTTCAAGCTCCATCCATTTACCTGCAAAGTTTTCTCTTTTTCTTCTTTTTTTTTTTATTTTTAATAATTTTTAATTTATTGTTCTGTATGTGTATGAATGTACTGTCTGCATGCAAGTTTGTGCACCCTGCGTGCAATGACGCGAGGTCAGAAGAGGTGTCTAGGATTCCCCTGGAACTGGAGTTACTCCTGGAACGGACTGAGTGTTCCAGACGGTTCTCGTCTCCGCCATGTGGTGCTGGGGGATCGAACCGGGTCCTTGTAAGAGCGGTCGTCTGCACTCTTAAACCGTTAGGCCAGCCTCTCCAGGTCCCCCCATGTCTCTTCGTTTATACCGCTGGGAGTAGTATCCCATGTGTGAGTACATCGTTTTTCTTCCAATCTTCATTGTGAGGGCATTTTTGGGTTGGTTCAGCTTTACTTATTGTGAAGAGGCTCACAATAAACATGGATGTGCATATACTTGCAGTAGGATGAGTCTTTGGCGATATACCCCAGGGTTGTTTAGATGGGTCATGGTGGTAGACTCATTCGGTCTTTTAAAAGGGTGTCCTCCACCTGCCTTTCCATAGAGGTGTAACCAGTTAACATTCCCACCAGCAGTGGATGAGTTTCCCCTTTCCCCACAACCTCCTCCAGCTGACAGCATGCCTATCCTTCCTCCATTGAGGATCTTTTTGCCCCTTTGTCACATATGAGGTGCTGAAATTGTATGAGCTCCGTTTGGGATCTTCAATTTTGTTCCATTGGTCACAGGTCTGTTTTGTGCCAAGTACCAGGCCTTCTTTATGACTATGGCCCGGTAATATACCTTGAAATCTGGTAGAGCAATTCCCCCTGTATTGCATTTTTCACTCAGGGTTGCTTTAGCTTTCGGGTTCTTTTGTTTTTTCCATATGAATTTAAGGATTTTTTTTTCAAGTCTGTGAAGAAGCTCATGGGGATTTTGATGGGATTGTGTTGAATCTGTATATCAATTTGGGTAAAATGGACAATTTTTACTATATTAATTTTTCCAATCCATGAGCATGGGAGGTCTTCCCATCTTTTGATGTCATTTTCAAATCTCCTTCTTCAGGCGTTTAAAATTTTTGTTGAGGATCTTTGGTATCTTTGGTTAGGTTTGTTCCCATTTTTTCTTTTTGAGGCTATTATGATTGGGAAACTCTCATTCCTCTCCAACTGTTTATTGTTGGTGTAAAGAAAGGCTACTGATTTTTCCAGGTTATTTTGTATCCTGCCACTTTACTGAAACTCTTAATTAGTTTCTAGAAGTTTTTCTGGTGGAGTTTTTAGCATCCTTAGGTAAACTATCATATCATCAGAAAAGAGATAGCTTGAACTTCTTTTCCTTTAATTTCCTTCTTTGTCTTATTGCCCTAGAGAGTGTTTCAAGCACTATGTGAAGAGGAGTGGTGAGAGAGGCAGCTCTTGCTGGGTTCCCGCCTTTAAGAGAAATTTCCAATTTTTCTCCATTTTAGGATGATGTTGGCAGTGGGTTTGTGTATATGGCTTCAATCATGTTGAGGACTGTCCTTCAGTGCAATTCCCTCTAGAGGACATTAAACATGAATGGGTGCTGGCTCTTGTCAAAGGTTTTCTGCATCAATGAAAATGATCATGAGTTGGTTTTTGTCTTTCAGTCCATTTATGTGTTTTTATGATATTTATTTGTTTTATGTATGAGAACCATCACTGCAATTCTGGTTGAATCCAATTTGGTCATAATGGTGATCTTTTTGATGTGAGTCTGTATGTAGATTTGAATAGTACTTTTGTTGAGAAATTTTGCACCTATGTTCATTTAAATCAATGTTTCTAAGGCGACAGGCGTGGTGTGCCACGCCTTTAATCTTACATTTGGGCGGCTGAGATGGTAGACTCTGTGAGTTCAGGCCAGCGTAGGTCTAAACAGAGTTCAGGACAGCCAGAACTACAGGGAGTACTCTGTCTCAAAAAGGAAAACAATAAAGTAATAAATAAATTAAATAAATAAGGTTCTTCTACTTTCTTTTTTGGTCGTATCTCGTTTGCCCGTTTGGTAATTAGGGTGATGAATGGCGTTGATTATGGGTGTATGATAGCTTCATGAAGGAGTTTGGAGAATTCCCTCTGTACTCCTCTGAACATGACTTGACGTATGTAATGGTTGAGGGACCTCTAAATGTTTTATAGAATCATCTGTGTGCATCATGTGGGTCCAGGCTTTTTTTGACTTGGGAGAGGTTTTTTATTCATATCCTCATTTCCTCAAATAATTATGGGTTCTGTTTAAGACTGTCAATCATACTTGGTTAAGATTGATGTGCCTCAGGATTACAAAATTATTACATTCTTTAGGTATTCAATTTGGTGCATTCGCTTTATTGAAGGTTTCGTTACTGGAGCTGGATTTTCACCTTTGTCTGATTGGTTATTTCCTTAAATTATGTATCAGTTCACTTTGAACGTTTGGAGTGCTGCTTGTTCTGACTTCTTTTTATGGTTGTGTCTCGTGGCTAGGTTGTCTATCAGTATTTAATTGTTTGGATTCTTCTTCTTGTGGTATTGAATGAATCTATTCTAGTCCTCCTTCTTAGCGACTTGGTTGGTTGGAATGTCTGTGTATGGTTGTTTTTTTTTGTTTGCTATTTTCATTGAGTTTCTACCTGATGGTATTGTTTTTTCTATCCGTCTGTTGGGTCTTACAGCGGTTCATTTGTTGTCCTCTCAAGTGCTCTTCTCAGTGTCTTTTTTTTTTTTTTTTTTTTTTTTTTTTTTTTCTTTTGTTGTGGGCACTAGGGCTATAAAATTTCCGCTCTTAGGACTGATTTTAATTGCTACTCCTCATAGGTTTTGTTGTGTTTTGTAACTGTCAGCTTTTGTATTAGTCCAGGGAATGCTTTTATTTCAAACTCTTGTTTTCTTCCTTGACCCTACGAAATTTTCAGGATTGTAGTGTTGTGTTCCATGTGTTCTTGTTAGCTGGTCGTAGGTGTTGGCTTATCTGTTAGGCTCATATTGAGCTTTATTCGCATGTGGTCTGAAAGAATGCAATGAAATTGGACTGGAGAGAAGCCTAGTGGTTAAGAGCACAACTGCTCTTGCAGAGGACCCAGGTTCGATCTCCAGCACCACATGGCAGCTGAGAACCGATCCTTTAGAACTCCAGTTCAAGGGGAATCTGACACCCTCTTCGACCTCCGTGGCATGTATGACTGGGTGCACAGACCTACATGCATAGTTATTCATACAATACATAGACAATAAATTTTTTAAAAAATTAATAAATAATTTTAAAAAAAACATAAACCAATTTAAAAAATTAAGAATGCATGAATAATTTCCAATCCTTTTGTATTTGTTTGAGATTTATTGATGTCCCAGTATGTTGGTTCGCCAGTTTGGAGAGATATTCCAACGGGAGTATGCGTAGAAAGTATATTCTCTTGGTGCTTGGGTGATACTGTAGATGTCTTCGTGAGGTCCATTTGGTGTATTGTTTTTGTTCAGTGTTCAGTTGTCTCTGTTTGTTTTTTGCTGTTGACCTGTCTATGGAGAGCAATATTTGAAGTCACTACTATTATCTAAGTATCGGATTATTCTTGTCTTTATCCAATAGTTGTGTTTATGAAAGTTAGGTGCACTAGAGTTTGGTGCATATAAACATTAAGATTGTGAAATCTCTGGTAATTGTTCCATTGTATAGGATATAATGGCCTCTTTTTCTTTTCTGTTAATTTACCTGAGTGTCTTTTGTCTGATAGTAGAATAGCGACTCTTGCTTGCTTTTTGGTACCAATTGCTGTGGAAATTTTTTTCCATAATTTCACTCTAAGGTGGGGTCTGTCCTTGGGGTGAGATGGGTTTCTTGTGGCTAGCATATAGAAGGATTCGTTTCCTAATCCATTCTCGTCTAGTCTTTGTATGGGGAATTTAGGACCTTATATTTAAGGTTATTATTGAGAATCTGTGTTGTTCCTTTCAAACTTATTTTCTCATTGCATTCTTGGTCTAGGTATTTATTTACTCTGTTATGCTTTTGTTAATTTCTCTCTTGGGTTGCTTGGGGATAGTTGCTCCTTTCCTCTGCTCTTTGAATTGCTTTGAGTATTTTCTGAAGTGTTGTTTTTTTTGACATGTGTTCTTTCATTTTGTTTATGTTATGAAAGATTTTTCTTTCTCCTTCAAGTATGATTGACATTTTTGCTGGGTATAGTAATCTGAGTTGGCATCTAAAGTCGTTTAGCACTGGGAATACTTTGGTCCACATTCTTCTAGTTTACACTGAGAAGTCAGCTGTAATTCTGATGGGTTTCCACTTATACGTAACTTGCTGTTTTTCTCTTGTGGCTTTCAGTATTTTGTCTGTTTTGAGCATCTAGTGTTTTAACTATGATATGGCAAGGGGAATTTCTTTTCTGGTCCTGTCTACTTGGTGTTCTATGTGCTTCTTGTATTTGTATGGGTTTGTCATTTTTAAGTTTGGGGAAATTTTCTTCTATTATTCTGGTGAAGATTTGATCAATACCATTCTCTTGGGATTCTTCTCCTTCCTCTATCCCTATGATGTGAAGGTTTGATCTTTTCATAATGTCCCACATTTCCTGGTTTTTCCACTCTTGTGGTTTTTTTTTTAATTTCTCATAATCTTTACTTGATGTTTCTAGCTGCACTGTGTTAGCCTGTAAGTCTGATATTCTTTTTTCTGTTTCATCCATTCTGCTTCTGAGGATTTTCCCCATCCTTTCCTGCTGATTGGATGAATGTTCAATTTCCTTTTTCACTTCATCCTGTGATTTCTTCAGTATTTCCACTTCCTTTTGGAGCTTTTTATTCTTTTCTTGTATCTCCTTGCTTCACTGGTCAGTTTCTTTCTTCCTTTCAGACTGAGATCTTTTCAGTGTTTTCACTTCCTTTCTGAGTTTGTCATTCTCTCCCTCTAGTTCTTTTCAGAGTTTGTATTTCTCTTCCTGTAGTTCTTTTTGGAGTTTGTCATTCTCTCCCTTTAGTTCTTTCTGGAGTTTATCATTCTTTCCTTCTAGGTCCTTCATGAGTTTTTTGTTTAATTTTATTTATTTCTGTATGTGTATGAATGTACTGTCTGCATGCAAATCTGTGCATCCGTGTCGTGCAATGCCGCGGAGGTCAGAAGAGGGTCTCGGATTCCCCTGGAACTGGAGTTCTCCTGGAATTGGAGTTTCAGATGGTTCTCGGCCACCATGTGGGTGCTGGGGATCGAACCCGGGTCCTCTGCAAGAGCGGTCGGCGCTCTTAACCGCTAGGCCATCTCTCCAGCCCCCTTCATAAGATTTTTTTTATTCTTTCCCTTTAGTTCTGTGATTTGTTCTTTATATTCTTTGATTTCTTTGAATATGTCTTAAATTGTTCTTCTAAGGTCAGTGTCTTGGTTTCCTTCCAAGGAGATCTCATTGTAGGGATTTCCTACAGGACTAGTTGAGTTTGATGGTGATTTATTATGAGCTTTTCCCATATTGTTTTTCCTTTGTGTCTTTGACATGTGGATTTTATTGTTGTTTGTTTTTTGTTTGTTTGGCTTCTGTTACTAATCTCAAATGTTAATATGGAGGACTGGTTGGTCACTCAGTTTGCTTGCTGCTGGTTTCTTCCTCAGCTTTGGTTGTGCAGCCTAGAATCACTTTCACTGCTGGATCGTCCCAACCACAGCTAACCACAGCAAACCACAGCACCAGTAGTTTATCCACCACAGTACCAGTAGCTTGAGCACAGAGGGGTGGAGGGCTTGTTACTCTTTTTGCCCACAAGCAGGACCCCACTTGGTTGCTGAATGTGCACACCACTGTCTGTCCCTCTATCCATGCACACAGTTCTTCTCTATGGTTCTAGAGTTGGGCAGCAAATGCCCTGGGTGGGCAGAAAGGCTGCACGCCTAACCCATCCTGGTCGCTGAATGTGCATGCCACTCTCTATCCCTCTAGCCACATATACAGTTCTTCTCTGTTTCTAGAGGTAGGTGGCAGATGCCTTGTCTGGGCAGCAAGGCTGCTTTCCAGACCCAACCTGGTGGCCAAATGTGCACTCTGCTGTCTGATCATATTTTATTTTTTATGTTCTTTTTTATTGACTTTTTTTAATATTTCATACATCATTTTTCAGTCCAATTTGGATACATTCCCCTCCCATCTCCCCCAGTTTATGCATGTCTTGCATCTTTCTCTCAGTGTTTCCAAGGATTTTTTTCTTCAGAGGCTTGTTGTTTTAAGCAGAATTTAACTGTATCAGTCAGGTTTTTGACCCAGTCCTTATGTGGTTTTTGTTTCCAACCCTTTGTATTACTCCAAATTATGTCTGCTTAAATAACACATATGTATCAAAATTATGACCTTTGGGAATAAACTGTATGTTCATTCCAAGATATGTTTGGGGGTTCACTTTTTGCTTTTATTTTTACATTACTCTAGAATGAGTACATATCTTCCACCCCTATATGGTAATTACGATGTCTGAATATAAGTGGTAGGTCAATTCTAGAGCCTGTTAAAAGATTCACATTGTGACAGCACAGTTGCTTTCAGATACATCAAAATATAGTAATAAAGTTGCTCTGTTTGGTAGCACATACCTTTCATCCCAGGCCTTGGGAAGCTGAGGCAGGCAGATTTCTGTGAGATTGATTTATATTGACTTCCAGTCAGCTGGGACTAGGAAGACCCTGTAAAAAAAATAGAGAAGGAAGAAAGGAGATGAATGGAAAAGAATGAAGAGAAAGAAGGGAGGGGAAAGGAATGGAAAGAGAGAAAGAGAGAAGAAGAAAGAACAAGGGAAAAGGCAAGAAAAATGATGCACTAAACAGGTAAAATATTTCCTTTTTGAAATTCTATAGTTCTTCCAAACAAATCCTGATGTAAAACTCTTCTTGTGTAAAATGTATGGTTTTCTGGGAAGATATGTAAGGTATTCATCCATGGTAGTGCATTGCAATATTTTCAAAGGTATTTACATAAAGTAAAGAATTATTTATATTAGAAACTTGGACAATGCATAAAGTAAATTTTCCTAAGAGTAACAGACCATGGAAAGGGATTTCACACTTTCTAGAATTTGAACTGAGTCTTAAAAGAGAGATTGAATTTCACTAGTAAGAGAAAAATAAAAAGGGCATTTGATGGTAAAAGAAAACTAGAAGCAAAGGTACAACAGAAAACTTCATATTTGGGAAGTACAAAGCTTCCAGAGTCTGCTGAAGGATCCCAGTGAGTAGACATGCCTAACAACAGATGCCAATCAGAAATGTAGCCATAAAACAGGAAGGCAGAAAAGCAACTCTGTGCTCCAGAGGATGATCTGGGATCCCTATTTCTCCCCAGGAGATTCTTGATCTGTACTGGCTGCTTTCCAACACTCCCTCCTCAGAGGAACAGGCTGCAGCAGTCACACACCCTTGCTCAAGGCCCTCCATAACTGCTGGCGAAAGGAATCTGGGTGCACATCCAGTCTTACTATCATAAACAATTGAAGAACTAACACATTGTCCACCAAGTTTACAGCTGTGCCATGCCTCAAAGATCATTATGCAGACAAAATAATGTTTGCCTTTTGGCTACTCCAGGTTCTAATCATAATTCTTAACAGGCTTGGTCAGTATTCTATTCCAGCCCAATGAGCACTTACAAATTCATGCACTTCAAATATTTCCCATTCATATAATTTAAGAAAACTTGGTTAAGAAAATTATGTGGGCTTGGCCTGGTGGTACATGCCTTTAATCCCAGCACTCGGGAGGCAGAGGCAGGCAGATCTCTGTAAGTTCAAGGCCAGTCCAGTCTGCAGAGCAAGCTCCAAGCCAGCTGGGACTAAAGGAAAACCTTGTCTCAAAAATACCAAAAAAAAAAAAAAAAAAAAAAAAAGAAAGAAAGAAAGAAGAAAAGAAAAAGAAAAAGAAAATTATGTGTGCAAAGAGTAAATCTCTTTATATCTTTTTAGATACTGTCTCATCTAGTACTAAATTATTTAGGGGAAGTATGGCATAATGTGTGAAAATGATTAAAACTTAGGGTTTATTTTTTAGATCAGATCTAAAGTTCTATGAATTCTATTATTTTACAGTCTTGGGATCACGTATTTAGTTAAAAATATTTTGTCATATATATTTTTTAAATGGATCATCATATTTAAGCTATTTTTTCTTCTTTTTTAAAATTTACTTATTGATGTTTTATGTATTTCATACATCATTTTTCATTTCTGTTCAGGCATATTCCCTACCCCTTCCCCCCACCCCACCCCATCCCATCCCAGATCATGCATTCTGCCATAACTGTCCTGCATCTTTCTCTCAGTCTTTTTTTATGCTTAGGAATTCACATTTTCCTCTGTTAATTTCATATTACTCTAAAATATGGATACATACTCTCCACCCATATACAGTAATTCCAGACTCTGAAGAGAATTGGTGGGTGGATTCTAGAGCCCATTGAGAGATTCACATTATAACAACATAGTTGCTTTCATATAAACAAAAATATAACCATTCTGTCGTTCAGCTTGCCTTTTGTCTGGGGGATTTGGTATCCACAAATGAGGGAAACCATTCTTCGTTTGTCTTTCTGGGACTGTGTTACTTCACTCAGCATAATGGCTTCAAGCTCCATCCATTTACCTGCAAAATTCATAATGCCATCCTTCTTTCCTGCTGAATAGTACTCCATTGTGTAGATATACCACATTTTTGTCATCCACTCATCTGTTGAGGGGCATATGGGTTGGTTCCAGCTCTTCGCTATTGTGAAGAGAGCTGCAATAAACATGGATGTGCATGTATCTTTGTGGTAGTATGAGTCTTTGGGCATATACCCAGGAGTGGTATGACAGGGTCAGGTGGTAAGCTACTTATGAGTCTTTTAAGGGTTCTCCCCACTGCTTTTCATAGTGGTTGTACAAGTTTACATTCTTGCCAGCAGTGGATGAGTATTCCCCTTTCCCCACAACCCCTCCAGCATCTGTTGTCTTTTGTTTTATTGATCTTAGCTAGCCATAATGGAGTGAGATGGTATCTGATAGTGGTTTTAATTTGCATTTCCTTAATTATTAATGATGATGAGCACTTTTTAAGATGTTTCTCAGCCATCTTTAATTCCTCAGAAAATCCTCGAAGCAACCCAAAGAACAGAGGAAAGAAGCAACTATCCCCTAAGCAATTAGAGAAAGCAACAAAATCATAACAGAGTAAATATAAACCTAGACCAAATATGCAAACCAAAAATAAGGTAAAAAGAAGCAACACACATCTCTCAATAATAACCTTAAATACTAATGGTCTAAACTCCCCAATCAAAAAGCATAGACTGGGAGAATGGATTAAGAAAGTGACCCCTTCTATATGCTGTCTACAAGAAACCCATCTCACCCTCAAGGACAAACACCACATTAGAATGAAAGGATGGAAAAAAGTATTCCAAGAAAATGGTACCAAGAAACAAGCTGGAGTGGCTATTCTAATATCAGACAAAATAGATCTCAAAGTTAAATTAATCAGAACAGACAAAGAGGGCCATTATATCCTAATCAAAGGAATAATGAACCATGAAGACTTCACAATCCTAAATATTTATGCACCAAACTCTGGTGCACCTAACTTTATAAACACAACTCTGCAGGACCTAAAGCTATTCTTATATTTAAAAATGATAGCCAGGCATGGTGACACATGCCTTTAATCCCAGCACTCAGGAGGCAGAAGCAGGCAGATCTCTGTGAGTTCAAGGCCAGGATGGTCTACATAGTGAGTTCCAAGAAGGCTGGGGCTACAGGGAGACCCTGTCTTAAAAACACCAAAAGAAAAAAAAATGATTTGCAGTTCCATCTCGTGTAGAGAGCAGCTTCTAAAATAACCACAGAAAATAAAAAAATCCTAAACTCCAAATTATAAATGTTTACTTAATAGTTCTCTACCCCAAATACAGTAAAGGGCAGAAATTCATGAATTAAAGAAAAAAAAAAAACACGGTGTTTTCATTATTAAATTATCATTTTATAAAACTACATGGCATAATAATTTACACAAAGAGCCCCATAATGATGATACATGTCCTACTTTTCTTTCTATTACTGTGATAAAAACACTCTGACTAAAAACAACTTGGGAAGGAAAGGGTTTATTGCATCTTACACTTCCAAGTGACCATCCATCTTTTAGGGAAGTCAGGGAGAAACTCAGGGCAGGAGTTGAAGCATAGATCATGAAGAAACACCATTATTGACTTGCTCCTCTGACCTATGCTCAGCCCACTTTTTTCTGTAGCCTGAGACCACCTGCCCAGGGGCGGCACCACTCAGTGTGCTAGGCCCTTTCCCATCTCTCAACAGTCAAGAAAATGCCACACAGACATGCTCACAGGCCAATGCAATGGAGGAAACTTCCCAATTGAATCCTTCTTCCCAGGTGTCTCAGGTTAACAACAGAAGCCAGCTATGACATCCTACCCCTTGTCAACCTTGCCACACAAACATATCACTTTAAACATTCCTTTCTTGATACCCAAGACCTCACATTAATATCACAGTATAAATAAAACACAGTACAACTTTTAAAACCCCACAGACTTTTATTTATTTATTTATTATTTTTTAATTTTTTTATTAATTTTATTTATTTATGTATGTGTATGAATGTACTGTCTGCATGAAAGTTTGTGCACCCATGTCGTGCAATGCTGCGGTCAGAAGATTCCCCTGGAACTGGAGTTCTCTTGGAATTGGAGTTTCAGATGGTTCTCAGCCGCCATGTGGGTGCTGGGATTGAACCCGGGTCCTCTGTAAGAGCGGTCGGCACTCTTAACCACTAGGCCATCTCTCCAGCCCCATATTTTTGGTATTTTTGAGACAGGATATCCCTGTAGCCCCAGCTGTCCTGGAGCTCACTCTGAAGACCAGGCTGGCCTTGAACTCACAGAGATCCACCTGCCTCTGCCTCCGAAGTGCTGGGATTAAAGGCATGAGCCACCACGCACGGCTTGAAAACCCCACAGTCTTTTAAAATACTATCATTTAAAAGTTCAGGGTCGCCAGGCATGTTGGCGCACACCTTTAATCCCAGCACTCTGGAGGCAGAGCCAGTCGAATCTCTGTGATTTCAAGGCCAGCCTGGTCTGCATAGGGAGCTCCAGGCCAACTGGACTAAAGGGAGACCCTGTCTCAAAAAGACCAAAAATTAATTAATTAATTAATTAATTAATTAATTAATCGTTCAGTGTCTTTTTTAAATAATCTGAAACAACTGTCTGCAGCTGTAAATTCGAATAGTAACTACTGTCTTATTTCAGAAGTGAATAATCAGGTACACGTAAGCAAAACCAATGTCCAACGATGCAGCTTAATATCCAACATCTGGAAGACATAATCCTCTGGGCTCCAAAAGGCTTCGGTAGCTCCACTTCTCTGGCTCTGCCACCTGTAGCACACAGATTTTCTCACATGCTCAGGCCAGCTCCATTCCACGCTTGCCGTTCTCCTTGACGGTCATCCCATGGTCCCGGTGTCTCCAAGATGGTGGGAACACCACTTCAACTGAGGCTGCACTTTCACCAATGGCTTTTCCTGGCTTCATATGGTACCAAGGCTCAGTTACTCTTCATGACCCCTTCGATTCTAGAGCTGCCCAAACCAGTACCACATGGAAGACTCTTACACAATACCAAGTTCTGCTTCTACCTGGAAGGCAACCTCAGGCCCCCTCTGGATCACAGCTCCTGTACGCCAACCCTGAAGAAATACTCCCCAGAAGCTTCACATCAGGGATGCTGACCTCTTCTTAATCCCAGCTGATTTTTCAGCCCCAGCTAACCAGCAGTGATTGTTCCAGGAAAGCAAAGGTTTCACTTGAGGGGTGCTGGTCACGTGTTAATCATGGTGGATACTTCAGACTTAACTTACCAGAAACCACAAATTCTCAATTCAAAATATCACAACATCAGGCTGTGTTAGAATTTCTGACCAACTCTCAAATTTCCCTCTGAAACATCACAAGCCAGGTTTCCACTGTCTACATTTTTTTCTCTCACTTTTATTTACCTTCCAAATTCCCACAGAACAGTCATTAGGTTCTATACATACAATGGCTTTTTTAGCCCAAATATAAAACAATGTGGTCAGGTTGTTCACAACCAAGATACCCCACAATCTTGGCACCAATTTCTGTTCTGGTTGTCTTATTGTTGCTGTGGTAATAAAGCACTGACTAAATCAACTTTAGGAGGAAAGGGTTTGTTTGACTTCACATCCTGAACACAGCTCACCACTGAGGGAAGCTAAGGCAGGAGGAACTCAAGGCAGAAGCTGAAGCAGAGACCGTGGAGAAACAATGCATACTGGCTTGCTCCTCTATCTTGTGTTCAACCTGCTTTCCTATACAGCCTAAGACCATTTTCCTAGAGGTGGCACACCCACATTCAGCAGGAGCCTGCTCCATCACTTAACCAAGAAAATGCCTCGGGGACGTGCCCACAGGCCACGCCCACAGGCCACACCCACAGGCAGATCTGGTAGAGAAAAACACCCAACCGAAGTTCTTTTCCCAGCTGTCAAGTTGACACCTTAAGCCAACCATGACACTACATAAGTAGAAGGTACCGTGAAAATTAGTATGTGTTTCCTTTGTATTAAAATTATTGTGGCCGGGCGTGGTGGCGCACGCCTTTAATCCTAGCACTTGGGAGGCAGAGGCAGGTGAATCTTTGTGAGTTCAAGGCCAGCCTGGTCTACAGAGTGAGTTCCAGGACAGCTGGGTCTACAGGGAGACCCTGTCTCAAAAAGACCAAAAAAAAAAAAAAATAAAATAAAATAAAATAAAATAAAATAAAATAAAATAAAATAAAATAAAATAAAATAAAATTATTGTGAATATAAACATTGTATATTTTCTTTTTCCTCCACATTCTTCTACTCTGAGTTGCTGGCACTCACGGGGAACTACATTCCCCGGATTCCCTTGTGAGATGGATAAGAATTTCTTCCAATAGGCAGAGTTACAGGCAAGTATTAGAATGCAGAAAGAAGAGGAAAGGACTTCCCCTGCCCTCCTCTCCTTCAGCTGCTCTGGCAGTGGAACTTGATGATGCTACGACTTCCTTATGTGTTCCCAGAGCCAGCCACATGAGGTTTCTTTTTATCACTCCTTATTTTTCCTTTCAGGCTTTTCAGATCACCAGTGTTCCATTTCCCCTCTTTCATCTCACAGACTTCCATGTAACAACGTCCCAAAGCAATCGGCTCTATTTTAAATAACTAATGTGGTTTCTTTTCTCACCAGGATTCTTGCTGATATTGCAGGATTTTCAAATGAATGGCAGTCTGCCAGTCTTTACCATCTCCTCTGATGACCATAAATTGGATAGGATGGGAAGATTCCGAAAAAGCTGGTGACAGTGTCCTATCATTCGGAGTCAAAAAATGGTACATGCACAACTATGTGCTGCATCCAGTATGCTAGGCATGTATTCCCTAACATTCCCCAAGGCAAAACAGACAGATCCCCTGAAATATCAGACAGGCAAAACAGACATCCCTAAACATCAGTCACTCAGAAGCAGAAAGAAAAGAAAACCTTTCAACTAAAAACTAGGACAAAGGCAGGGCATAAAGAACTGGGGAAGGGCTCCATCTTCTTCACTTTGAAAACTTCCACATTATTTTATGCTTTTCAACTTTGAAAATTGCTTTTTCCATAAACGTTTTATATGCAATTTAGGCATTTTCTTTAAAAAATACAGGAAACACAATGAGTTTCTGAGTTTAGGACTTTTTCCCATTAACAACCAGTTTCTGCTTGCTTAAAATGCTACCTCAAAAATTTTTGGTTTCTTTAATGACTCATAATATTATTTGGTGAAGAGTTAAGTGAAAACAATGTCACAATATTGATTTATATTTGGCAATAAAAGCAATGCTGTTTCAAATATTAAATATTTTAGTTTCAAAAAACAGAATAATTCTTATATTTCTTTTAGAATGAAAGAGATAAATAAAAGTAATAGTCTAATCATTAAAATATACAGAACTTTATGGCTACATTCAACTTGAGCTGCCATGTAGTAGTCAGTATGCTGAGAATTACGCATGCGCAGAGCTTGTCCCTCATCAACCTAACCTGCCCTAGGCAGGCGAGACCATACAAGCAGCTGTGTTGCAGACCTGGGCCAATCACAAGGTGACAAGAGGAGAGTGGGAATGTGAACAGTACATAACCCCTAACCCTGCCCCCAATAAATGAGTCCACAACAGCTCGCCCTCTGTCTACATTCACCTGATTTCCAGGGTCTGTGTCTTGACTCTGTGCCTCTCACCCCCTTTCCTTCATGGTCCGACTCCGAAATTCCCCAGCAGGCCTGGAGGATTGTCAACACTGCCAGTGAGTGAATTATAACAAAATTGTTCCAAGTATTCTAAGTACTCTTCTGTTGAGTACCACTAGCATGTGACTACATAATCTCTCAGGAGGAACAAAGACCTTTGAAACAGGTTCATGGACAGCTCATGGAGGTGAGGAACACCCATAGGTTTCCTAGATATATGTAATTATTTAGATGAATCAACCAGTTTATTTTATAGATGTATATAGAGACAGAGTACCCACCAACAATTATTTATCCCCTATCCATGCCATTATATCCTTTAACTATAAGCAAGTAGTTTCATATCTTAGGGAAAACGTTCATACAATTTTCCTATCTCATCTAACATGATCCCACACAAAAGTATTACTCTGATTTGACAAATGAAAAAAATCAATGCCCAGGGGAAGTGGGGCCTTAGACAGGATTACACATCAAAAAGATATTGACAGGGTATCAGGACAGAATCATCAGAAAACTTAGAAGAATGGTTCTCTGTGCTCCCAAGCACAAATGGCACAGTTGGGGTACATTTGGGGTACACTCACGGGTACACTCTGCTACTTTAAGAAAAGACTTTTAGATTTTTTTTTAATTTTTATTTATTATTTTTTATGTGTATGAATGTACTGTCTGCATGTAGGTTGGCGCACCCCTGTCATGCAATGCCTCAGAGGTCAGAAGAGGGTATTGAATTCCCCTGGAACTGGAGTTAAAGACGGTTCTCAGCTACCATGTGGGTTCTGGGAAAAGAACCTGGGTCCTCTGCAAGTGCAGTTGGTGCTCTTAACCACTAGGCCATCTCTCTAGACCCATATATATTTTTGTAAATTAATTCTTATTTATGTGTATGAGTTTTTGCCAGCACGTATGTAAGTGCACCTGTGTTGTGCAGTGCCTACGCAGGCCAGAAGAGGGTATGGATGCTGGGAGCCAAATCCAGATCCTCTGCAAGAGCAGCCAGTGCTTTTAACCTCTAAGCCATCTCCCCAACCCAATATTAAAATGACCCTTAAAATAAAAGGAAAGTTTTTACTTTTTAATTTGTAGAATACCTTCAATACTTTATGTATGTTACATACAACATACTATGTGAATTACCCAAGAGTGGTTGTAAGTCATGTTAGAGTTTTTACTCTTTGGATTGCTTCTTGGAAAGACACTAGCTCCTTAGGGAGCTATGTACTCAGTGATTCCCCTGTGAATATGGAACAAAACATTGCTTGGGTCTAACTGAAATAATTTATTCTCTGACAACTTCTGGAATAAATTTTAGTAAACTTTCCTCAAGGAAACAATACAAATTTTTTTTTAAAAGAAGAGCATATTTTTTAGCACAGTGAACCACAAACTCTAGGGATGACAGTCCAGTAATCAGTGTTAGGTTGGGCTCGGGGCAAAAAGCCAAGATGGCATAGACCGGAAAGACCCTCCTTTCTTTTCCCATCAGGCCAGATTCCCATGAGACCTCTGGACCTGAGACCTACCTCCAGACCTGAGCCCCTGGCCTGGTTTAATTGGCCAGATTCCAGTAGGTTACCATCTCCACACACACCACCACCCCCATAAAAGGTTCTCCCTGCATCTCAGAAGTCCACTTTCCATGGCCCTCAAGATAGCTGGTTGCCATGGATTCACCTGAGAGAAAGACTGCATTTCCTGGAATATATGCCTACCTTTATATACTTTTCAGTTCGGACCAATTCGGCCATTTCTTAGCGTCGGTTATACTTCTCAATCAACATTTTACAAATTCCTTCCGGTAATTCCTTAAATGCTGAAATTTCATATCTCCTGGACTAGCAACAGAATTTAAGTTCAAATTTCTACACAGACTCAAACATTTACTGTGTAATCTGGAGTAAAGTAACTTGTCATAGTTTAAATTTATTCTTGCTGGGTGTGGTGGTGCACGCCTTTAATCCTAGTACTCAGGAGGCAGAGACAGGCTGATCTCTGTGAGTTCAAGGCCAGCCTGGTCTACAGAGTGAGTTCCAGGCCAGCTGGGACTATAGGGAGACCCTGACTCAAAAAAATCAGAAATGAAAATTTATTTTTCACCAAAATATGTAATATGTCCTCTGTATAATTTTTAAAATTTAAATAATCAATATCCAGTGTCTTTATGCTGGAATCATAGCTTAAATGTGCACTGATGAAAGAAGAAAACCAACTATTTTTCAAGAAGTTACTATTTTTACTAAAATAAAATCCCATTGTCACCTGATTTGCCTTGAGCAATGCTGGACCCATTAAATTTAAAAATCACAAAGACTTCCAAAAGACTTCACATAGAGAAGTCATGTTTGTTTGTTTTTAATGAATGTATTGCCAGCATATATGTAAATTCACCTGTGTCATGCAATGCTCTCAGAGGTCAGAAGAGGCTGTCTGATCCCCTGGAACTAGAGTTATGGATGACTGTTAGCTGCCATGTGGGTGCAGGGAATTAAACCAGGGCACTCTGCAAGAACAGTCAGTGCTCTTAACTCCTGAGTCATCTCTCCAGCCCAGAGAAGAGAAAACCATTCTGTAAGAATCAGAAACAAGCTTCATACATTGAGGTAAAACTGGGACCCCATCCATAGTGCATCACTGCTTTGGAAAATATGTACAAGATTTCAGGCCATAAATTATTTACATAAACACATACAAATCTAAGTATCAAGGATGTCCTTTTTTAAATAAATCAAGACCTGTGAAAATTTACCAAAGAGCTCTAGCCATGTGCTGTTCTACAATGAACTCTAGGGTTGACAAAAGAATTTCTGTGGGATTGTAGGTCGAGTATCACCTCTGGTCGGAGACTACAGATTGTTCTCACACTCCTCCCACTGAGTCTAGAATGCACTGAACCCTCTCTTTGTGTCTTTTCAGTGGTTTCTACAGCAGAGTAAATCTACCCAGATCCTATCTTTAGATACTGCTTTCTAGAACTTGATATTCACAATTACAGCTGTTCTGCTGTTCTGCCTGACACTGTGGGGTCACTCTGCCACACGTGGAGGTGGATACAGGAGCCTTATCCACTGGATTACATGGAAAAGGAAAAGATGCAAGACAGCTGACAGCAGCTGTCCTAAACCTTGGGGCCAAAGGCTGATAACCTTTCCACTGCCTACCTGTCTCATCTAACAGATCCTCCAGGCTACTGCCTGCTAGGCACCCTACAGCCTAGTGCCAGACTGTCACTTGTTCAGCACTCTACAGTCTAAATCCCACCTGGGCACTCACTCACCACACACCAATGTCTGTGCTGATGGCACTCACTGACTTCCCAGGCTGGCAGCCACTTGATTTTCCCCAGCCATGTTCCACTAGCCAAGACCACACAAGCCTGATGGGCTGATGTCATACACACAATAATAATGGCTGAGAGTCCCTGTCTGGTGGTAAGAAGGACCCATTTATTTATTCACAGGATTCTGTTTTTATAACCAGAGTGACATCATATCTCAGTGCCTGGTTTCAGACCCCTTGCCTCATGTTCTGTAACATCATGAGTAGGAGAACTCCTGAGTGCCTTTGATCTCAAGGCAGGTAAATCCTGCCTGGGGCCAGGTTTCCGTGTAAACAAACAAGTAGATAATTTAGGACAAAGAAGACACAGGTGGCTTACTTTTACCTACATATCCCCCTTTAAAATTTTTTTTTTTGTGAAAGGCAGGTGAGCCTGTCTAAGACATTAGCATCTCAACAGAACCTAAGCTTTGAATAGCCAGCCACTCAAACCTGCTTTTTGAGCTCAAGGGCAGTTAGAAAGGCAAACCTAAGTTTTTATTTTGTAAGCTAAGAGCAATTAATCTCCAATAAACCCTAACTGGAACCAAATTGAACAGAAGCAGTATATATAAGTAACCTTTACACAAATCTAGTTAGTAGTTATTCATGTCTAAGATCTGTACAACCCAGAGTCCAAGCATGTTGATCAAATAAATGTCCAGTCCATTTTTGAAATCTCAGAAATTACTCCCCACGCCTTAGCTCTTACATTCTACCACACCCCCTCTTCCACATTTGATCCTTGGGCCTCAGAGGATGAGGTAAAGCAGCCTATTTTTCTTCAAGGTGTCACCTTGAACTCCAGTCTGTCCCAGGCTCTTTCCTTCCATGGGTTGGTGGTTTGTTTGGGGAATTCTTTGTTCAATCCTACTAACAAGAAAGCAGTGAAACAGCAAAATTATTTAAATGGCATTGATTATCATGACGAGTTGCTCTGTGGGCACAGATACTAATATTTAGATGGCTATTAGTCTAGGTACTAAGGCTTTTTTATACTGTTTTTAATTACTAAAGGTTTAATACCAGCCGTATGTCATTCCCCCCAAAGAAGTGAGCTAACAGCCAGTTATGTTTGGGATAACTTTGGCAGCCACTAGCTGTACAATGTGTTCCAGGCAGGTGTGGAGTGGCAGTGAGTCTTGCTTGACTCAGGGAGATCATTATTGTGGTTTTCAGTGACCGTTGCTAACACTCTCAGGCGTTTTTAGAGGCCTACTGTCCATTTGCAAACGTGGTCTTTGTCTTTTCTGCTTTTAGACTTTCATTTTTACACCAGGTCTTCAGCAGCCAGGGTCTTAATACACATATGTGTACCCCAGTTTATAGACAAATAGTCTTTATTTGGGGGAGCCATTAGTCCCTCAGCCAATGCTTCTTTGGCAGAATGTCCCACTGCTGGTACAAAAGCTTTTCCTATTAACACATTTGCTAAACTATCAAGCCTTTCCATATCTAGGCCTAAATAAAATCTTCTTCTACAGTTTTTATGCCCATTAGTTAATTAAAGACTTGCTGTATATATCCCATGAGAAATGGTTACCATAACAGTTTTCTTTTTATCACCACCAAAAGATTTTTTTTTTCCTTTTCTATAAGAAGGAGAGGTAGGAAGGTTTTTGTATCAAACTTTGCAGCACCTGGAAGGTAAACTTCATTAGGACACATTATAAACAGTTGTTCTAATAGGATCCAAAAAGATGTTTGATGCCTGTGACTCAGGCAGTCTGAGGTTTTTCCTCCTTTTAATGTTCAGATGGACCAGTTTCTCTGCTGGTATATCTTGATCTATCCCGTACAATTCAAAACTGTACTTTTTTTTTCCTCAGGCATTAAAGTTGGTGATATTTTGACCTGTGGGAACATACAAATCATTTCCCATAATTAGCTTTAAGATTTCAAAATTAAAATTTTATCAAAGGTTTGAAATAACTGTATTCCCAAGAAAGTTTTCTATCACCTCCCCCTTTTAATTATTTTTTTTAATTTTTATGTTTTGACCTATACATTTTTTTTTTTTAAAGGCAGTGGCACCGGGCATGGTAACACACGTCTTTAATCCTAGCACTCAGGAGGCTGAGGCAGGCGGATCTTTGTGAGTTCAAGGCCAGCCTGGTCTACAGAGTGAGTTCCAGGACAGCTGGGGCTACAGGGAGACCCTGTCTCAAAAAGACCAAAAATAAATAAATAAATAAATAGCAATTGTCTTACACATACTATAGACAAGAACCAAGATGTAAAGTTCCATTAACTTTACTCAAATTGTTTATCATTTAAACTGTATACTGTTAATTTAGGAAGGCAAACTTAATTCTTTGTGTCAAATTATTTTTACATAAAATGAAGGTTGCAGGTGATACTGTACAATACAGAAATTATAGAGAACATTTGTGTACCTTAATCCCAAAGTTGTTGTTGGAAATTTAATACAAATTATAAGTAAAATAAACATGACATAATCTGTATTCCCAATTAGCTTAAATGTATTACCATTTTTATTAAACGTTTTAACCAATTTTTAAAATATAGACATTTTCAATTTTACTGTCTTTGTGTGTGTGTGTGTGTGTGTGTGTGTGTGTGTGTGTGTGTCGGATTCCCCTGGAACTGGAGTTCTCCTGGAATTGGAGTTTCATATGTTCTCGGCCGCCATGTGGGTGCTGGGGATGGAACCCAGTTCCTCTGCAAGAGCGGTCGGCGCTCCTAACCGCTAGGCCATCTCTCCAGCCCAAATTTTACTAAGTCTTAAAATACCACATAATATGCAGACAAAGCTTGGGCAAATTTGGATACACAATTATTAATCAGATATACATTTTGTTTCTAACAATTTTTTGACTAGACTGTGACTTGAGAGAAATCAAGTCCATTAAATTATATTGTTTATTTGTATTTCTGTATAAATTTCTACTGAAATACCTCTATATAAATGTATAATAGTTATTTCAAACATAGTATTATAAATCTTATGAAGTGGGTTTATAGCAACCGTTTTTTTTTTTTCCTAGTTCTTAGAGGCGTTTTTTCCAGGACTGGCACAAAAACCTGCTTTAAAGATATTTTTTTCAGCAGGGAATGGTGGCATATGCCTTTAGTCCTAGCTCTTGGGAGGCAGAGGCGGGCAGATCTCTGTGAGTTCAAGGCCAGCGTGGTCTACAGAGCAAGTTCCAGGCCAGCTTGTACTAAAGGGAGACCCTGTCTCAAAAAGACAAAAAAAAAATCTTTTTTTCCTAGTCATTAAATGCTTTACAATACACATTTAACTATACTTCTAAATTGGTATTAGAAGTAAAATAAGATTTTTTTAAAAACTATTTTATACTCCCAAAGATTATACTCTCTCTTCTTTGACATTTTGAGAAGCCATTTAATTTTTGTCTTAAATGATGAAGGAGAATAACCAGTAGATGGCAATACAATTCCGTTAGAATGCTTAATAATAACTCTAGTTAATTTTTACAAAGCCAATTAAACCATAACTTTTTGAAATTGAATTATATACCTGACTGATGAATTATAACTCTGCGTCTTGAGAAGAAAGGGGCCCATTTTTCTCTCAGAGTCAAGTTTTACTGATTTTATAATAGTATTTATCATACATCAATAATTTGTAAGAATTGTTAACATTAGAACATAAACACACACACTCATACACACAGGTGCACACACACATACATACATATATACACATATACACATTTAATAAAGAAGATATTGTTAAGTTGACCCTGTGAAAGAGGAGAGATGTTGCACTGTTGGTTAATATTTGGTGAAGAACACACAAAATTATTTTACACTTGTGTTGTAGAGGTGTATATCCAACTTGAATACATGCTTTGGTAACACACAAACCTCTGAAGTTCATTTGTTAATCTCCTGGGTCATCTCTTGGCCATTTGGCAATCCCTATCTGACCCTAATTCTCTCCCTATGCTGAACTCTATTCTGATTTTATTCCTAGTCTATACCTGTCCTGTCCTTGTTCATCTTTCCCCTTCCTTATAGGCCAATGTCCAGCGAGAGCCCAAAGACCAGAACTGAATCCATTCATTTGTGGTTCTGGGCCAAACTGTTCTAAGACAAGAAATTACTTACAAAGTTTTTAGTTAAATTAGACCAAATTTTTACCTTAACACATTGTAAAAGATGATTTTGGTTAGTTAGACAACACAGATAATCTGATCTTTTAAATTTGGCTTTTAACTTAGTAGATTCATGATGTTATTTCCACGGATTGTGAAAAATATTCTCCTGTGACAGGCTCTGGGACAGAGTATGGCAACTTGTGATTCCAATGGTTCTGGAGTCCCAGGCAAAGAGGCAGGAAGGAGTCTTTGCCTCAGTAACCCAAGCAATGTGCCAGGATGTACACTTTCCAGGCATTGGGTGCCTCCCCGTCAGCCCTGTCCACCTCCAGCCTGTCAGAGTTCCCAAGAGAGAACATGAGCTTTGCTTGGTGGGCAGCCCACGCTGCTCCAATGCACCAAGGTTGTAGGGGACCCTTTGAGACCCCATTCCATGCCCACCCCATTCCATGAGGGCCATTGGACCCAAAGTCATCCCACCCCACCAGAGGGTGGGTGTGCTGGACATGTTTTCAATGTTAGCAATAACTGATTATGTGACAGAGCCCTCGTCCCTCTTCCTACAAACCCAAGACCCAAAGTCTGTTGCAGCCAAAACAAGCAGGCAGAAGGCAAGGCTGAAAATTATAACCCAGAGTAAATGTATCATTTGTAGGGGTCTAGGCTCACTCACGTTGTTGTTGTTGGATATTGCCCTACAGTTGGGTGCCATTTGTATGTAGGCGAAAAGGAAGCCACCTGCCGCTTCTTTGTGCTAAATGATCTACTAGTTTGTTTACACGGAAACCTGGCCCCAGGCAGGATTTGCCTGCCTTGAGATCAAAGGCACTCACGAGTTCTCCCACTCCAGATGTTATAGAACTTGAGGCAAGGGGTCTGAAACCAGGCACTGAGATATGATGTCACTCTGGTTGTAAAGAGAGAATCCTATGCTGGGCATGGTGGCGTGTGCCTTTAATCCTAGCCCTCGGGAGGCAGAGGCAGGTGGATCTTTGTGAGTTCAAGGCCAGCCTGGTCTACAGAGTGAGTTCCAAGACAGCTGGGGCTACAAGGAGACCCTGTCTCGAAAAGACCAAAAACAAACAAACAAACAAACAAACAAACCAGAATCCTGTAAATAAATAAAAAGATCCTTCTTACCACCACACGGGGACTCCCGGCCATTATTATTTCACATGTAGTTTCAGCCCATCAGGCTTGTGTGGTCTTGGCTAGTGGAACATGGCTGAGGAAAAACAAGCAGATGCCAACCTGGGAAGTCAGTGAGTGCCATCAGCACCGACACTGGTGCACGGTGAGTGAGTGCTGGAGGAATTTAGACTGAGCAGCTCTGCACAGACGACAGTCTGGCATAGGCTGTAGGGTGCCTAGCAGGCAGCAGCCTAGAGGATCTGGGAGTGCCAATAGGGTGTTGCCTGGTGTAGATGTTAGATGAGACAGGCGGGCAGTGGAAAGGTCATCAGCCTTTGGCCCCAAGGTTTAGGAAGGCTGCTGGTGGCTGCCATGTGTCTTTTCCTTTTCCCTGTAATGCAGTGTACAAGGTTCGTGTGTCCACCTCCACGTGTGGTGGAGTGACCCCACATGACACCATAGTTTGGGCTTAAAGTTTCTTCTTACCACAAGGTAGGAAGGAACTCAAAATCTTTTCTTGGAGGTGAGGGAGCTCCAGAGCACCAAGCTCTTCTAAGACAGTTCCAGTGTCCTTCTCAGCTATAAGTGCTTCCCCTTTCTTTAGAGCCCCTATCCCTAACTGACAGGACATAGAGCTGTAGGACTGGATAGAAGTCATGAGCCAGCATCCATTTTGAGTTACTGATGGTCTGGAAGTCCTCAAAGTTGTCTCAAGAATCCACAAATAAACCCTAGGTTGACTCTGTCAAGAATTGGCTTGAAACAGGCTATTATTGACTGAGTTCTGGCCATATCTGGAGGGTTCCAGGACAGAGCTATCTGAAAAGTTACCATCCAACAAACTCACTCTAGGAAAGAGAAAAAAACGTCTTGTATATACCAACTGCTAGGTTCAGAATTTAGATCCAATTCTCATGGATTATTTACCCTATGTAAAGAATAATATAACTTTTAGTTTCAGGATCCCAATATTAGATGTTTGCTATAAAAATACAAACAATTGGTCAGATGTTTGCAACCAGCCCTGGAGGGCCTATAAGCAGACCCCACAGTGGTGCAGTGGATCTGCGGGTTCCACTCTCCCAGTGAGTGCATGAGGTCAGTCTCCACTCATGTTGTGAGTGCTGGGACATTGCCTCTAAAGGTTTCTTTCTCTGAGAACAGGTCACTCATTCCCAGGGTGGCCTTTCATCCTCCTCATAGCTTCAGGCTCTCACTTTAGAGCTCTGCCAAGTTTGATCTTTGATCTCTTCTTTCTTTAGTTACTGCCATTCTAGGGCTTTGAATGCTGTATCTACACTGACTCTTCCAAATCTCTATCTCTAGACCAGACCTCTTTCCTGAACTTAAGAACAAATAACTTCCCACCTTGGATTGTGCCTTGTGGGTCTCATAGCTCTCTCACACTCATCATTTCTGGTCACACCCTGTCTTCCCCGAGCTTTTGCTATTTCATTACCATCACGTTATGATAAGGAGCAGAATCTAGAGTGCAGATGCTCCTTCATTGTTATGGGCTAAAGTTTTCCTCGAGTTCTCTTGAAAAATTGGACAAGTGCTCACATCGTGTTTACAAAAATACATTTCTGTCTCTCAGAACCCATTTGGAGAATTAGACTAATCATTCCTAATTCATTCCAGGGGAGTTCATGAACTGCCACTTCAGTTTCAGTTCCCTCTTTGGTGAACATGGACATTTCTCTGACTTGAAATCAAGCCCAGTAGTGTATGTGTGTGTGTGTGACAGACAGACAGACAGACAGACAGACATGGATTTAC
Source organism: Rhizomys pruinosus (assembly GCA_009823505.1). Taxonomy (NCBI): domain Eukaryota; kingdom Metazoa; phylum Chordata; class Mammalia; order Rodentia; family Spalacidae; genus Rhizomys; species Rhizomys pruinosus. The sequence goes on from VZQC01010872.1 coordinate 421,847, forward strand.
ACTCATGACACCAGTCAATCATGTAGACATCTGTGTCCCAACTGTGTCCGGGTTGGGATTGATTTCATCTATAGAATGAGACAGTTGAACTATATTTTTTTACTATATTCCCTAGAGAAGTGACAGGGCTGCCCTTGGGAGATAATTAGAAACAAAGAACCTAGGCCTTTGCACCACCCATGCCTTTTATTTTTTATTTATTTATTTATTTATTTTAATTTTTTTATTTATTTCTGTATGTGTATGAATGTACTGTCTGCATGCAAGTGTGCGCACCCGTGTCATGCAATGCCGCAGAGGTCAGAAGAGGGTGTCGGATTCCCCTGGAACTGGAGTTCTCCTGGAATTGGAGTTTAAGACGGTTNAACTCACAAAGATCCACCTGCCTCTGCCTCCCAAGTGCTAGGATTAAAGGCGTGCACCACTATGCCCAGCTCCACCCATGCCTTTTAAAGCAGACCTTTGGTGGGACCTCCTGTGCTGAAGGCACTGCTTCAGTAGGCAGTGCATAAAAGACTGCATCCAAATCCTTTTAAAATGTTTCCTACTGAGTTCACTCTGGAAAGGATTCCTTGGATAGTGTGGCTGCCTTTGCATCACTGCAGAGGCTGTGGCTTCTCTCCTACAACCAACTCTACCCAGGCCTCCCTCCATTCCTGCTCAACAAAACCTGAATTCTAGGGTTCTGTATTAGTTGTCCCATTTTACAAATAAATAGTTAATTAATTAATTAATAATTCTCTAAGGTCAATTCAGCATTCTCTACAAATATTTAATCAAGTTTTTTCCAGAAATAAACAACAGAAGTGTCTCCTTAAATTCCTAAATCCCCACATATGATATCTTACCATCCTGACCTGCCTTCAGTGAAAATCCCGTCAGCTCAACTCAATTTACAGAATCTTCCTGTCCTAGTTCAATTTTTATTGCTGTGATAAAATACTCTGACCCAAAAACAACTTGGGAAAGAAAAGGTTTATTGTATCTTACGCTTCCGAGTGTCAGTCTTCCTTTCAGGAAAGTCAAGCCGGAACTTAGGAAAAGAAGTGGGCCATGGAGAACTCTGCTTCCTGGCTTGATCCTCTGGCTTGTGCACAAACAACTTTTTATTTTATTTTATTTATTTTTGTATGTGTATGAGTATACTGTCTGCATGTAGGTTTGTGCACCCGTGTTGTGCAATGTCACGGAGGTCAGAAGAGGGTCTCGATTCCCCTGGAACTGTAGTTCTCCTGGAATTGGAGTCACAGACGGCTCTTAGCCGCCATGTGGGTGCTGGGGATCGAACCCCGGTCCTCTGCAAGATCAGCCGGTGCGCTTAACCACTAGGCCATCTCTCCAGCCCTCAAACAACTTTTTTATACAAATTAAGAGCACCTTTCTGGGGGTGGCAGTCAACAGTCAAGAAAATGCATCACAGACATGCCCACAGGCTAACCCAATAGAAGAAACTCCCCAGTTGAGTTTCCCTCTTTCTAGGTCGGTCAAGTTCAAAATGAAGTCAACTTGCTATCCCCTTATCCTGGATGTGCCCCCAATTCCTGGCTATCAGTTCCCCGTTCATGTTAAATCTATGTCACACTGGCTCTCTTCTGAGCTGTACTCAGCCACCTATGTCGCTGACCCTCCTTCCCATTTCCCTCCTATTCCTTTTGCCTCCGTTCCTACCTCCCTTCCATTTTATTTTTCAAAATTCTGCTCCTCATAAGTTCTCTTTCAGGGCTGGGTGAGATAGTGCATGCCTTTAGCACCAGCACTGGGGGGTCAGAAGCAGGCAGATATCTGTGAGGTTGAGGCTAGCCTGGTCTACATAGTGAGTTCCAGGCCAGCTGGGGCTACAGGGAGACCCTGTCTCAAAAAAATCAAAAACAAAAAAATTTCTTCATCAAGTCATTTTTTCTTGTTCCCACAGACCAGCTTCAAAGTTTGTCATTGTACAGCAATGCTTAGCAGTGCTCTATTCACAGTTCATGTAAGGTTTCCTTCTGAGACTACCTGAAACTGAGCACCTTAGTCTAAAGACGTAGGAAAAGGAAACAGCACATTCCTCTACAGTATTCTCAAGAGTTTTCATGTCCGCTTTAGTTGAAAAATAGAAGAAAAGTTATATAACAAATGTTTATAAACAATAATCATATGAAAATGGTCATTCTCTCTAGTCATTAAAAAGTGAATCTTACAACAAGATGGTATTTTTAATCTATCAAGTTGCATGGACTACAAAAAGCAATATACAGGGTTATACAGGACAAATTTGTCCTTAACGTAGAATGTATCTTTTGATCCTATATTCATTTTATCCATTTTACTTATTGAAATTATTTTAAGACTTTATTTTTATTTTCAGGTATGAGTGTTGCTGTATGTGTGTGGTACAGGTGGAAGGCAGGAGAGGCACACAGGCAGTCCTGAGCCATATGATATGGGTATAAAACTTGATCTAGAGCCTTCAAGAAGAGCAGCAAACACTCTTAACTTCTGGGCCACGTCTCTAGCCCCCACGAAATTCTTTCCAACCTGCCTAATCTCTAGCAATTATATTTACAGGAGTTTTAAAAGAAAATGTTCAAGAGTGAGTGTTGATATTTATTTTCAGGCATAGTCATGCAAGGGTTGCCTCCATTAGCAGATGTTAAAAGTTATAACACCGGACATGGTGGCACACGCCTTTAATCCTAGCACTCGAGAGGCAGAGGCAAGCAGATCTCTGTGAGTTCAAGGTGAGCCTGGTCTACTGTGGAGAGCAGGTGTGGCGAGGGTCTCAGGATGGCACCTGAGACTTTAGCTTATGACTGACACCTGAGTCTTATAATTAACACCTGATTCCCTCCTACCTCCAAGTAAAGCCACACTCACCGTTTGAGCTGTGCAGGTGCACCCTGTATACAAGATCAGACCAGATGCCATGCGACCTGGGCTGGGAAGGTGGATAAATAGAGGGACTTTCTAGATAGAGGGACACTCTCTCTCCTTTCTAGTCTGAGAGAGAAGCTTGCTTGCCTGAGGAAGGAGAAGGCTTAGAGGGAGAACCTTGGATGTGCCCGAATAAACCGTTCTGACAAGACCTGCCTTCCTGAATAATAAACAGCTTTGAGAAGAATGAGCGAGAGGTGCTTTGTTGCTGCGGCTTCATACAAGTGTTTCATACAAGTGTGCAAGTGTTTCATACAAGTGGTGGCCCATACGGGGAAGGTGGAGCAACGGCCACACTCAGCCCAGAGCCCCCGGAACTTTAGCCAAGTCTTATGCGCGGCCTCGGGCTCTGAGTGTGCTGGGGCCATGGGCCAGGTGAGGCGGCGATGAAGACAGCCGCGAGGGGCCTTGAGCGAGTGCAGCAAAAAGAGGCTCAAGCTGGATAACGACCACAGCGTAAGCACAACAAAGAGGCTTAAGACATTTTTGCCGCAGAGACTTCAACAGAGCTGCAGAGACTTAAGACCACAGCATAAGTGCAACAAAGAGAGAAAAGACATTTGCTACAAAGACTTAAGAATGCAGCATAAGCGCAACAAAGAAAGATAACAGACTTCAGCTTCAGACCAGGCTTCAACAGGGCTCGGCTAGCAGAGACTGTGAGCAGGCACTTGGAAGGGCCTCGGTGCTGCAGGCTCGGCGTAGCCAGAAAGAACCCACCGAGCTGGCCCGAGCACCGATCGGACAGACCCAGAGAGAAAAACCAGCCATTCGACTAAAACTTGGCAGGAGAAGCGCAGGAGAAGCACGGGGCACGCAGGAGAGGCGTGGGGCGTGCAGGAGAGGCACGGGGCACACAGGAGAGGCGCAGGGCACGCAGGAGAGGCGCAGGGCACGCAGGAGAGGCGCGGGGCACGCAGGAGAGGCGCGGGGCATGCAAGAGATGACGTCAGCGGCCAGCAGCCTGCAGGTGAGGAGGCGGAGCAGCCCCGCCAAAGCCAAAGTGGTGGTTCAGGCTTTCTCATGACAAAAGCTGAACTGGGAACTGGGGCACTGCAGTGCGCTGGACAGCCTGCAGGCGAGGAGGTGGAGCAGCCCTGCTGAAGCAGCGGTTTGGACTTTCTCCTGACAGAAGCTGAACTGGGGACTGGGGCACCGCTGTGCATGGGAAAAAAGAACAGTTAAAGCCCAGAAAAGGAGGAATAGTTAAAGCCCAAAAAAGGGGGAAAGTAAAGCNACGTTTTTTCCAGAAATAAACAACAGAAGTGTCTCCTTAAATTCCTAAATCCCCACATATGATATCTTACCATCCTGACCTGCCTTCAGTGAAAATCCTGTCAGCTCAACTCAATTTACAGAATCTTCCTGTCCTAGTTCAATTTTTATTGCTGTGATAAAATACTCTGACCCAAAAACAACTTGGGAAAGAAAAGGTTTATTGTATCTTACGCTTCCGAGTGTCAGTCTTCCTTTCAGGAAAGTCAAGCCGGAACTTAGGAAAAGAAGTGGGCCATGGAGAACTCTGCTTCCTGGCTTGATCCTCTGGCTTGTGCACAAACAACTTTTTATTTTATTTTATTTATTTTTGTATGTGTATGAGTATACTGTCTGCATGTAGGTTTGTGCACCCGTGTTGTGCAATGTCACGGAGGTCAGAAGAGGGTCTCGATTCCCCTGGAACTGTAGTTCTCCTGGAATTGGAGTCACAGACGGCTCTTAGCCGCCATGTGGGTGCTGGGGATCGAACCCCGGTCCTCTGCAAGATCAGCCGGTGCGCTTAACCACTAGGCCATCTCTCCAGCCCTCAAACAACTTTTTTATACAAATTAAGAGCACCTTTCTGGGGGTGGCAGTCAACAGTCAAGAAAATGCATCACAGACATGCCCACAGGCTAACCCAATAGAAGAAACTCCCCAGTTGAGTTTCCCTCTTTCTAGGTCGGTCAAGTTCAAAATGAAGTCAACTTGCTATCCCCTTATCCTGGATGTGCCCCCAATTCCTGGCTATCAGTTCCCCGTTCATGTTAAATCTATGTCACACTGGCTCTCTTCTGAGCTGTACTCATCCACCTATGTCGCTGACCCTCCTTCCCATTTCCCTCCTATTCCTTTTGCCTCCGTTCCTACCTCCCTTCCATTTTATTTTTCAAAATTCTGCTCCTCATAAGTTCTCTTTCAGGGCTGGGTGAGATAGTGCATGCCTTTAGCACCAGTACTGGGGGGTCAGAAGCAGGCAGATATCTGTGAGGTTGAGGCTAGCCTGGTCTACATAGTGAGTTCCAGGCCAGCTGGGGCTACAGGGAGACCCTGTCTCAAAAAAATCAAAAACAAAAAAATTTCTTCATCAAGTCATTTTTTCTTGTTCCCACAGACCAGCTTCAAAGTTTGTCATTGTACAGCAATGCTTAGCAGTGCTCTATTCACAGTTCATGTAAGGTTTCCTTCTGAGACTACCTGAAACTGAGCACCTTAGTCTAAAGACGTAGGAAAAGGAAACAGCACATTCCTCTACAGTATTCTCAAGAGTTTTCATGTCCGCTTTAGTTGAAAAATAGAAGAAAAGTTATATAACAAATGTTTATAAACAATAATCATATGAAAATGGTCATTCTCTCTAGTCATTAAAAAGTGAATCTTACAACAAGATGGTATTTTTAATCTATCAAGTTGCATGGACTACAAAAAGCAATATACAGGGTTATACAGGACAAATTTGTCCTTAACGTAGAATGTATCTTTTGATCCTATATTCATTTTATCCATTTTACTTATTGAAATTATTTTAAGACTTTATTTTTATTTTCAGGTATGAGTGTTGCTGTATGTGTGTGGTACAGGTGGAAGGCAGGAGAGGCACACAGGCAGTCCTGAGCCATATGATATGGGTATAAAACTTGATCTAGAGCCTTCAAGAAGAGCAGCAAACACGCTTAACTTCTGGGCCACGTCTCTAGCCCCCACGAAATTCTTTCCAACCTGCCTAATCTCTAGCAATTATATTTACAGGAGTTTTAAAAGAAAATGTTCAAGAGTGAGTGTTGATATTTATTTTCAGGCATAGTCATGCAAGGGTTGCCTCCATTAGCAGATGTTAAAAGTTATAACACCGGACATGGTGGCACACGCCTTTAATCCTAGCACTCGAGAGGCAGAGGCAAGCAGATCTCTGTGAGTTCAAGGTGAGCCTGGTCTACTGTGGAGAGCAGGTGTGGCGAGGGTCTCAGGATGGCACCTGAGACTTTAGCTTATGACTGACACCTGAGTCTTATGATTAACACCTGATTCCCTCCTACCTCCAAGTAAAGCCACGCTCACCGTTTGAGCTGTGCAGGTGCACCCTGTATACAAGATCAGACCAGATGCCATGCAACCTGGGCTGGGAAGGTGGATAAATAGAGGGACTTTCTAGATAGAGGGACACTCTCTCTCCTTTCTAGTCTGAGAGAGAAGCTTGCTTGCCTGAGGAAGGAGAAGGCTTAGAGGGAGAAGCTTGGATGTGCCTGAATAAACCGTTCTGACAAGACCTGCCTTCCTGAATAATAAACAGCTTTGAGAAGAATGAGCGAGAGGTGCTTTGTTGCTGTGGCTTCATACAAGTGTTTCATACAAGTGTGCAAGTGTTTCATACAGTCTACAGAGTGAGTTCCAGGACAGCTGGGGCTAAAGGGAGACCCTGTCTCAAAAAGACCCAAAAAAGTTATAATAACTTGAAAGGATACAAATATCAAATAAATGTGAATTTTAATTTGTTTGTGAAAAAAATCTCTGGCTAATGTATTCAAGGCAAATGGATTAGTTATTTATTCAAACCATTTAGCTTGTCCATTTATAGACATTACAGTGAAAATACAAATGTCGAAATAGATGAAAGCTGTTGATCAAAGTTTAGAAGAGAATGGGAGGATTTAAAAAACATATATGCCAACCAGCAACTAAGCAAAAGTTAATGTAAGAGAAACAAATGAATTACTGGAATCAGCAAGGTTTTGTACACCAGAATGCAAAATAAATCCATTGTCTGTAATCTTAACTTATAACCAACATTAAATAAAAAAAGAATTAGCAATTATAATACATTTATCCCTACCATTTCAGCAAATAATATGATCATTTGAATAAGTTAAGAATAGATAAGCAAAAAGAAAAACATGTCAAAACTGCCTATAAACACCATTAACAAGTGAGAACAATCCTTATGATTTATAGGCTTCCAATACCAGAGTAGTTTTTATTTCAGATACACATATATGCATGTCACTTGAATTATAGTACACCCATTCTTTCATAAATTCTGAATTACCATGTTTCACCTCATATGGGAAAGCTAAAAAGTCTTGACCTGAAAGCAGAATGATTATTTTAGACATTGGGACGGATGTGGGGTACAGGATGCAGTAGAGGAATGCAGTTGGAGCTCATCAATGCACACTATATTCATGATGGAAGTAGCACCTTGGACCTCGTTAATATATAAAACTAATGTGTACTAATTAAAACAGGCATGCTGGCTGATATCTATATTTCCAACATGTAGGAGGATCACAAGTTGAAGGTCAGCCTGGACCAGATAGTGAGAACCTGTGGAAAGATCCAGTTTGAATTAGGGGCTAGTTCTCAGCTAGCATCTCTCAGGACACTGTAAGAGTCATGCGGCTCCTCTGACCCCACCACAGGAAAGAGCAAGGAACATGGCCCAGGCACACAATGCTAGGTGGAGCAGCAGTATACAGTGGTGTGCAACTGGGGGGTCTGTGATTGGCTCTGGAAGCTGACGTCATTTTGTTTGTAAAAGTGAGTTGCATCAGGCAATAAATCGAACACTCCTTTACCATCATTACACGGAATTCCTGGTGATTATTTTGCACACATACAGGCCAAAGAAGGCCTGGATTTCAAGGGTCGGTGGCCAATGAGCTGGACGGAAGTCTATCAGACGACCACCCTGGTAAGCTAGCATAAGGGTGGATGGTACCATGGGGCTGGACAGAGACCTATCAGGTCACCAGCTGTGAAGTGAACTGTGAGTGGGCGTAGGCTGAAGATAGACCATCAGCCATCAGCCTGAAATTCCTGTCCACAGACAAGCAGTCTTTGGGCAGGTGGGAAAGCACAGTGAAAACAGGAAATATTCCCCTTCCCAGACTAAGGACCTGGGTTGGAAGTACCTCTCAGGTTGGATTACTAAAGTAACCAACTGACCTCTGCGCTTAGGGGTCAGTTCCCTACAGTGACCACAGGCAACCACTGTGCTCCCCTTCCCTTAGCAAGACTGCGCTGTATCTCCCTGTAGCAAGAGCAACTCCTACAAGAACCTGTCTCAAAAACAAAAGAAGGAAAAATAGTCATGAAGCACTTCATGGAGATTCATATCTTATAAAAACAGAACAAGAGTAGGATGATACACATGACAGCCTGATAAAAATTATTATGCATTTCTACTTTGAAATTTACACTCAAAGCATTGTTATTCTAAATATGGAGAAATCCTCATGTTCTTTCACATAAGCTTCTCAGTGGCCTAACCTCTGTGCCATATATTCATCACCTGATGTGTGCTTCCTATTTTAGTCATCTTTGTACTGCTACAATGTGTACCTGAAACAATAGTGAGAAATTCGTAACAAAGCTTTTTTTCATAATTCTGTAGGCTGAATGGGAAGACCAGGATCAAGGCAGTTCTGTCCAGAAATGTCTCTATTTTTATTTTTTAAATGTTATTCGCTATTTTTATTTTATGTGTGTGAGTGTATCGCCTGCATATGTATAAGTGCACCCATGTCATGCAATGCCTGTGGAGTTCAGAAAAGGGTGTTGAATGCCCTGGAACTGGAGTTATGGACAACTGTTAGCCATAATGTGCATGCTGGGATGCAAACCCTGGTCTTCTGCCAGAGTGCCCAGTACTCTTGACCACTGAGCCATCTCTCCAGCTCTGGAAATGACCCTCTTGATGCAACATGGCATGGTAGAAAAGTGGAAGGACAAAGAGAAAAAAGGTAGATGGCTTGCCTTTTAAAATGGCATTTATTCCATGTATGTTCATCTATCTATCTGGATACATGAGGCCGGGTAACTTATAATGGAAACACATTTCTTTGGTTCATAATTCCGGAGGCTAGTGTGTCAAGCCTAGGAGACTCAATCTAGCAAGAGCCTCATGCTGCATCATAGTCTAGCAGAAGAGGCAAAATATGACACAAGTGCAGGCTTCCTATATTACACATTTCCCTCCAAAGAACAACCTCACTCCAAGAAAGACATTAACTAGTTTAATTTCCTAATTAATGTTTAATGGCTCAAACTCTCAGAACCGTCACTATGGCAATCAAACTTCAACATGATTTTCAGAAGAGACAAACCATATTCAAACCATAGCAACATCCTTGAAGGCATAGGTCTGATTATCCAATCATGTCTCAAGGTGCCAGTTGGCACCTGTCAGTCAAATTTCAGTAAGTATGGTGGTACAGGATGCCTTCTTATAACCTCTTCATTCATGCAATACATCCATTCAATCCCAATGGCCTCATATATCTTCACTCTTTTCAACATCAACTTAAAACTGTAAGCCACTGGGGCTGGAGACATGGCTCAGTGGTTAAAAGCACCGACTGCTCTTGCAGAGGACCTGGGTTCAATTCCCAGCACCCACATGGTGACTAAGAACCATCTTTAACTCCATCCAGTTCCAGGGGACTCCAACGCCCTTTTCTGACTTCTGAGGCATTGCCTGACACGGGTGCACCAACCTACATGCAGACAGTACACTCATACACATAAAAAATAATAAATAAATTTTAAAAAGCAAATTGTAAGCCATGTGATATTGAATGTGCTCCCAAAATATAAGCTAGAACAGTCACAGGTTACAGATTCCCATTGCAAAGGGAACAATAGACAAAACCAAATATGACCAAAATGATTAGTAACATCGACTTATATGTAGATCATAAGCCTTAAGAATAATTTTGTACTCTATGTCCTTGGAAACCAGTTTGCCCTCCAGGCCCTGACACCTCAGCCAATGTGAGTGGCAGATCTGTCTCCAAGGTCATCCTCCCACTGCTTGGATGAGCACTCCTGTCCATACTAGTCTGTTAAGCTTGGCTGCAACTTTGATTTTCTACCCTAAACAGGCTTCATTCTCTGCATGGCCTAGGAAATTTTTAATCTCCATGATGAACTTCCCTTTTAAAATTCCATCTTCAAATAATTTGTGTCTTTGTATATTTTAATATCTGCTATAAAAAAAAGGCACATAGCTCCCTGGATAATTTGCTTAGATATTCCTTCCACCAGACATCCTGGTTTCTTTTTCACAATTTCCATTTTGCATGAAGTCCTGAACATGGACACAATTCAACAGTGCTTTTACTATTTCTCAACACGGTGGCCCTTCTGTCGGTTTCCAGGACCTTGTCTCTCATTTTGCGTTTGAAGTCTTATCAGATTATTGTTTCTTATTCCATACCAGCATTCTGGCTCTAACCACTTAAGAACAACAAGAAGCCAGGCATGGTGGCACATGCCTTTAATCCTAGCACTCAGGAGGCAGAGGCAGGTGGATCTCTGTGAGTTCAAGGCCAGCCTGGTCTATGGAGTGAGTTCCAGGCAGCTGAGGCTACAGGGAGACTCTGTCCCAAAAAGACAAAAAAAA